>CM037854.1:200437416-200612019 GCA_021234595.1 Delia radicum
AAATTATTCAAGTTCGAGGCCATACTCTATATTTCTTTATTAATATATAGAGTTTTTGTTTTCAATTAGTTCTCGTTTAGTGAGAAAACTAGTTTATATGAATGCTGGATGTTTTTTCATTGTTATTGTCAACTTCTTTCTAAGGATAGGAACCTAGAAAATTCCCGAAATAGATCTATCAACGCATCCTGAAAAGTGGTAAATTAATAAATTTGAAAACAAAAACTCTATAGATATTTGTAAGGACAATATCCTAATAAGAAATATAGAGTATGGGAATCGAACTTGAATAATTTTCCTTTTCATTGCACAACTTAAAGGATCGAAAAAACATAATTTTTATTTTTAATAGAAATTATATCCAAACTTTTTGTTATTTTTTATTAAAATTTAATATATTTTAATTTTATATTGCTTATTTTATCGTTATAATTTGAAATAAATTGAAATAAATTAAAATTTAATTAAATGTGTGAGATTTATTTGTCTAATTCAAAGTAAATTATCATATAAAAATTATAATTTTTCTGTTAATTTAGAGAAAAATTTGTCATGATCTAAAACCGAACAAATAAAATCTCACACATAAATTTATAGATCAACGATAAAATTCACTATTAATTTAATTAAATTATTATTCAAACCATGATAAAAATAAATTCAAAGTTATAAATTTCTGCAGCATGTTTTCATTTGCATGGTGCGAGTTTACGAAGCAATAAAAAGAGCGCAGCGTGAGAGAAACTGAGGTGGTTAGGGATCCACTGATGGTATTTCTATTTTACTGATAAGACCTTCAGCAACATTAGATATTAAATTTGTTTAATAAATATGCAGCATTAACAAGTAAATCTGAGATTTTTATCAGTTTTTACTACACTCAGAAAATTAAGAAGTTAGAAATGACTAAAAATTACTAGTGTTCCCGACCGAACAGGTTCGGCCAGAAAATGGCATTGTCCTGTATTCGGTATTTTTAAAGCATTATGGACAAATTTGGCGGATGGAAAAATGTTTATTGGACTGATTAGATACTATTCTTGAGTGTCAAATTTGAAGAAAAGTCTGTAGTTAAGCAATGATTTCACTGTTCGGCCTCAGAAAGTTAGTAGTCCAAATCGAAAATAGTTCGGCGGCCGAACTTTTAACTTTATAGCTAACTTCGGCTTTTCTCTTAAATTTTATTCACAAAATCGAATTAAATTGGCTCAACAAACATGTTTCCAATACCAAAATTTGTCCTCATTGCCTCTAGATATCAAAAAAAAAGGCCGTACACATCGGTCGGACCTAAAAATTACAGTTAAAATGGCTACAAAGTAGTAAAAAAAGGTGATGACTGTATTGGTCATAAAAACGACTACGAAGCGGTCAAAACAACTAACTTTATATGAATACATAAACCATAAAAACGAGCAACAAAACAATAAAACAATGAACATAAAACGACTATATAAGTTATAAAAACTACTGTTTTTAACAGTTATTTTTCCGCTATTCTAATTTTTTTTGTTTAAGAAAAAAAATATATATATACGAGTATTTTTCTTTTAATTACAATAAAAATTTATTGAAAATGCAAAAGTCAAATTTTCAAACGGTATGCCAGTTATGACGTTAGGAGACGCAATGAAATTTTCTAATTATTATTTGCAAACTATGAACATATCAATAATAACAAATTAAAAGCTAAACAACAATTTTCTTCATATTCTTCTAATTTTAAATAACTAACAAAAATTAACTGTTTACGGCATAATTACTGTTTTGGTAGTTTGTGTATTAAAATACTAAAATCACTACCTGAAAACAACTGTTACTAATGTACAGTATTTTTGATTAGTTATTTTTTGTAATGACTGTTTAAAATAATAATGTTTAATTTTTCAAAATTACTACAATAACAGTTAAAACAACTATTACTGTTAACTACCCGAATGACCTACATGTAGTTACTGTAAGAATATTCGGAAGTGTATATACACAGAAAAAAATATCAACCTAAAATATCTAATTAAAGATTTGATTTGAATTTAATTTGATTTGATTCTAAACAAATATTTAATTGAATCAATTAATATTTTCATAGACTTTTAAGTATATAAATACATATTTTATTTTAGACGCAATTATCATATTATTTTTTCATACACTGTATGCATAAATAGAAAATTTCCAGTATAAAATACCAAATACATTTGAAGTTAACTAACAAAACAAGCACACACACAAACAGACTCAGCATTGCAAAAAACACACATACCAACGTACACTCAAAAAAATAAGTTAGTAGAAAAGTTAGTAAAACATCTTGTAAATCAGGTATACTATTTTCAGCAAAAATTATGTTTTAAACTAACATTTTAGTTATACTTATTCAGCACTTAACTGTTTTGAACTAATCTTTTACTAATATTTTACTAATGTTTTACTAATATATTTTGCTAAAAAAATTGTGTTGATTAGCACATAAATAGTGTGAACGACAACCAGACTGAAAGATATACTCAAAATGAATTAGATGTCGCTTCATGTCACGATGTAGTAGTGACAGGGAAAATTATACTAAAAAGTACAACTCTAGTAAGACATAATATAAAAAAATCAACCATGGAAGATTTTTGTATCTGTTTTTCATACATAAAACAAAATTGTGGATTAAAATAACTTAGATTTTGCGTAGTCACCGGCTTGTGAAAGTAATTGTCTATTAATTAAATAAAAGCCAAAATAAAATATTTAAATTTAATAAAGATTAAATGTATATTTGTAAACTAAATGTTTATATATATTAATAATCTTGTGTGGTCAAATTGCAAACATATATGCAATAGGTAGACAGACTAAAGCGAAAGACAAAGACATGCATCTTAGGTAGATTTTTCTGTTTCCTTTTTCTTATTGCAAAAAAGGGTTGTATATGTTATATTTTGTTATTTTTTTCGTTTCGTTTCTATAATTCTCTGCGGCATTTGCGTTCCTTTTAAAAAATAGCATTATTTAGACAATAATTGATGTAAGTAGTTCAAAGACAATTTCGTTTATGTTATATATAATTATTTCTATTGTTTTTAGATATTACATTAATTCATATCGTCAGTATGAACATTTTTATATTTTGTAACGTATTGTAAATTACTTTAAAAATAAACACAAAAATATGTTTTATGATTTTCAGCAAATAAATTAACTAAAGTATAATTTTTCTACAAATTTTTTGAGTTTTTTTCAGTCTACTAATATTCAGCAAAAATTTTATTAATTTTTAGCAAGGGTTTTTTAATTTCTAATCTACTACTACTTATTTTGTTGCTAAAAATAAGCTCGCTGATTTTCAGCAAAAGATTTTGCTGACATTAGCAATTTTTTTGCAAGCACCCTCCTGACTAAAATATTGCTGCCTCAGCAAAATGTTTTGCTGACTTTACTAACTTTTTTATTTGAGTGTATAGATTCACACACTTTTTTGTGAGTATCATATTTTTTTTTTTTGGAGAAGTTATTTATAACTTTTTTTCCTTCTTAATTTTAATAAAAGGTTTAATTGATAGTATCAATGCCGTGATAGGTGCAAAATCAATTAATATATTAATTGATTCAATAAATTTTTTAATTGAAACCAGTTTTAAGTTTTTTCTGTGTACATATAGCTATTTTTGCACAATTTGTCATCCCATTTCGCAAAGGATCTAATCATTTTTTTTTTTTCTAATTTTAAGTTTTTAAATATCGCGGTTTTTATATTTTCATCATTCACTACATTTTTTCGGTTATTTTGCTTAATTCTTCGAAATGTAACCGCATAATCATGTAGGTGTTTGTTTCAGGATATTTTAGCAGTATTGCAAGTAAGTTGAACATTTCGTGTGTTTAGTTTAATCCTTATAAATTTTGTGTATGCAAAAATGTTTCAATTTTATCACTATGCGTAAACTAAACATTCCACTTAACTCATGTTTGCATCAAAATTCCAAATCTATTGAAAATATCGTAAAATATTTAGAAAAGAAGAAAATGTTATATAAAAAAAAATGGAGTATATGACTTAAATATAAAAACCGCGATATTTCAAAAACTACAAATGAGCGTACCTAAATAAATCTATTAGAAACATGTATTACAAAGACAGGTTCTGCAAAAAGTTGCAAATTCTTCAATCTTATCTTAAAAATTCAAAAACTTAAAAAGTGTAATGAGTAGATTGTTCAGATGCCGTTACAAGTATTATGAAAAATGTATTTCCAGGAAGGTGAAAAATCTTTTCCCGTTAATATAGCTCGAACGTCTGATTTGGATTCAGCGTACCTTATACCTTTAGAACAGTATAGTTAAGTTCTAGTGAAAAATATTTTTCGATCTGAATCTTAAGGTGTAAAAAGTACTTACATATACTCACGAGTGCTCTCCACTATATAATACTTGATAATACTTGCCCTGAGTAAAAAGAGTTATATATTATTTTATATTATTTACTACAACTATCTCTCGTAATATATTGCTTTGTATGGCACAATATATAAAAATATATAATTTATTTTTTAAAACAAATTTAATATTGCCCATATGTAAATGTTACCATATTCAAACAGATCTGTCACAAGGAATTTAAGTTGTAAGATCAAATTTGATCCGAAAAAAAAAAAAAAAAACAAAAACAACAACAAAAATTGTCACAATTGGCTTTGTCATCTTCCAAATACTACTCTGTTTTTTGACAGACCTAGCAATGTAGTGACGTTTATTCAAGTAAATCAACAATAGAAAATCATATGTTTTCTATTAGTGTCAGTTACATTTAAATTTGCACAAGCACCTGCATATTTGTTATTTAAATTTATTTTCATCGGGATAAACATTAATTGCATTTATAGTAATTAAATGTGCTAAAGTCCCAAAACTTATTTAACAAATTGTGAAAAGCAATCTGATGTAGGCGTGTCCCTATCCGGATTTCATTCCTGCCTAAGAAAATCTTCAGGGGACTTTGTTATTATAATTTCTAGAGATATTTGTTATGTTTCATATACAATTTTAAATTATATTTTTATTCGAAATCAATTACATTCCATTTTGAATTGGAAAATGCTGTTAGAAAATGTCTTAGGGGAAACTTGTATAGAGTGTTCACTCATATAAATAAACTTGTAAAAATAGAAAAACTACTAAAAATAGCAAAACTACTAAAAATTAGTTAAAATGAGTTTGCAAAAAAAAAATATTTTTATTTTGCAAAAAAAAAAATATTTTTATTTTGCAAAAAAAAAATATTTTTACTAAATAAATATTTGTAAAATAAATCTGTTTAATTTACAAATATTTAGTTATATTTGAGCAAAATTTTAGTTAATTGAAAGTAACAAAATAATCTCCTAAAATCAGCCAGAACATTTACTAAATATTAGTAGACAAAAAATCCTTAAAAAATGTAAAATTTTTAAATTTTGTTTTTTAATGCGGGCAGACTTTTAGCCCTTATGAAGTCAGCAATCTATAATTTTTTAGCAAAAATTTCTGTTGATTTTAGCAAAATAAATATTATTTGTATTCTACTAATTTTGAGTTAAATAACATTTTCTGTTTGCTATTTTGAGTCTACAAATATTTAGTAAAAGTTTTTGCTAATTTTACAGAGTAAAATGCTATATTCAATTAACTAAAATTCACATCGAATATAACTAAAATTTTGTAAAGTTAACAGATTTATTTTTGCTGTTCTTATTTTATTAATATTTAGCAAAAAAATCTTCTAAATTTGCAGTTTTTCTGCAAGCTTATTTTTAACATTATTTTTAGTAGGTGTTTCTGCTATTTTTACTCGCTTATTTCTATGAGTGTATCGTTATTCCTTTGGTTTTTGTTAGAAAAACAATTTTCACATAAAGTTTACTTTATTGTATTTAAAACATGCGGAATTATAATTTTTTTTAGTATCTGGTGCATATCCTTACTTTAAATAAATCTTAATGAAATGAAATTAGAAATTCATGTTTTATTTAAAATTATTGAAAGTCTCGTCGTTTTAGCATACACTCAGGGAGCTTCTGCTTTAAAAATATGTAGTTGTTTGGATTGTAATAAAGTAAATGTCAGTAATTTGTAGAGCAAATTTAATTTTTTACTGACCTTGCAGTTTATTTAAAAAAACAAACCACATCAAATGACTGTTTTATGACTTACATTAATTTAAAAAATAAAAAAGTAAATCGCAAGCAAATTTTTAAAGAGCTTAAATGAAAGAATTTCCAAATTTTTTAAATATTATAAAATTAAAAAGACATTGTGAGCAACTATACAAAATTATAAAGATATTTTATCTCGGTGAATATGAACCACATATTGTCAGTTGAATTTTTCTTTAAAATAACATTTATACGATACGATTTGAAGTTTTTAAATTACACTCAAAAAAAAAAGTTTGTAAAGTCAGCAAAAAATTTTGCTGAGTCAGCAAAATTTAGTCAGGAGGGTGCTTGCAAAAAAAATTGCTAAAGTCAGCAAAATCTTTTGCTGAAAATCAGCGAGCTGATTTTTAGCAACAAAATTAGTAGATTCAGCAAAAGTTTTGCTAACACTTAGTGGATTAGAAATAAAAAAGCCTTGCTAAAAATTAATACGTTTTTTGCTGAATTTTAGTAGACTGAAAAAAAACGCAAAAAATTTGTAGAAAAATTGTAATTTAGTTAATTTATTTGCTGAAAATCATAAAACATATTTTTGTGATTCTTTTAAAAATAATTTACAATAATTACGAAATATAAAAATTTTCATTTTCCCACATTGACGACATGAATTAATTTAATATCTGAAAATAAATAAATATATATAATATAACAAAAATTTTCTTTCAACTACTTACATGAATGGTAGTCTAAATGATGCTTTCTTTTAAAGGACGCAACTGCCGAAAATAATTATAGAAACGAAAAAATAAACAAAAACAAACGAAACGAAAAAACAACACTTTTTTTGCAATAAGAAAAAGGAACCATAAAAATCTACCTAAGATGTGTGTCTTTCTCTTTCGCTTTACTCTGTCTACATGTCTGTATATTTTTGTTTGCAATTTGACCACACTAGGTTATTAATCTATAAACATTTAGTTTATAAATACATATTAAATTTAAGCCGGTGACAACGCAAAATTTAAGTTGTTTTAATCCTCAATTTTTGTTTTATGTATGAAAAACAGATACAAAAGTCTTCCATGGTTGATTTTTTTATATATCTTATTAGAGTTGTACTTTTTAGTATCATTTTCCTCTTCTCTGCTACATCTTGACATGCCGCGACATCTTCTTCATTCTGCGTATATCTTTCAATCTGGTTGTCGTCCACACTATTAATGTGCTTATCAGCACAATTTTTTTTAGCAAAATTAATAAGTAAAACATTAGTATATTAGTATAGCATTAGTATAAAACAGTTAAGTGCTGAATAAGTATAACAAAAATTTTAGCTGAAAACACGATTTTAGCAAAAAATTTGCTAAAAAATAGTATACCTGATTTACAAGACGTTTTACTAACTTTTGTACTAACTTATTTTTTTGAGTGTACAATTCATACAATATTTCAATCTTCTTTATTCATGTCAAATCAAATGTTTTATCTTAATTTTAAATAGTTTAAAAACTACAATTTTATTTGAACTTTTCTCATTTTCAAAATCTAAGCTTCAGTGAAAAATTCAATACTGTTTTATGCAAAACTGTTAAAAACTATAATTAATTAAAATTTTTGTTTTTAATTTATATATTATATTTAATAAAAGTACAAATTTATCCATTTATACGAAATTGGACCTAATTGTATTACATTTTATGTATTATGGTATTATTTACTACAATAATATCTGGTAACATTTCGGATTCAATTGTATATAATTTGAAGAAATTAAATCCAACATGATCTACGTAGATGCAATTATATTCACCATTTTTCGGATTAAATTGTATCTGATTAGTTATTGGACTCTATTTAATTATATACGTTTTTTATTCGGGTATTTAAATTACACATGTTCAATGTATAAAAAACTTTTCAATGTTTCCGCAAAATTGCACTTTTTGAAAAATTCGCTGGCAAAATCGCATTTTTAAAGGATAATGTATTTATGGTTTAAATATCGTATTACGCAAAAAATTCGTTTTCAAAAAATTGTCACTTACACCCTTATTCGAGCGAGGCATTCAATTACACCAGTCCACACACAGAGAAAATTTTTTGTACGAGTTTAATGAAATTTTGTCACTAAACTAAAGAGAAGTTTTATTCACAATAAGAATGAAAAATTTCATCATGAAAAGGCTACATAGTTTTAATGAAACTTTTTCATTAGTCGTGTGAAATTTTTTTTTGAAATACAATGAAATATTCTATTATTTTTTTGGAAAACTGCATTTATTTAATTAAAAGTTTCAGTGAATGAATTCCAGTGACACTTCATAGATCTAATGCAAAAATTCATTGATATCATGCTAAATTACTCTTAGTGTTCAAATTTCCCCTTTTTGCAGAACCTGTCTTTGAATTACACAGAGGCTAATAGACTAGGCATGCTGAATCTAAATATGTCAAAATTTTCCCGAATTTGAGCAAATATTTAATTGATTCAATTAATTTTAAATTGACAGTTATTAAAATGTTCAACAACCCGATTTAATTGCAAAATTGGGGAAATATTTTTTTCTGTGTAATAATTGTAATAAATTTCATACTACTTCACTCATGATTTTTAATTAAAAAAGTTAACCAATTTGTTAATAAAATTATGCAATTTGTTTGGCTCTTTAAGAGCATTTTAATTGTGTTTCTTAAATATTGTAAAGATGCACGTCGGCAAAGCAGTATATCCACATTCATTACATAAAAGACAAACACGGTTGCTAAATTTATGAAGATGTTGTATTTAAAATAAAATGACTCTATTTTCAACTAAATTTGCTCATACGAAGCAAAACAAAGTAGTGACTGCGGGTTCGATAACGATTATCAATAGAGAATGAAATAACCTAAAAGTTGAGATACAATTCATTTGCATACCACGATTTTAACATTTTTATAGCAGAAATATTAAAAAAATACAAATTTCGCTGATTTTGACGATTTATGAAGAATATAAAAAAAAAAATATTTTTAAAATTTTAGTTTTTCCAAATTAGTTTAAAACTGTGAGCTGTAGGCAAATTTGCTTAAAAAACTCCAATTTCCCCACTGTGCCTAAACAGGAAAATATTTTTGTACGACTAAGACTCTTTGCAAAAAAAAAAAACTAAAAAACTAAAACTACTAGCCACCTAAGACTATAAGCTAACAAAAAATTTTCAGATTTTTCACTTCCCCAATTTCCCAGAAACATTTTCGTGCAATTTTATGGACTATAACAATTTGTAGACTTTTGAACCGCTAATTATCCTAATATTTCCTTAAAGTAGTTCTATCCTTTCTCTACATGCCTGTGAAAATCAATTGGATGCACCTCTTACCAGTTTTTAGCTATACATTTTTTTAAGATGAATCCTTTTTCGGCATTTAAATATCCAATAGGCAGGAATGGGTTAAACAGAGAGAAAATATTAAAATATGACAAACTTAAAACACCAACATTGACTATTTTTTATTATTTTAAATTTAACCCAATTTAAGCTACAACAAAAAATTTTTAATCAAATTTTTTGTTGTAGTGTAAATTAGGTATTAGAGTAAAACCAGGTGCGGATCTTGCTTTTCGATTTGGGGTGGGGAAATTTTTATCAAGAAGATTTAGTCTGTATTAGGTACTCCATATATTTAATCGCATGTTTTTATATTTGTCCAGCTTCTACTATTAAATATGCAGAATACACAATAAAAGCATTACACAGTGCGACAGAAAAAAATACCTGTGAAGTGATACTATTTTTCTCGTAAGCGTTGCCGAGTACAATAAGAATGTGTTTTTGAAATTTGCCGAACACCTCCAAAATCTTGAGTAATTGCACTTATAAGCCAGTAACTTAGTTTAATATCATCCGATTTTAAGAAATTGAGACCTTTCTAATGGTATATATATTATTTAAGTTAACTTGAGAAATATGTGTGAATTTATGCAGAAACACATTTTCAGCCATTTTTCAAATTTGGAGATGGCTTTACAAAGTATATTGTAAAGAAATCGTAATATATATAAATTTATTAATAAAACAAATTTATTTAGGAGTAAAACGCAACTGCGTTTTTAAAAATCCGTTAAAAATTTACTGAGTTATTAAAACTTTTTATTAAAACAAAATTTTTGCATAAATGTTTTTTTGTGTTCTTAAGTGCAAGAAGCTGCTAGCATGATGCAATGTCAATCCCCTTCTATTGGATCCGCGCCTGATGCACCAGATACATATAAGGAAATAAGTATATGGTACAAGTGTTTATATAAAATATTTTGTAACCAATTATTGAGTTCTTCTACTTTTTATATTAAATATATTCTATGTATATCATGACAAAATAATTTGTATGAACTATTTTTTAATATTCCAATGTTTTCTGTTGTCAATGGAGAAAAACTGAAAAGACAAGAATGGAGCAAAATTGATTATTAATAGGTTTTTTGTTAAAGTTCTGCCTATTATGGAGGCTCTAGCTTTTCTAAAACTTCGGGTTCTGATGAGATCTTTAGCCAGATCGAAATACTAGTATCAACCTAGCTAATATGTTTGATTTGCTTTATTTTTGTAAATATACGGAGGTTGAAAGCTCGTCATAAATTGAAAATAACATAAAAATAATCTCGATGTATATAAAAAAAAAAACAAAACTAATATAACTGGAAAAAGATTTTCATTAAAATAATTATATAGCACAAAATCACATAAAGTTAAAATTCTGTAAATATTTAAAAAAAACGATGAAAATTAAAATTATTCAAGTTCGATTCCATTTTCTATATTTCTTTATTAAGATGTTGTTTTCAAATTTATTAATTAACCACTTTCAGGAAGGTGTTGTCTATTTCGGGAATTTTCCAGGTTCTTCCAGAACACGTTTTAAAAGAAGTGACAACCCCATGCAAACCTCAAACATTCATATAACCTAGTTAGCCCACTAAATGAGAACTAATATACGAGCTTAAAGTTAAAGATTACCACACTTATTTTAAAAAACTTAGGTCAATTTATAGAAATTTAATATAATTGAAAATCCTTGTTTTTTTATGGGTTTTGCGATATAAAAAATATTTGTACCATGAATATAACTATTGTAGTCGTTTAAAACAGGAGGGACATTTACTTAAAAACATATAAATGTATCAAAAATGTTTAACACAAAATAAATTACACAATAAATTGCAACTTCTATAGAAAACGATAGTATTTTTAAATTCTTAAAAATAAATTATGATGTGAGCAAATAACTCGATACTAGTGTAACCGACACATTATAAATCAATAGGCAAAATAAAAAAAAAATCATTGTTAGTAGGTATCTCTCAACATATTATGGTAGCAAAATTTTGTTCAACTGTAACACTTACTGAACTATAATCATTCAATGACTAAATAATAAAACAATTGAAAAGTCTTTCATTAGTTTTTCAATAGAGATAGCAAAAGTCTTATCAAACATTAACTGAAGAATTCAACACTTCAAAATTGTACAAACAAAAACGCCTTTTTTTAACATAAACTAAAAATTGATAGAATCCCTACACAAACAACAAATTGGAAACCACAAAACGCAAAACAACTTCTAAGATGGGTTACAAGAACAAAACAGAAAAATTGTCTAATGGATCTGGAGCAATAACAAAAAAGCCAAATACTATTACTTACTTGCAAACAACCGACTGATATAGAAAACAAATATTGCATACAGATGTGGTGACAGAAATAGAATTGAAAATGGCAAAAAATCTGTTTAAAAAATCTGGAAAGTATTGAGATACTTTCCATATTTTTAAACAGATTAAACGTTGAACTGTGGCTCAAGAATAACATTTAGCCAAAATCTTCATTTTTTGTTGACACCAATTTAGAAAATTTTAACGCCATTTGATAGTGAATATATAAAAATTAAGATAATCAAACAATTATGTTAAAATATTGGTAATTGTGGGCGTGGCATGCTGTCAAACACAATCATTTTTTATATTTCAGAAAAATGCGATATTTTAAAATATATTACCGAAAGGAATACCTTATACTCACAAACTATCATCCATAATGGGATGAGCTCATGTTTCTAGGTTTGTAGGATTGTAGTCTTTAAATAATAGTATGTGGTCACTGCTCTACCATTTATACTCTGGGGCTAAGAAATATTTTTAAATGCCTATATTTTTGACAAATTGAAACTTTATATATATATAATCCTGTAATTCCTAGTTGGAACAAAGGGCCAGTACAAATGATTTCCATTGAATTCTGTCTTCAGCGTGTCGTTTTGCTTCCCTCCATTTCATTCTGGCTGTACTGAGTTCGGATTCTATTTGACGTCTCCACGTGTTAGCAGGTCTTCCTCTACGTCGGCTGCCCTGGGGATGGGCCTTTCTGGTAAAGTCATCTTGGCTTTTTCTGAAGGTATGGCCCAGCCAGTTCATATTCTTTACTCGTATGTCAGTCGTAATGGAGTTTTGTTGTGTTTTTTGCCAAAGATCATTATTTGAAATTATTTGAGGCCAGAAAATACGTAATATTCTTCGCAATTGAAACTTAAGTGGAATATAACTTCTAAGGCCCAAAATATGCCAAGAGAATTAAACCAGCCAGAGAAAAGTGAAAGTATTCTCTTCAATATATACTTTTATACCCGCTCGTTCGGCCTTAACACAAACCACGTTTTTTAAAATTCAATAGTAGCATGCAAAGTTTTGACGTTTTTTGTAAAATTAATTAATAACTCTGGGGTCCTTTTAGGTCGCAGGTCCACACGGGGTGGAACCAAGGGACATTAATTGCATTTTCCCATTCTTGATTATAATATTTATAAATTATATATGTAGGTAGTTTGAACTGAACTTTGGTCTTTGGTACAAAATATCCCTTTGTCGTCGCGGTCCTAGCTGATAGACTAGATCATGACTTTACTTTGCTGACATGGTATCCGGAAGCACACCCTCGGATCGTAATGAAATTTGGTGGTTAAAACGTGGGGTCAAAAGTGACCCCAATTTTCTTAGTTTTCGTTTCATAGTGGTTCCAATAAAATATATGCAAGCTGGGTATAAAATGAGAGGTATTTTGAAGATCTATTTTGTGAAATGTTTTCAAACTAAAAAGTTTCGAACAAACTTCAAACCCATTTTCCCCTCCTAAGAATTCGATTGAACAGGTGTATTTCTTATCGAATATTTCTTAATTGTATCTCGCCTATCACATACCGACATTTTATTGGGGGTTCGGTGGTACTCGTTGGGATACCTCTCTTGTGAGTTTTTGTTTTCTGCTCAGTATAGTTTTCTGTGCAGAGACCTGCGGCTGGAAATTTTTATAAAATTAAGCTTTCTGTTTTTAATTTTTTTTTTTTTTTGAAAAGAGAAACAACACTCAGGAAATTCTTCCTATTAATTAATATGTTGCTTTCTTTGTAAAGAGGATAGTGGAGAGATGAAAGGTGGTGAAAGATGAAGGGCTTTAAACATGGCAACACTGCAATTGCACGAGATGATAAATCTTAGAACAGTTGTTGCTCGCCACCTGATGTAGAGTTGGCGAATTTATTGAATCTTTTTGTTTTATAGCCCTAATTCATTATTTTACTTTGGTGGGGTTAAGTAATATGGGAACACCGAAGGCGGGGCGCAGCGATACATATAAGTGATAGAAAACTCATACATATTATTTTTCTAAATTTATGTTGTCGTCTCCGGGAATCGAACCCGGGACCATCTGTGTAACATTCCAACGCGCTAACCATTACACCTACAACGCTTGTTTTTAAAAATTCTTTACTCAAACATAATATTTAAGACAAATCCTTACTAAGGAACTTTTCTAACTAGTAAGAATTCCACTTTCCCTGAAATTCGAATATATGCACACAGAGAAATAAAGTGCCAACCGAATTGAAAAGTGTATTTTAATGGTAACAACTCATACATTCAGTTAGTACAACGATATTTACATTAGATTTCTAAATGTTTTGGGTGTTGCAACTAAAATTCAGTTGATTTAACCGAACATTGTTGTGAAAACTAATGTTGAGTTGTGTCAACGGACTGAAATTCGTAATAACCGAATTTAAGTCGTAGAAGCAGAATTTCAGTTGGCAAATAGCTAAATTTTTCTCTGTGTGTGATAGAAGGGACAACATTAAAGCGCAGGGTTTTTTTCTTTTCGGTCCAATTCTCATGTTTCGGTCATGAAAAGGGCGGGTGTGAAAAGATAGGTAAATAAGTTGTTTGAACAATTATAACATTTATTTTATTTATTTGGACCGCTAAAAAATACGACTTAGTTAGTTAATGTTGTCTATCCCTGTATTACATATCCCATTTTTTTTAGCAAAATTTTCTCTTGTTAGTGCCTCCTTGTTGGTGCAAATGTTTTAATGACCGAAAAATCTTTGGTATAATTTACTCTAGAGATCAATATAAGCCCGTCTAGTTGTATTGTCCATTTTGTTAATGGTTATAACCTCTACTTCCCTATGTTTGGGGACTATGTCTGAAAATTATCGGACGGTAAATGTGGAAAATGTCAGTGGGGGTTAGATCACGCATCAAGCGGATGTTCCTACATGTCAACTTCCGAAGTCCAATAGTTTTCTAGTCTTTAGCATGGGGTATTTCACAACATCGCTGCTATTTATATGCCCATATCTATATTGAAACCAAGAAATAACCACACAGACCCGAGCGAGTAAAAAAAAACTAAAAACGTAAAATGAATGAGCAAGTAAGTGTATAAAAGGGTTTGAACGTAAAGCAAAAAAAAAAAAAATCATTTCAAGGTGATAAGAAGCCACTACTAAACAATAAGTAGTGACTTTATTGAGTATAAACATACTCGTGCATGCATGCTTTTATATACACACACACACATACAGATATTTGTATGTACTCCCCAACTTTATATCATCAAACAAATAATATAGTACGAGTAGAACCAAAACAACCTCTCCAATATTGAAAAAAAAAAAACTAAACTAAAACTAAAGAAACACAAAAAATAGGTGATAAACATTGCGGCTTCTCTGCAAATAAAGTGCGGTTGAATTATATTGTACAATATATAGACTTATATACAAACGCATGAAAGTATTAACGATATACAACGTTTTAGATTCCAAAACTAGACGTAGACAATAATTTAAACGGTAACGGCGGAAACGTAATGGCGGTCGGTTATTATTAAACCTAAAGAAAAGAAGAGAAATATTTCATGAAAAAGAAAAGTCTCCAAAAGATAACAAAACAACGAAAAAAAAAATATAAAAAAAAATAATAAAAGTTTAATAAAAATTAAACAAAAATTAAAAATTTATAAAAAATTAAAAAAAGAAAATATATAAAAAAAATTAACAAAATTAAAAAAAAAAATATTAAACTTGTTTTTGTTGTGCATTAAAAAAGTTTAAAATAAAATTATTTTATAAATGAAAAAAATTATTTCAAATTAAAAAAAAAAAATCAAATTTCATTAAAAAAATTAATATCTGTTAACTAAAGTTAACTACAAAGTGTTGTATTTAAGTTAAAAGCAAAAATTTAGATTAATATTAAATAATAATAAAAAGAAAAAAAAAAATTCTTATCAAAAAGAAAATATCAAAGTTAATGTTAAGCCTAAAACTTGACAATTAAATCCATCACAACATCAGTTAAAACTTATAAAACGTACAAATATCAAATATTATAAAAATCTTACGTTCGCACATACGTTGTTGCTATGTTTTAACGTATTCTCGTAGAGTTTGTGCTAGAGCTTTAGAAAGTGATTGACAGGTTAAGTTGCGTGCTGTAAATCTTAGTAGTAGTAGTGGTGCTACACAGTGGTATATATCACAACATTTTTGGAAACAATTCAGCCATTTCTTACTTACACAGCGCTGAATCAGCAGATTTGATTAAACTTGGATATGTTGTAAAGGGTCCGCCAAATAACTTTTTTTTTTGAACTTCTGAACCAATTGGACTTTGTATGACGTCATACCAAGGTCTTTATGCAAAATTCGTCTCAATAATGTCTCCGAAATGTTCAATTGTTAAGAACGACGGTGAATTGATGTTGATGGAGCTTCACGCACACTTTCTGCCACAGCAGCAATATTCTCGGGTGTACGCACTGTTTTGGCTTTGCACGCTTTGGTTTATCGATGAGGATGCCAGTTTCTTTCACTTTTTTCACAAGATAACGAACATACGGACCATATTCGTTCAGCGGAAGAATAAAACTAATTATCTGTCAAATCAGACATGAGCTAAGTGTTACCATTCACGAAATAAACACTAGTTGAAAAAAAAAAACGTTAGATGGCGGACCCTTTAGTTAGAGGACACAAACAAATATTAAACATGTATTTTATTTCGCAATGTTAAGTTAAGGGGCTAAAAAGTGGTACAAAAAATACCCAATTTTACGTCTTTTTTAACGTAGTTTTAAATACGTTATTAAACTATAGGCAACTTTGGTATCAAAAGAAAAAAGAGCGATATTTTCAAACGTGTCCGTACATAACCGAACATTTTTGTTAAGGCTCCATTAGTTGTTCCGTTCTGTGACGATTCTGTTACGTGCCGTTCCGGATGGCTATTTTGTGTGGTTAGTCTATTCCGTAGCAAGCTGAGTCAGGGACGATAAATGGGAATTTAAAAATGTACCAACCATCATAGAATATAGTACTTTTTTGACCCCAATAGTACAAAAAAAAATTATTATAAATTACCAAACAAAAACGTAAATAAAAATTTATTTTTATACAAAAACAAAAAGTTAAACAATGTTGGTTACAAAAATTATAAAAAATTATAGATTTTTTCTTAAATTCCTCAAGTTTTTAAATTTTTTTTTAATAAAGGGTCCGCCAAATAACTTTTTTTTTGAACTCCTGAACCAATTGGACTTTGTATGGCGTCATACCAAGGTCTTTATGCAAAATTCGTCTCAATGATGTCTCCGAAATGTTCAATTGTTGAGAATGACGGTGAATTGATGTTGATGGCGCTTCACGCACACTTTCTGCCACAGCAGCAATATTCTCGGGTGTACGCACTGCTTTTGGCTTTTCACGCTTTGGTTTATCGATGAGGATGCCAGTTTCTTTCACTTTTTCACAAGATAACGAACATACGGACCATATTCGTTCAGCGGAATGATAAACCTAATTATCTGTCAAATCAGACATGAGCTAAGTGTTACCATTCACGAAATAAGCACTAGTTGAAAAAAAAACGTTAGATGACGGACCCTTTACATATATTAATAAATATTAATGAATATATTATTAATAATAATATATTCAGTAAAAGATTTCTAAATCGAATTAAGGATTAAATTATTCATAAGTTTTTTAATGGGACTAACAATAATAATATAGAAAAATTTTTATATAGTACTAAATGGATCAAAGGAGTACCATAGTACTTTCAAGGTTAAAATAGTAGCATACAAAGTACTATAGTACCAACTTTATCATTCCTGAGCTGAGTATTTTTATGTGAGAGCAATCAGCTGTTTTTAGCTGTCACTTAACGGAGTAAAGTAATTCTATTTTTTACAGGTTTGTCCGGCACGGAACGTAATATTACAGACAAACTAACCACACACACTTATTTTCATACATCAAAAACAAATCAGCTGATTTGTCACGGTACGAAACGTACAAACTAATTCTGCCTTAATTCATAAAACTATTTTTTCGAATGCCACATTTGTATGGGAAGTTGTTGTTGTTTAGAGTAAAAATTAACATATGCTATATAGTTAGGGTGAACGAAAAAAAAACATCCAGGAAAAAAAGCAGTACAATTAAGAAAAAAAAGTAAAATACGTCAATCTGGCAGCGTTGTAAAATAGAGACGGAGGAGATTAGAAAAATAAACTAAAATCTAAAAAAAGAATATTTGTTTTTGTTAGTGTTGGTCACTTCTAAGTATAATATACAATAACAGAAAAGCTAATGGGAAAGATAACTGCAATTTAGCTGCATTACATTCGAGGCCATACTTGGGTGTGATCGCTAAACGGTCATGACTTGGTATTGTTACGTTTGTAACGTAAGAAGAGCGCAGGTTTGATTCTTACAGCCGCAGGTTGTTGCAAAATTTATCATATAGAGACAATCTGACAATTATAAGACACAAATAATAATACAATTTAAAAGACAAATCACTGATGACACCTGTCCATAAAAAGGCAGAAACTAGTCTAGTCTGATTTAAAAATTAATAGTGTTTATAATTTTTAGAGAAAAACGTTTATTCTTCTTCTTAACCTTAACATTTCTAAAGTAAAAGTTTTTCTGTAAACATCATAAAATCCAGTACATAAAGTAACAATCCAGGAAAAAATTGCCATCCGTACAAAAAAAAAAAATAGTACTGGCAAACCACTGCTATTTTTGTAAAACCCACTGTGTTAAAAATTAGCAAAGGTATAACTAATATTGTACTAGGAAAACACTATTTTGTTTGCAAAGCATGTGTTTTGCCAGTACCACCCGCAAAATTATTTGCCAATAGTGTTTTTTTTTATACCAATATTACAACCAATTAGAAGCATTTTTTTTAAATTATTTTATTATATTTCACACATTTAAATATGATGTATAAGATTAAGATCAAACTGTATTGCTGTTAAAAAGCGCATATTTTAAAAAATGTGTTTTATTATACATATTTCTAGAAATAATTTAATCTAAGCTATTTTAAAAGCACTACATTTTTTGAATTACCAACGTTATGCCAACGGTGAGTTCGCTAAAACTAACGGTTGGCCACTGTTATCAATCGGGTAACAGGACAATACTTTCAAGATTGTTAATCTCAAGTTCTGCCAAAGCATAACCGACCGTCGCCGATGCTTTGTCAACACTGTGCCGATTGTATATTCTGCCTGGGAATTTATGTAATTAAGAATTAAAAACACTCGGCTGAAGTTTACTATTTTCCGTCACCCCTCAAAACAAAAATTATGTGACCCCTCTCTAGAATTAAATAATATTTTTTCTATTACCGGTTAAGGGACAAATGCGTTTATTTTCAGATCCATCAAATATAGCTCCCTCAGAATCTATTTTATACCGCCTTGGAGTTTAAAACCGGAAATTTTATTACTTATTATCTTTTTTGGATTTTCCTTAATATCCTAATACGAGTATACAAAAGCAAAAAATCCTCCCAACAAAAATGTTGCTGACTTTATAGACTTTTTTTGAGTGTAGGTAAATGAATAATTTTTGTTCGATTGGAGATAATTTGATCACATTTGTTGATGTTTTAAATGAAAACTTGTACATGCATTAAATTTGGTTTTAGCAATTTTTTTATTTACACTGTTACAAGTGAAACTACAACAAAAGTATTAAATTTATTAGTGGTGAAAACACAATTTTGAGATGAAAAACTGTTTTGGGTGTAAACAGAAATTGTATGGTAAAAAAACGATTTTGAGGTGAAAAACTGCTTTTGTGGTAAAAATAAATTTTATGTGAAATAAAAATGTGAGGTAAATTTAATATACTCGTATTATTCACCTATTAGGGTCTGGTGGAAAAATATTAATATTATAAAATTGTACTAATATACACCAATTTGTATGGAAAATTTAGAGGTACCTTCACATTTGCATTCATAACTTTTGAACCGCTGGACCGGTTTTGTTCTTTTTCAAAACTAAACTTTTCTAGATAACAATGTCTTCGTATTGCGTTTTAGCTTCGTGATTGACATTTCAACAGACAGACGGACATCGATTAATCGTCTTAAAAGTAATAAGTAACAAGAATATATATACTTTTAGGGTATTAGATCTCTCTATCGATGCATTACACTGTATAAGGAGGTTATAAAAAACTTAATGAAATTTCGACAGTAATTTATACAGAAAACATTTTAACATTGGATAAAAATAGCATATTAAAAATTGTCATATTCTACGCAATGAATTTTGTAAAATCGTCAATTTATCATACATTATGCCACTTCAAAAATCTTCAAAATGGAGACAAATCGTCATAGTTGGTAGCGCTGAGCAACTATGTCGGTTTGAGTTAAGCCTATTAAATTTTTCTCTTGCAGCCAACTGAAGATTTGGGTGTTGCCAATGAAACAATTGTATTGTCTATCATGAAAATTATCAAATTTTTTAAAAAGCAACAAATAAAATCTAATATGACAATATCATATTAGATTTTTGGACTTGAGGTATAATATTCTAACTATTGGGTATACAAGTTAATAATGTCGATTTTTTTGCTTGAAAAATGCATTTATTATAATAACAAAATAAATTGATACATTATTCAAAGTATTGTCCATCGTTAGACACTACTTTTTCCCATCTTTCTGGTAGCATATGGATTCCGCGCCAAAAGAACTGCTCCGGTTTTGAGGTAAAGAATGAATCAAGACAATTTTTGATACCCTGTTCTGAAGTGAAACGTATTCCAGTAAGAGCGTTCTGCATCGATCGGTAGTCAGAAGGGGCAAGGTCTGGGCTATAAGGCGGGTGAGCCAAAACGTCCCATCCACTATTTTCCAAATAGTTTTTGACCGGTCTTGCAACATGTGGCCGAGCGTTGTCATGATGGAAGATTATGGCCTCGTGTCTGGTCGAATGTTCTGGTAGTTTTTCGTTGATTGCTCTCTTCAAACGAATCAATTGTGTTCGGTACAGGTCCCCTGTGATCGTCTGACCCTTCAACAGCTTATAATAAAAATACCCTTCTGATCCCACCAGATACAGAGCATTACCTTGGTGCCATGGATATTCGGCTTCGGTGTCGAAATCACCACTTTCGAATCGCGCAAACTATCGATCACAAGTTTTTTGAGTTGGTGCAAGATTCTACTAACAATCGACAACTTTCAGCAGCTGTTTTCTTCATATGAAAGAAAGTTATCAGACTTCCCCGCAAAACATATTTTTTAGGCACAAAATTCGACATTATTAAAGCGATTGAAAAAATGTGTGCTTACACTTTGGCGTCTATCGAATACTGAAATATAATGACAGATGTTTACCCTCCAAAATACCATATTTGTTATTATTGACAAAAACCAAACCGTGATAGTTATGCCATATGTTGTCTTAATCGACATTATTAACTTGTATACCCAATAAATATATGAAAATATTTATGAAGTTTTTCATAAATATGATGAAGCTTTTCCCTGAGTATAGTACCAAACCCCGCAATATTTAAGTATTTTTTGGAACACCCAGAAAAGTGGAGCATGCTCCGACATGTTATTTTATACCATATTTCAAATAATTTTTTTTTTTATTTTTTTTTTATTAAGTAATAATCATATAATTACAAATTATACACTATTACCCTAACCGAGCACTAGCTACTATGGCCTTCGGCGCGTTGTAGCGAAAACAGACCAGTGCCTCTGATCGGAATCGAACCCACGACCCCCGCACTGATAAGCCAGCACGCTACCACCTAGCCTACCGGGGCGCACTCCAAATAATTTTTATTAGTTACCAAATTTATAAACAGTTTATTTTAAAGAAATATGAAAAAAAAACGCAAAACCGAATCCCACTTTTTGAACCTTAAATGTAAAATTGTACAGCTAAATAAAAAACAAGAGTCTCTTAATTTTTGATTCTTTATAACATATTCAAATGTCATTGCAATCGGCGGAAACCCATGAATGGACCCTATTTGTGGTCGAATTATTTCTCAAAAAAAAATTTGTGATATATCCCACTGTGTGGTGTTAGTTAGAAAATAACATTTTATCCTCCAGCTAGTGTAAACTTCTCACACAAATACGTCTTTGTTTAAACTTATTGTATTGAGGTGATTTTATGCATCTTAGTTTAGCAATGATGCAAACTTTAAAACCTCCACCGGTATTAACAGCAACAACAGCCACACTACTACAACATCATCCACACCATCACAACCTTAATAATCATCATTCGCATACGATTTTACATCAAACACAACAACACTCCACATCGTTGGCCTCATCGCTGCTAAGCACAAATTTAGCTAACATGGATTTACAACATCATCAACAGTTGCAGCAACAGCAACCCCAACACCATTTTCAATTTGCTCATAATCACCTACAATTGCTAGAACAACAGCAATTGCAACAACAACTACAGCAGCATCAACTTATCCATCATCATCAACAGCAACAACATCCGTCATTGTTATTACCAACATTACCAACGACAAATAACCATAATCCTCAAATAATAATGGCCAACTCTACTTCAGCACCACAACAACAACAACTATGCTCAACAACAACACCTGATGTTGCTGCTAGCGCTGCGGTTCCTTTAACGTTGACTACACCACCAACACCTTGTTTAGCTCCACCTACGGTTTCTTCTTCAACGACCTTACCTATGACCACTCAAACACCCTTAGCTCCTCTTGTTGATGTTGCTCTTTCATTATCCTCATCATCGTCATCAACAACAGCAGGAGCAGCTGCTGCTGCAATAACCTTAACAGCTTCAAACAGCCTGCAGCCACATCATTTGTCAGAGATTAGTAGCAGCACTAGCAATACCAACAGCAGTAATAATAACAACAACAACGACCAAGATGACCCAAATCCTGAAATGGTATTGGCTTTAATCTCAAGAAATAGAGAGCTAGAGGGTAAGTCATGTTTTTTTTTGAGTTTTATTCCTGTTTAATTTCGTAGTCCTAAGCTAAAGTGATGTTTAGATTTTAAAGGAATTAACAGTTAAAGGAAAATGTTTTTCCTATAAGGATACACTTGAAATAATCTTAGGAATATATAGATTTTCAACAGTGTATTTTTATTGAATTTAACAATGTGAAATCTTTTCCAGCAAATATGGCCATAAGAAGAATATTCTTCCATCATATTGCCTGGGAAAAACATTTATTGCGTTTACAATAATTTTCGTATTCCGAAAGTTTGTTCCGTCGGATTCAATTGTAATCCGAAAGCAATACTTCAAGAAGATAAATTCACGATATTTTAAAATATTTATAATCGCCAAATTATCGTCTGGAAGACAAATCGCAGATTTTTCAAAACAAATTAGGGTCCGCTATTTTAATTAAGGATATTGCTGACATAACTATCTTTCAAATGTATCCAGGGATGCTATTAAGTTCTATAAATTTGTACATTAGAATAGGCCGAAACTCAGATATATTCGTTTTTTCGAATTTTATCTAGAGACAATGTATATTCCAAAACTCGAAAATTGTATGTATTATACATTTTCAAAATTATTATTTTTCACTTAAAGCATCAGTAGGTTGGATCGAAATGGAAAAAATTTATCGAAAAACTGAATAAAAATGAAATCCCTAGCTTAAAAGCCTGATACTTCGTTAACGGTGACTTGATATACCGGAATGTATTCAGAAGAAAATTTAATTATTATTTGCAAAAAATTTCTCTTTTAAAAACATTGTTTAACTCCTTGTAGTGTATGTTACAATTTAAAGTTTAAGTTTTCTACCGTAACGGCTTTGCATAGGTCATTAAGCTTTATTTCTTTTAAATCCTAATTATATCATGATTTACAAAAATCCAAAAATTACATCCTCATTGAGTAAGAAATGGGATATTAGGGGGATAAACTTACCTTTTTTCGTCCCTCACCTTAAAGGCTGAAACATAATTGACTTAATTAAGGTATAGGTATGAAACAAAAATTCACATTTCTAAATTTTCGTTTCATACCAATAGCTGACTCAAGTCATTTCAGGCAATTATGTTTCACCTTTACAACTTTTCAAAATCCCAGTTATAGCGGATGCCCAGATTCCAAATTTAAAGTTCATAGGCTTTCCGCCTTTTTAAATTATAATTTAACTATGTTTCTGGGCAAAGTTTAAAAAAGTGTTTTCTTCACTTGTAAGCGAAGACGAATCTAAATACTATACTTAAAATTCATAGCTTCAACGGTGTGGCTAGGCTTAATAAATGAATTTTCAAAAATATTTTGTAATAGCAAATTTCAACATCCCCGCTTAAGCATTTTATCCAAGGAGAATAAGGGGGAGAAATTTTCCCTTTTTGCCCCTTTAAGTAGAAATTTCCAAAAATCCCATCAAAGTGAGTGTCTAAATTTCAAGTTCCTTCCTTAATGGTTTGCCACGCCCCTCCCCGCGGGAATTTCAAAAAATCCTGTAAAAGCGGGTGTCTACATGGGATAAGGAACCGACTTACCAAATTTCAAGTTCATCGCTTAAGTAGTTTGTTCAGGTCTCCAAGGGGGAGACTTTTCACCTTTATGCCCCTCGTATGAATTTCCAATAGGATATGGAATCATCATGCCGAATTTCGTATTCCTAACTTCAGCGGTTTGGCCAGGCAGTCAAGGGGTAGATTTTTTTCCCAGGTTCCTGGGTAAAATTTCTAAAAGTACCATATCATCAAATTTCAATAATTAAATAATCACAGCTGGAAAATTTGTTACCGCGGATCTGTTTTCTGGAAGCCTAGATCTTGTAGTATCAGCTTCCACAGCCTTCAAAGCGGCAAGACTGTACACAAAAGTGATAATAGATCCTTATCCCGTTTCAATATCGTCCTAGGAGTGTTGTCTCAGTTACTGTATCTTCCTTAATGTGGGAACTTCTTTTATCGCCGCACCACTGTGAATTTTAAAATCTTAAAAGAAATAAGGAAACAAAGGGAGGTGAAGCAAAACAGAACGAACAGGTGCATTGCTTAATCTTGTGGGCTTCTGAGCTATATCCATGAAGTCAATCTAGAGAACGATTAGGTTGAAACGAAATTTGGTTCGAGCAACAAAGTATGTGAGTTGGTATGGATATAATCTACATATTCAAAATAGATACTGGAAGGGGGGTCTTTTATCAATCTAAAAATTATCAATTTTAGTTTCATGTGAAATTTCGAGAAATGAAAAAGAACTCAAGTTCATAACATTTACCACATTTCCTAACTGAATTTTTATTTATCTAGATACCAAAAATAAATAGTTTGTATTTATTTTTGCCTTATCAATTGGCAATTAGTTGTGCCATGTTATTTCTTATCATTAACAGCAACTGCAGCAGCACAACTTTGTAACATTAACCATAAAAACATAACATAGAAAATGAACATACATTTTTGTAGATACGTGTAGCAAATATTTGGTAACACTTTAAACAGAACATACTATTGCATACCAACTAATATCAGTTCTTAACATAATATATTACTTGCATGAGACTTGTTAGTTCTATGGCATACAAATTACAAAAAAGTAAAAATTAGAAGCAAATTTTGTGTTTTTTTGGTATAATGGCTTTCACAAAAATTCACTCTTAAGTTTTTAGAGTACGGAACTCAGCCGCAATACAATGAATCCGGGCTTTACGGACGAAGATGGAAGATGCAGCTTAATAAGATGGGTTTAAAGATTAACATCTTGAATGTTCTTTATTGTTTCATTAGACCATCTTGTGCTCGGGATGTATGGTGCATTGGCCCATATCTTTGTCTACTGCACCGATTCCTAATTGGTACAGGGTGGGCCAACTTCGACCGACTTCGACCGACTGAAATGCTTATAACTTTTTTATTTATTCCTAAGTTTATTAACCATCCTTGTTAGTTAATGTACAACGATTTGACGACCACCCATTTTCCGCTGAATCAATTTTTATTTTTTGCCATCTGCGACCTAAAAATAGTTATGCCACTCATTTGCTTGGCAAGTATAACTGGATTTGACGGCCATGGAGATTTGACGACCAAAGCCATTTTGATTGGATTTTCGTGACCTGGTAGAAAAAATTTCACCTCATTTCGTGTCCCTTTAATATAGCATTCTGTTCTACCAGTTTTGAGGACTTAGATGGATCAAGTTGGATCAAAGAGAACTACCGTCCATTACCTTCCCCGAACATCCTTTTCTAATCATCTTTGGACATATTACTGCCTGTACAATTATATGTACCAAAAACCATTGGAAAGCATACATTTTAGGATGTCCTTGGAACCAATATAATCTCAATAGTACCCCTAATGAAGTAACTTATTTTCTCCTTGCAGCCAAGAATAACGGCCGATTTTACAGAGTTCGAAAAGATTACCTACAGTTAATGACGGAGATTTAATCAAAGTTTTGTGATATTGTATCCCGGTAATTGGTTTGGGATTTGTTGTTGGTTGTTCTTTCGATTGCTGCAAGCCCATAAACTAGTTGCAATCCAAAGCATATCTTTTGACCTTATATTTTAGCAAATTTCTAATGAGTTCTTTAGATAAAATTGTCTCTAATATAATAGTAGACGTAGTTTTAATGGTTAACCCTCACAGTTAAATCCCATGTAAATTTGACCAGAGAGTTTAAAATGATATTTTACTACCTCCAGGACGAATCGATTTTTGTTTAAAGTAACTAAATTATTGTTCGACACAAGCAAGTCACATTTGTGTGTGTACCAAACAAAAAAAAACGATCACATGGAACTAGTTCCGAAATCCGAACTCAAGCAAGGCATAACGGACGGATAACTAGTTCCAGAACTATTTAGTTCAATGGAGCATATTAGGAGCAATAGAAACGGAATAATTTCATATCGATGTTTAAAAGGAGCGAGGGTGGTAGGGGAGGAAGGAAAAGTATTTTCCAAAAATTACAATTGCATTATGAATGCATTTGCGGTTATTTTTTAATCGCATATCGTAAAAAGACTATATATATGCTTTTTAGATCTTTGAAATAGTGCTTTTACTTTGAACAATGTGGTTTTGCAAAGTTCACCACTTTTGGCATTTTTCTGATTTTAAAAAAAAATTAAAAACGGGAATAAAAACGCGTGTTTACATAATTTTAAGTCTTTCCCTACCGACTTTTTGTTTGTGGATATATTTCTATTTCGACTTCAGATTCTTGTTTGGGGTCCTTAAATTGGAGAGAAAAGGTTGACTTGTATTCTACACGCCAAAAATGGATCCAAAATTCGAATTTTTGAAACTTTTAAGCCCATTTTTACCACTAAAACATTCTATTATCCAAAAATGCTATGTTGGATTTTGTTCTGGCCATTAGATGAAGCTACGTGCCAAATTTCGAGTTTCTAGTTTTGCTTGTTTTGGAGATATACCAAACGCCAATTTTTTTGGAGATAAAGAACGATAAAAAAATCGAACTTTGTTAACAAATATCGCGACTATATTTCCCTGATAAACAGATTATTCATATAAAGATTTTTTTGAATGACCAATATCCTAATGAACATATTTAAACAAAAATATAGTCTTATTGCATTATATGTATAATTTTTTCTATTTTCTTAAAAATGTGTATACTGTAGTGTACGAGCGTACTGAAGGGGTTAAGGAACTGAAAACGGCAGTGAGTACACACATTTGAAAACTAAAATTCGGTTTCTACAACTGAAACCGTTTGATATAACTGAATATTGGTTTTCACAACAATGTTCGGTTAACACAACTGAATTTTAATCGCAACACCCAAAATATACGGCAATCACATTTGAATATGGTTGCACTAACCGAATTTATTGGTTGTAGCCACCAAAATTCACTTTTCAAATCAGTTGGCACTTTATTTTTTTGTGTATAATCCTAGAGTATACGTGTGCCCAATTTTAACATAATCCAAAGGCTTAAGGACAAAAAACATTCTCCGATGGAATGGACGATATTTATACCAATACTTTGTCAAGAGGGTGGACATTTTCATAATTATATTGTGATTATAAATGTATGAGATTTTATCAAATATGATAATTATTAAGATTACAATGTGAAATTATATTCTATTATATATATATTTTTTTTGTGGAGATTTAACAAAAACAAGTGCAGGGATTAATGGATATTTGTAAGAATTCACTTTGTCAAACCCACTAAAATATGAAAAGGAGTTAATGCACTGACATCAAAAGACACGTGACTCAACATACCCACTGTCATATCTCAGGAGAACAAAACAAAAACAACAAAAAGTTTATGAAAACTAACAATGACAGAAGTGCACTGTGCCACATTCTGAACATCGATAAAAACCTAAAAGAAACGTTACGCCAAACCGAAAGCACCGTTAAACCATTATTTGGTGAGGATTTTTCTATTACAACCTTAATTAGAAACAAATAAATCGAAAGAAAAATAACAATGTTTAATCCATAAACAATACATAGTTTTTCATAAGGACTCTTATGATAAGTGGTATGGAGTAGGGGGTTGAGATGGTATATTTGAGTGCTTGACTGTCTCAAATGAGTGACTGGCAAGTGGCGTGTGCGTATGTTCGTTGGTTTGTCTAAAAGAACCATAACGTTACTTTTAGCACAACTAAACGCCCCCAACCGACACACGTTCACAAACATTTTAACGCCTCGGTCTCGATCTCATGTGTTCTTTTCGTTTTGTCCTTTTGCGTAGCGTTTGTCTATAGAGGATCAACAGGCACGTGTCATTAATTTTTTTTTTTATATTTTTGGTTTTCCCAACTAATTCACCATCAATTCCCAATGGTGTTAAACGAACGAGAGGAGAGTCAACGACCAACGTTCGCTAAAACGACTAGAAATATTGAATTATTATGCTAGAGGCTGTTTATCTTGTTAGTGTGTATTGTGCTTGAATTATTCTACGGATGGATGAGTGAGTGAGTGAGTGTGTGTAACCGGAAACTTGTAACCAGAAATAAATATTTTTGTTTTATTACCAACTTGATACTCGTGTAGTTTGTTGGTTGTACGAGTTCGACTTTGTATGCGATTATATTTTGTTGTTGCTGTTGATGTTTGTCAGTTAGGGTGTAAGGGGTTGTAGAGAGTGTTGTATGGAATTATTTACTGGCATAGTCATCATACTGTTTGTTGATTGAAAATAATTGTTTGTTCACTGTCAAAAATTGAGTAAATATGTTTGTCGTTTGTTTAATGATTTTGTTGGTTCGATGGTTAATTTTTTGTTCCTAGGGTTTTGCTTTTGATAATTTTTAATACAAAGAAGAGATTCAGGATTTGACTGTTATGTCCTGCTAGTTGTCCGACTTAAGCCGGATTCACTAAAGTCAGGCGCGGATACAGGGGGAGAGGAAAATAGGACATTTCCTTACCGAAAATTAAAATTATCAATACAAAAGTGTGAAAACCAATACAAAATTTTATAAAAACTACTCTAATAACAAACCCACCCCTCCCCAAACCTTTTTCTGGATCTGCGCCTACTTAAGTAGAGCACTCCACTCGACAGAGTTGGCGATATTTTTTTAACTTTTTGTGCTTCTACATTTTTGTAACATAATATCTCTATTCTCTGCAAAGTGGAGTAGGTCTCATTTGTGAACTAAGGGTGAACGTTGCAAAAAATATAATTTTTTCTACAAAAAGTCTCCTACACTGAGAGAATTCTCTGCATGATATCAATGAATTTTTGCATTGTTTCTATGAAACGTTACTAAAACTCGTCCATTGAAACTTTTCATTAAATTAATGCAGTTTTTCATAAAATTTAATACAAAATTTCTTGTTATTTATTAAAAATTTCATACTACTAATGAAAAATTTTCATTAAAAATAGTTGTATTAAAACTAAGAAGCTTTTTCATTAGGTTCAAGAAATTTTTCATTTACATTGTGAGGAAAACTTAATCAGTTTAATGAAAACATTTCATTAACACACGTCCCAGAAATTCCTGTGTGTACTTCAAATTTTTTTAATTACTCTAAAGTATACCTTGTGCCAAAACTAAAATACTTTCTATACGTTTAAAATCCATCGAATCCATGAATATAACCATTTCCCGAAAAGTTAGATAAAATATATTATCTAACTTTTTTCTGCCGATATTAGTAGGCAGTTATTCTTTAACTTATTTACAGACATTTATTTGAAGTTGACAATTTTCGATAAACTCGCTAAGAAAGTTAAAGAATCGCACGACAGACTTGTTAGAGAATATTACCTTGTTACAGGGATCATAAATGTGATTTTCAAAAATAGTACCAACCGTCATAAAAAATAGTACTTTTTCGACCAAGATAGTACCAAACAAAATTTTTAATTGCAAATTAACAAGCAAAAACGTATATTAAAATGTATTTATATATAAAAACACAATTTAGCCGATGCTGGTTACAGCATTGATAAAAATTTTCAGACTTTACCTTAAATTCACCCATCTTATAATATATTCATGAGCTTTGAGTAACGTTTCTCACAACTTTTTTGTGAATTCATCCATTGTTATTTGTGGCAAATAAATTTATTTGAATACAAATATTTAATTTTTAGCACTATCCTTTTTTCAATTGTACTTTTTTAGGATTTTTTACTTTTTAGAACAATTTTTACAAGCTAGATGAATAAAATTCAATTATCAAATCGATTAAGTAAGAAATCAAATAAGTTCGAAATTATTAAATCAGAAGTGATTCGAACTCAAATAAAATCTATCTAATCAATCACACTGATTGCATTTATAGGACTTAGAGGCAATTTTTGAATGCAATGTTGCGTTATTGTTTGTAGGCAAACGGGTAGTAGAGAAGCAATTCTTGTTAATTTGTTTTATTCGTATTCGGCTTCTAAAGTGTTGTGTATCGAAAATATTTCATAAAGTAAAAAATAAATAATGTGGAATAAAGAACTAGTGGAACTTTTACTTATAAAGTACCAGGAAAATGAGAATCTTACGAATCTTACGAATTACGAATAAAGAGAATTCAAAAATTGCCTGCAATTAATTTCTTCGTGTAAATTGCCTCTTAAATCGCAGCGTTTTGTTCCAAATGAACGAATTTGTTGCATGTTCATTTAGAATTGGATAATGCAATTAAGGATTGAATTGTTAAAAGTTTCGGTATAACATTTTTTTTAAGGGCTCTGAAAATTAAAAGTTAGTAAAATTTGTAAATAGTACTAAAAGATTCAAAGGAGTACCTTAGTACTTTTCAGGTTCAAATAGTATCCAAAAAACTACTATAGTACCAACTTTATCATTTTTGGGTTGTTAGAGAATAATACATTTTATGTTAGTTATAATCCAATCGTGGTATTAGGAAACTGTTAAACTACCATCGTGTGTATGTAAAGAGGCTAAAATGTGGGTCTCTAAAGAGGCCGCAATTGTGGATCTTTAAATAGGACCCTATCGTTGGCCTTTAAGCTGACATGTCAGACTCCCAAACGTGTCTCTTTAAAAGTGATGCGAATTCTAGTTCTTTAAGGAGAGCTCAATCGAGGGGTTATAAAAGAATATTTCAGTTTGTTCAATTAGAACAAACTGAACTGATTTTATTTAGGGATTTCAAAAAAGGTTCTACTTAGGGCTTCATCATTCAAATGAAAACGTGTCGCCCAATAACAAGTTTCTTCGGTATTTAAACTACATATTCAATTGAAACAACTTTAAGGACTAACTTTTTAAATAACTGTTGAACTTTTATAGAAAAAATGTTGTGAGTGTAAGAAATGAAAACACAATAACATTCGATTTTTTATAACTTCGACTTAGATTATTTGTTAGGACAATATCCTAATAAAGAAATATAGAGTATGGCCACGAATTTGAATAATTTCCTTAGAAATGTTGAGGTTAAGAAAAAGAATAAACGTTTTTCTCTAAAAATTATAAACACTATTAATTTTTAAATCAGACTAGACTAATTTCTGCCTCTTTTTCTGTGGACAAGTGTCATCAGTGATTTTCCATTTAAATTGTATTATTATTTGTGTATTTATAATTGTCAGATTATCTCTATATGATACATTTTTCAACAACTTGCGGCTGTAAGAATCAAACCTGCACTCTTCTTACATTACAAACGTAACAATACCAAGTCATGACCGTTTAGCGATCACACCCAAGTATGGCCTCGAATGTAATGCAGCTAAATTGCAGTTTTCTTTCCTATTAGCTTTTCTGTTATTGTATTTTATACTCAGAAGTGACAACACTAACAACACAAATATTCTATTTTTAGATTTTTCTTGATTTTTCTAATCTCCTACGTCTTTTTTTTATTCTTAATATACATATTTCGGAAATAATTCAGCCATTTCTTGCCCACTTGGTATTCAAAAATTTTGAGAGCTTGCCAATTTTATATTTTTCAACCGATTTAAAAAAATTAAACATTTCTGTAATCTGCTTGTAACGGCCAACAATAAATAAATACTCATACTCATGTTGGTTATCTCTTAAAGTGCATCAGTTATCCGCATTTAAAATTCAAAATTTAACATTTTTGCAATAACATGGTCCGGTTTTTTGCCAAAGTAAAACGCAAATCAAGTCCGATTGCTTTGAAAAGTGTTGAATGAATAATTGAATAATTGACGACTTAATTGCCATTGTTTGATGTCAATGGTAATTACATTTTTTTGGCATTACAATTATTTAAAAACAATACCAATGAAATTTTGTTTAAATTGTCATTGATAAATGCTACTACTGCCTTTTATAGGCAAATATAATTGTTTTTTACAATTGTCTACAAAAAATTTATTTGCAAATTTTGATAAAAATCCTATATTTGCGTACTTATTTAGTAAATATTAGTATTTTATTAAGTAAACAAATTCTGATCCATCATGGGTAATTACTTAGTAGGGCTCGAAAGTTAATGTATTTATAGTTATTTGTGGTTTATATACATAAAATATGTATTTAAATCGTAAAATATGTACTTAACATTTGAAAATATGCATTTATTATTGATTTTTTTCAATGTTTTTAATATTAGTTCCACAAGTTTGTAACTTTTGTTTTAAAAAGTGGTTAAAAAATTGAAAATTACGACTAAACATCGTCAGAAAATTAGTAATTGCATTTTTCTGTTATTTTTTCTTTCGTGATAAATAAAATTATATGTATAAATTTGAAAAATATTTTATTTATTAATTGTGTAAAATTTGTTTTTTGTAAAAAATATGCATTTTAATGCAAAAATATGCATTTATAACAAAACATACAACGAAAAGTTACAAAATATGCATTTATAGAAAAATATGAATTTACAGCAATATATGGGCAACTTCAAACATTTACAGCACCTAGACATTTTTTTTTTAAGTTTTTTTTTTTGTCTGACATCAATGTCGATTTGTGTGTGAATAATTCGATATTTGAGCATGTAAAATCCGTTCGCGTTAATAATTTTTATTAAACGGCGCAAATTTTACGGCGGTTTAAAGTTAAAATTAAAAAAAAAATATTAAAATTACAGTTTTTGTTAAAATTGAAAAAAGGATAACGAGTGTCGATAATACCTCTTAACGGCTTTCTTAGCACACTAAAATATTTGTAAAAGCTTCAATACTTTTTAAAATACACTGAAAAACAATAAATAAATTTTTTTTTTTGATCGTGTATGCATATAAAAATTTATTTAAAATTGTTAAACATTTTACAAAATTACGGCTAGTATAAGACATAAATTGTAATATTTTGGGAAAAAATTATTTGCCTATCGCTAATGGTTTAAGAGATATAACCATTAAACTTTACCACTCATGATTTTTTGCTATTTTGATTTGTTACCTTTGAAAATTTGTAAAATTGTTCTGCAAATTGGAAGCTGTAACTAACGTTTCGTTAGTTAAATCTTGGGTTCCAGTGATAAATTCTAAGCCGTTTTCAATTTTTTTTAATCTGCAATTTTTTGTTTTGATGGCATTGTTTTTATTATTATTATTATTGTTATTTAAAACCGAATACCTAACGGACTTTCTTACAACAATTTGCGATTTGTTTGTTTTTTTTTTTGCTTTTTATTTTTTTAGATTGGCGATATTCGCGTATTTTATCGGTTAATTTGTTTCGTTTTTTAGTTTTTACGAATTTCACGTTTTTAATGTATAATCTGAAACCATTTTACTAATTTTTATTCACGAATGTTCACGCACATAAATAAAATAAACTGAATTGAAACTCAAATATTTATTCTTAGAAGCATTCAGCAAAGGCTACTATGATCTTAGAGTTTTCATAATAAAGCAAGTTCTTAAAGTCGTCATTGCATCGGCGGTAATTTGGCGGTTTTCGCGGTAGTATGTTTCAATTGTTTTGTTGAAATTTGTTAAGGTGACCCTCGTGAATATTGTTTAAAAATATAGTCTCACTTTCTAGGGGTACAAAAAAAAACGCGTTTTTTTTTTGCAAGTATTAATATTGGACCTATTATAAAATACTTGTTGGGATTCTGGGTTACTTATTAACAAGAATTCAAAAATAATTCTTTTAAATTTTCAAAATCAAATATTTCATACAAGGATGCTTTTTAACGTTAGAAACATTTTGTTTCCTCCATAAAATTTTAAATCCTTAAATTTTTTTGGTGCGTTTTCGATTTTAGTATCAAGCTCAGTAAAGTCTTCCATTCGATGGACGTTTGAGCGGAATTGATACAGCGCTTTAGTTGTCACAAAGCGAAATGTGTTTGGAAAAAACCGCCGCTGCACGCGCCAGGATTGAAAAAAATATTTTTTTTTGCACTTTATCAGTTTAGTCCGTCGCAAAGTATATATTTAGATACCTAAACATATTCCCATGCTATGTTTTGATATAAAAAAAAAGCTTAAAAAAAAATTGTTTTTTTGCAAAAATTTTCAAAAGTTTATAAAATTTTTGAGTTTAAAAATTTTAAAGTGCGTTTTCGCCTCGAAGGTGTACTTTACGAAGATACTTACATCACGCAATACACTAGCCAACTAAAAAGACAATTCAGATTGTCAGACGCAAAAAAGATACATTTTCAAAAAATTTACGCTAATTTCTTTTAAGTTTGTGATGTCCGTAATACGTTATTGGTGCGCTGACACCAACTTGATATACCTCTAACTTTATAAAATTACGCCGTTTTTATAATTCTGCGCTTAAAACTCATTTTTATTGAACGGCGCAAAAACCCTATTTAAAATCTTCAAAAAGTTCAAAATTCGAAAAATTTTGGTTTCACTTGTAAACCACCATGCAACTTTTCACCCAGCAGCGATATCAAAAAATTTTTTTTGTGGATATATCCTCCAAGTCTAGTGACTATATTTTGTATTGGTTTGGATCTGAAAGCTAAAAACTATTACAGAGAAAACGGAATGAATGAAAAAACTCTTGCAAGTTTCAAGTCGTTTTTGTAATTTTCCGAATTTTAGATGACCACCAATTCTTAAGGTGAAGACTTTTCAATGCTGCACGTCATATCCTTCAAGTATAGTCATCCAAACCCTGTACAATTTTTTCAATTCACAAAACTTAACGAAATAAGAGCCATAGTATGTCGGTTTCAGCAGGTGCTCAAAAAATTTGAAATAGCCCATATGCAAAAATATGCATAGGCAAATCGATGCCATTTTGTTGCAAATTTGTTAATTCGCAAAGATATTTGATTAACATTGTTCTTCAGCTAACGGTAACAAACATGAATTTACATGAAATTCCGAGGCCATTAATCAGTTTAGAAACAAGACTGAATAGGGAATACGTACACGCAAATAAAAAAGTTAGTAACTTCAGCAAAAGATTTTGCTGATTTCAGCAACAGTTTAGTCAGGAGGGTGCTTGCAAAAAAATTGCTAATGTCAGTAAAATCTTTTGCTGAACAAAATTAGTAGATTCAGCAAGAGTTTTGCTAACACTTAGTAGATTACAAATTAAAAATCCCTTGCTAAAAATTAATAAAATTTTTGCTGAATATTAGTAGACTGAAAAAAACTCAAAAAATTTGTAGAAAAATTATACTTTAGTTCACTTATTTGCTGAAAATCATAAAACATTTTTTTGTGATTCTGTTTAAAATAATTTACAATACGTTACAAAATATAAAAATGTTCATACTCCCAAATTGACGATATGAATTAATGTAAACAATAGAAATAATTATATATAACATAACTTACTACTTTCATCAATTATTGTCTAAATGATGCTATCTTTTAAAGGAACGCAAATGCCGCAGAGAATTATAGAAACGAAACGAAATAATAACAAAATTTAATATTTGCAAAAAATATGTATATAAAAGTATATCTTTCAGTCTGGTTGACTCAACAGAATTGATTCGGTTGCTGCAACCTCGTAAATTTTGTTGTTGTAACCGAATTGGAGGTTGCGGCAACCAAATTCGGTAGGGAAAACCCGAATTCCAAATAAATACGGTATGGACAACCAAATTTACGAGGTTGCATCAACCGTATCAAATCGGTTGGATGAAATTTTATGAGAGTGTACCATTGTTCTAATCAATGGCAATTAAAAAAAATTTCATTGGCATTGAAAAGGTAATGAAAATTTTTGGTATTCGCATTGACAACTAGTATTGCCAATTAAATTTCAATCTCAATGAAAAATACCCAAGTAAGGTGTGTAGTAGTTTTGAGTACAAAATACATATTTTTTGGAATATGGCCTCCAGGAACATGGTAAAAATAAGGGAAGAAGTTTTACCCTTAACGGCCTAACCAAAACGCCAAAGTTCGAAACTTAAAACTAATATGCAGTTTTCTAACCCAAAAATCTGACAACAGACAGAAATCAAACATTTTTTTTTGTGAATTTCGAAAAAACGAACGATTTTGCCACTTTAGGAGTTCTGATATTTAATGTATCGAACATTTTATATAAGAAACCCTATGCTTTGTATATTGCTTCACTTGCCGCACTTAACGCATCTCTATATTGAGAATTATAAATAATAATTTTCAAGTACTGTTCCACGTAGCCTTAATACATGAAATTATGTTGAATTTCATAATCCGTGGCTGGTTTTTGTACAAAATTATTTTATATCCTTGAAAAACCAAAACAGGGGGGGGGGGGGGGGGGGTTTCTTACATTAGTTCTCATTGTAGTAATTTGTTTTATGTCAACAATTTCGCTACGCTTTTTTCTTGTTAACTTTTTTTGTTTTTATTATATTTGTTGGTTTAATATTTTGGTTATGTTATCGTTCGGTTAACTTTACCGGTTATAATGTTTTTTTTTTCGGGGGAAAACAGACTTCTAATGTTATTTGTATATCGTCAAATGTTTTTGTATGTTTCCATTTCCATTTCTGTTTGTTAAGTATGATGTTAACTTAAGTTAAGCCATCGCGATACAAAGTCTGACAACCAACCAACCAACCCATCCATCCATCCATCCATCCATCCATTCAACCATTCATCGCAACCAACCGAACCGAACAACCAACCACTTGAGTATGGGATTTTATTTTTATTATTAGTGTTATTAAAAGTTATTAAATTTGAGTGCGTGAGTATTGCTTTCGTTTCCATATGCTGGAGTTTTTATATTTTCAAGTGCCTGGGATTATAGACCAAGTGTGGCAATTGAATTATATGTACGTTCGACATATAAATATCTAAATGGGGTGGTAAATTTATTTTTATAGGAAATGTAAACACAATTAACTTATTTTCACAACTTTATTACTAGATTTATGAAAACAAAAAAAAAAATATGTTAAAAGTTTATTTTAGAATATTAAGGGGAAGGAAACGCTTACACACGGATTTCTTGACCAAGGACGAATTTTAAACTTAAATTGCATAATTTAGTTTCAGTTGTTTAAATCTGAATATTTATTTATTCTAAAACATTATTATAAAATTGATAATGTAATTTTTAAAATTTAATTTCGTTTAATCAAAATTTAAAATTATTTTAAACAAAAAAAAAAATACTCTGATTTTAAACGCAAGAGCTAGTTTCTGCAAAGAAAAAATTTAAAAAAAATTTGCCATAACGCTTACGCTTCAATAGAAATGATACAAATTATTTCTGTATGAATTTTTTCACATAAGTATAAATAAATCTGCTAACTAAATGAAAATTTCATGCCGGCTTAAATTCAATGCTATAAAATTCAAGCTGTTAAAAAACATTTGGTATGGCAACAACTCTTCTGTGAAAAGACATTCGGTATGGCAACAATAATTTTTTTTGGTTTTTTGGAAGGTATACGATATTGATCACTTTTTAATCAAATGAGTTATTATTAAATAATTCAATTAAATACCTATCAATTTCTAATTGAATTAACAATGTTCGTTGTTGGCGGAATTTCAGCAACTAAAGTTATTGAATCAGTGGTTTTCGTAATTGAAATGGGGTTTTATTTTTTTGTGTGTATTGAATTTCGAAATTAGTTCGAAACGAACTGGCATAGGTTTAGATTGAATTTAATGGTCTATCTTGGTACCCCACTTATTTTCGAGAAAGTCGAATATATAAAGGTTAATAGGCTTAGTAGTTAGTTACGTGGGTGAATATTTTGAAAAAGCATGTCCTCTTCAACAGGGGAAATTGCACCGAAGGGAAGCCTTGGTTCACCGGGGAGCCCGTAGATCTCGGGTAGGAGGTTCGCAAAATTTTTAACTGGTCGAGACGAAAAAATAAATGAGTGTAGTGGCATAGTTATTTTTTGAGATCAAGATTGTACAATAAAATAATATCTAGGGCAACACGAAACTCCTTGAAACTATTTTGTAAATAGGATAAATAAATGACGCAGGTCACAAGTTTTTTATCTGTGACTTATACTCAGATTGAAATTGTTGGTGATAGACATGGAAATAGAGCGGATCATTCCTCCTACTTTTGTATGCTTCTAGGCTTTGGCAAGACTCCAGAGTGGTCCTTATACCAAAGTCTGGAAGCTAGTTCTTTCTTTTCTAATCTCGTTCAACTTAACATATTTTATGCTTAAGAATATTGAGCGCATATTCGATCACATGGACAAGGATCAGACGATTTGCAGAAATTTCGGCAACATGTGTACATTAAGGATAGATACGGAAGGTTTTTCGATTTGGGAATGTATACGCTCGCCAGTTTTATTGATATATAGGTGGCTTCAAAAATGTCACGACCAGTACGCTTATCCAGTCTCTAGAATTTCTTGACATGAACCTAGAACTTGCCGACCGATTATATAAACTTTGTTCTAGAACAGCTTCTTTTACCATTGGTTACATGGAACCGGTTCTAGAACAGGTTCCTGGAGGTCAAACTGTAAGGTTTCACTGTACCAGAACCAGTTCTATAACTGGTTCTAGAACCGGTTATATAGCAACGTATTCCAGTTGAAAATAGGGCAAACTCCATATAAAAAAAAATCGGTTGTAGAGCAAAAATTAGAGCCTGTTATAATACAATATAAGTTGTTCTGCAACCTGTTATTTGGATTTTACTATTTCAAAGAAGAAGATTGAAGCCAAAGATTGCCCATTGGGTAATATTTTTGTTCAATCGGTGTGGTATCGGTATGCCGCTATTCTGATTAGCCTTCAATCTTGAAGAAATGTTATATCGGGAGACTACAGAAGTAACAGCGGTATGCTGTTTGGGTATTAGCGGCGCGGTTAGATCGAAATCCAGAAGCTCAATATGATGTCTCTTGGAGCCAGGCGTACTCAATATCCGAGGGTTCTCTATGATTTCATAGGCTACTACATTTAAGCAATTAGATGTGAAAGAATGGCTAAACTGGTTTTGTTTTATTTTCCCCTTGGGATGTGTTTATTTTCACAGATAAGCAGCGATAGGGACACTATAGGCGAAATCAGTGAAAGCGAAGACGGGTTTAAACTGCAAGGAGGAAATCTACATTTACTCTTGCGTCTGATGTCTTAGATTGGAATGGGTACCCGGACTCAGTGTAGTGGATGGAGAAATTCGAGGCTTTTCGGACGACAAATGCGGAAATTGAAAAGTGGGCCATCAACATATACAGGGAGATCTGGGGCAGAGATTTTGGTTTGTGGAGAGGATCGGATGTAGGTAAGCAGAAAAGGGTATTAAGACTGGAGCTAAATTGTGTATATATTTTACGACACACGAAAAAAATCATTTTTGTTTTAACAACTTAAGTGCAAAACTTTTTGTTGTATCGGTTTCATATGACATTTATTTCTCATGAGAAAACTAAACAAAATCAGTTTCATTCCGGAAACGATAATGATTTAGGTGTGATTTCACTGTCGTGTGTAGTAAAAAAGATACAAAATTGATATTGATAAAAGGGATTTGCCCGATTTGATGGGAATCCTAACGCGCCACTCGACACATAAGTCGTACGTTTCGGAAATGGGAACGGGTGATTCTAGGGGCTTGTGGGGACGGCGATGAGAACCTGTAATACTTCCTTGGCTTTTGCACAGCTTTAGCAAAAAGCATTGCAAAGAATTGGCAAGAATTGCAAGACTTCATACGGTCGATGCTGTGGGAAAACTGATGCGAAACTTAAAGGATACGGAATTCTTTAAGTACAGCGGAATGTTTATGCTTCACTGCGAAAGCGCACAACATGACTATTTTATTTTGACATATGTGTATGTCATCTTATAGATGATCATGAAGGGCAGGGAAAACTGCCATTCTTCAGTGTTGACAACTTTTTGCGAGTAAAATGTGCAACAAAACTTGTAAAACGCGTTAAAAGACGTAAAAAAGCACCACATTTTTTTAAAATTTGTTTACAACTTTAAAGAAATTAACTCAAGTTAACCATACAACAGTTTTATAATGTAAAGCAGCCACCTACCGCTTAGATGTTTAGTTCAGTATTTTGTTCGTACTTCTGCAAAAATATCTGTCAAACTCCATATAAATTTTAGAGCTTTGTCGACAATGACTGACCTTTAAGAAGAATTCGGTTAAAAACCACTATCGAGAAAATACAAAAGAACAAATTTAGTCTTTTTTAAGTTTTGGTACACTGAGTACAGTTTTGGCGTTTTAGTTTATTAAAAATAACCATAAATAATGCCAAAAGTTTCAAGTTGTTACTTGGAGGACCTTCTTATTTATATTTGTAAAAAGTTACAACTAATTTAAAGCATGTTCATACCAAAATATTTATCAATTCCATGACATCACAACACAGAGTCAATACTGACTGTCACTTCTAGCCTAACCAACCTTTGTTCGAACGTTTCTTTTAAAGGATTTCTTCTTACTTATATTCCTTGTAAGTTAAAATAAGAAATTCATTGCCTTAAGGCGGGTTGGGTTGCCTTAACAGTTAATTCAAAAGAAAATCTTAAGAAATTAAAGTTCAGCTTTTCTGTTTTCTCTACTAGATTTTTGTTAAGACTTTAAGGCATTCATATATTATTTGATAAATATTAAATAAACCTGTCTCTGGAGAATACTTTTCAAAAGCAGATAAAAAAGCTAAATACAAAAAAAAATAATAATAAAGAGGAGAAATTTTACACGCAGTGTTACGCATACTACACAGTTCGATTTCTTTTAGTGGTTAGATTGTAACAGGAAAACGCTTAAATGATGGCAGTCTAGGTATCATTTTATTACAACAAAAAAGAAAAAACCTAGAGAGAAAAAATAACTGACAACCATGAACTCCGGAAACAAATAATAAGAACCAGCCAAAAAAGGCAAGGAATTCAAAAACATTGTAGATATTTACTCTGTTTATACTTCATACACTCAAAAAAAAGTCCCTAAAGTTAGCAAAATGTTAGTTGAGTCAGCAAAATTTTTGCTAGCCGGATCCTTACAGAAAAATTGCTCATATCTGCAAAAGTGTTATGTGGAACATCAATAAGCTGATTTTTAGCAGAAAAATAGTAAATTCAGCAAAAACTTTTGGTGACACTTAGTCAATGCAAATTTAAACCGACTTGTTGAAATAAACAAAATTTTTTGCTGAAAACTGAAAAACTTAGAATAACATTTTGGGCGTTCTCCAAAAAAAAGTAAGTGCTCCCCTCCAGAATTACAGAAGACCTTTTTTTCTACTTTCGGTTAAGGGACCGGTACTCGTAGTAACATACAAGTGGGGGTACTCTAATGTAAGGATATTTCCTCAGGATTCCAAAAATTATATTATTTTTATTATCTATGGTACGTAGCGCCCTCTACACCCGTTTAACACGTTTTGAAAGAAGTGACAATCCTATGCAAAACATCAAACATTCATGAGATTGTCGCTTCACAAACATTGCATGGGATTGTCACATCTTTCAAAACGTGTTCTGATAATGGGAACCTAGAAAATTCTATCAACATATTCCTGAAAGTGGTTAATTAATAAATTTGCAAACAAAAACTCTATAGATTATTTGTTAGGACAATATCCTAATAAAGAAATATAGAGTATGGCCTCCAACTTGAATAATTTTCATTTTCATTGCACAATTAAAGGGCCAAAAAAACACAGTTTTCATTTTTTTTATAAAAATTATATCAAACATTCATAATTTTTATGTGCACATGCGTGCCTTTGTTTGCTGTGTAGTATACAAAAGAAAAAGTTAAATGAACGAAATCAATCTCGTGTGTAAGTCTTATAATGGTTGTATTTGTTTGTATCTTTTTTTTTTCTCTACTTCGTCCATACAAGCAGTGACATCTACATTAGGGTGTCCCATTCAAAAAAAAATTTTGGGGATCATTCTTAATTGGAATACTCATAAGGCTAAGAATTTTTGAGAATTTTTTCAGATTTTTCGGAGGTGGTTTAGAGGTCGCGCAAATCGATTTTTTACCAAAAATCGAGTTTTTTGGGCTTTTTTTGAATTTTGCTTGAAAATTGGTAAAAAGTCGATATTTCTTCAGCTTCTGAGTCAATATTCTTAAAGAAAATTTTTCGATCTTTAATTTTGTGTGCATAAATAATAAGTTTTGGCAATGATTTTGCACATTTTGACAATTTAATAACGGGTTTTCGTAAATTTTCAACAAATATGGAAAATAATGCTTTATAGCTTTTAAAATTTGTATAAAGACTAAAAAAACTAATGATGCAGTTTAATAGATTATTAAGTTTTAAATTAACTAGCAAAAAAAACAATAAATTTTCTCTCACCGTTCTCGAGTTATACCGTTTTAAAGCTCTGTACACATTGTATGAAATGTATAATACTATAAGGTGTGAACTAGATTTGCATTGGTTTAAACTTTAAATAATCGGATTTAGAAAATGTTTTTACAAATAAAATAATAGTTACTTACCACTCATACATAACAATTATATTAAAAACAAAGAAAAATAGATTTGTTATAAATCATTTATTAGAGTTCTTGCGATGCTGCTCTACCCTCTGCAGTAAACTCTGAAAGTCTGTTTCAGAAGTTGTGATATTGATATAACTATTAGCCAAGGCCACACCACGTTCTGCGACATCATTTACAACTTGCAATTGTTGAACTTTGTGTTTTGCTTCCTGAAATGATTTGTTGTTTTCCTATTTTTCTGGATCCGTTTGTAAAAAATCAGTAGAAATGTTGCAGGCTTCAAAAAAAGTTAGGCTGGCTTTTGTAATAAAACACAGAATTTGTTTATTTTCAATCATGTCTTCTGTTAAATTTTCTTTCACTAATTCGTTGTTATTACTTGGTTCATGTAGGTTTATAAATATCTATAAATGAACTACTAGTTAGTCACTAAATGAGACTAGTTGCAGGTTAATGTTAAGCAAAACTTATCTAAATTTGTTTAAATAAAGAAGAAAAAAAAAATGTATGTTTCTAGGCATTAAACGCAAAGTCTTGGTATCTTCCACTTATCAGTTTACAAAAATTTTAATTGTATTGTGACTTGTTATCTCTAAACCTATAGACTATCTGCCAAAAATAGGGTTGTAGTTCCCCCAAATCCAATAAATCATGAATTTTAGTTCGAGCCATATCAGTGCCACCTAGTGATAACGGCTTTTTGGCTACTTTTTTTGCTGTCCACAACTTGACAACACTAAAAACTAAGCTTTGACATACAATAAATACATTTTCAAATCTCATAATCTAAAGTTTACAACAAATCTGATACCCAAATCTTATAGTACTAAAAATTTCATACAATGGGTGCAAAGCTTTAAAAGGGTATAACTCGAGAACGGTAAGAGAAAATTATATTGTTTTTTTCTGCTAATTTATTTAAAACTTCATAATCTTTTAAACTGCATCATTAGTTTTTTTAGTCTTCATACAAATTTTAAAAGTTATAAAGCATTCTTTTTCATATTTGTTGAAAATTTACAAAAAACTGTTATATAATGTATCAAAATGTGCAAAATCCCTGACGAAACTTATTACTTATGCACATAAAATTAAAAAGCGGAAAATTTTCTTTAAGAATATTTACTCAGAAGCCGAAAAATGATCGACTTTTTAGCAATTTTCAAGAATAATTCAATAAAAGCCCAAAAAGCTCGATTTTTGGTACAAAATCGGTTTGCGCGACCTCTAAACCACTTCCGAAAAATCTGATAAAATTCTCAAAAATACTTTACCTTATGAGTATCCAAATTAGGAAAGATCTTCCGAGAAAAGCCAAATTTTTATTTTTTTTGGGACAACCTAATCTACATCTAGTCTTTTTACTTATGCTCCATGCTATTAATGTGTTTATTTATTTTTTTTTTTTTTTTTTTATTAATAATTTAGTAGTATTTAAAATACTTTAAAATAAATTCTTAAAAATATTATTTTTGTACATAATTTTTTATCAAAAGCTCTGTGGAATATCATTATTTCTTATGAAATGTACAATTTTTCTTTTAAAAACATTAGTATCTGTTTCAGATTTGGTATCGCTTGGAAGCATGTTATATAGGTGTAGTCCTTTGTAGAAAAGTGAACGTTGCTTTGCAGTTGTTGTTGCTTTTGGAAGTCGAAAGTTATCAGCATTCCTTAGTTGATACGGTTGTATATCTCCAACATAATTAAGTTGTTCTATCAAATATTCTGGTGCATTTCCGATTTTAATTTTTTGTATAAAATATAGTGTATTCATTTCCATCCTTTGTTTTATATTAAGCCATTTCAGCGCGCCAAGCATATTCTCAATCGGTGTTAAAATATTACATCTTAAAATGGATCTCATAGCTTTGTTTTGAAGTTTTTGCAGTCGTTTTATTTGTGTTTCTGTGCAGCATGTATATAAAATTGTTGAACAGAATTCGAAATGTGGTTTAACCATTGTATTAAAAATATTTATAGCCGTTATTATTGATATTTTATTTCGTATTCGTTTAAAAAACCCGATTTTTTTACCAATTTTTTTGCATATATATTCCATGTGTTCTTTGAATTTTAATTGTTTATCTATTATAAAACCAAGATATTTAATTTTAGTTACTTTTTCTATAACTTCATTATTTATTTCAAATATCGACTCATTGTTCATGTTTATTTCCATTATTTTTGTTTTATTTTCATTTAATTTTAGTTTATTCATTTTTAACCATTTGGTTATATTATTAATATCGTGCATCATGTTGTCCTGACATTGTTTATCAGTGTATCCTTCAGTGAAGATCAGTGTGTCATCAGCATATAAAACTATTTCGCATTTTTGTAAAACGTCCGGCATGTCGTTAATATATATAATAAACAATAGTACTCCCAAATTGAGCCCTGTGGCACTCCGTATTCATTGTCTATATAATCAGATTTAATATTATTTACTTTCACCATTTGTTTTCGGTCTGTAAGATACGATTTTAAACCATTTTATCTCATTCCTTGTATTCCATACATACATATCAGCACAATTTTGGTAGCAACTTAAATTAGTTAAACATTAGTTCAAAATTAGTTTTATGGTTAAAGCGTTTAACTGAAAACGCGATGTCAGCAAACAAATTGCTGAAAGTTAAACATTTTAAATAGAAATTAGTTAAAATTCTACATTTAGCTTAACGTGTGATTTTCTGTGTACTGTGATTTTAGTATTTATTTAATTATTTATTTATTTATAATTCAGGGTAGTAATGTCCAGTTTTCATTTACAAAGAAAGTTTACAAATTATATTTTCTGACTATAAGTATCAGAAGTTTGATTAAAGTAAACGAGACGTTGAGCAAAAACATGATATAAATTTTTATTTACAAATAAAACCGATTATTGATCAAAATAGCCTATAAGGAATGAAACCCCTTTTTAAAATCTAATTGGAATATTAACATTGGTCACAGCAACAAAAAACTTGTTATTTTAAATAGACGTTTAACAAAATTTTCAGCAAACTTTTTTTTTTTTTTTGAGTGTACATGTAATATACCATGTAAATTCGTATGGTGGATACATTTAATGTAACTAACCTTTTACTGACTGTGTACTCCCTTTTTCTTCTTTGTTGGAGGGGAGTTGTATGAAAAAATATAAAAGTATAGGAAAAAAAAATAACTGTCAAAATTATATAATTTAATAAAGTTCGCTGCGGGATATTGTCTTATTTCATCCCTGTGTAATGTATAAGTTTATGATATGTTTTGGCTACAAATTTGAGCAATTTTTTCTACAAGTAGAATATAAATATATTAGGGTTATAACTTTTGATCTATCTTATTTGATTCGTCTTACTTACAAGGGAGGTATCCCGACCCGATCTTGCAGATTTTAATAAATTTTGAATATAATGTAAAGGAGCGAAAAAAAGGCCACGTATTTTGTGTTACCTTTCCATTTTCACGTTTAAGGTTTAAAAAGTAGGGTTAAAAATTAATTTTATTTTTTTATGAAAACTTGTCTTTAATTTACGAAAACTAGAATTATTTTTAAGGCAGAGTTGAAGTACTCAAGAAAACAAAAATTTTGATATTTTTTGCCTTTATAGTGAACCCAGAGTTGCCACATTTTTGAATTATTATAAATATATAGGAAAAAGGCTTTTCGTGAAAAGTCGCATAAAACTGATCAGTTTCAGACAACCCCTCGATTAAAATAAATAGGCATTGCTATGCATTTGTTTTAGCTTAATACGACTAAAATTTCTTAATAAAACGCCAGATTTAATGTTACTCAAAACTGATTTTTTTGAACAACAAAAGTAATTGAATTTTATTGGGCATAATTTGTACACATTGTCACAAATATAAATTTTTTTATAGCTACTTTTAATAGAACGAAAAAAACTACAAAAAATTTTAAATTTGGCCATTTCAGACCCCACTAAACAACGCCTTAATATGAGATTTGGAGGCTAACAAAAAACACTGGTTCCTTAAATTTGTATTCTCTACAACATATCCGAGGTTCTCAAAGATCTGCCGGTACGGGTCGGGATACATCCCTTGTTAATCGTCCATAAAAAATATTAATAAACTTACTTTTTCGCGGTTTTTTAAACAAAGCACCCTCATAAACCTATTCAAAGTTTCAAGAATTTGTTTTTTTAAACTGAACTAGAAATCAATATTTCGCCAAGATTTAAAAGCAATTAGGATCTAGCGATCGTTTCGATCTTAACCACTTTAAAATATGCAAAATATAATTAAAAATAACTTTTGAAATAACAGTCCAAAATTAAAATGCAATCGCTTAAATGAAAGACAAGATTTTATACTAATAAAAGCATCAAATATTGTGTTAAGGGGGACATTACATTCGCTGCAGAGAAATAGACCTTTTTTTTTAAAAATTCATAACTTAGTCAAAAACAAACATTTTTCCAAATTACAAGAAAAAAAATTCAAAAAAATATATTTTTCACTCCAACATGGTTTTATAGAGCTCCAAACTGGCGGCAGAGAAAAAAACGGGGGCCTCGTGGTTGCAGCGCTGGGAGTTGCAAAAATTGTCCGATCTGGAAAAAAAATTACTTTTTTAAATCTTAACATAATTGGTTATCGTATGACACGAGCTTTTTTTTAAATTTTTTTTCAATTTTTGGTGATGTTCCAAATTTAAAAGTGTGTTTTTTCGAAAAAAATATTGACTTTAAAAATTCATAAAAAATCGAAAAAAAAATTTAAAAAAAGCTCGTGTCATACGATAGCGAATCAAGTTTAAAAAATACAAAAAAAAAAAAATCGTCAAAAAATGAGCCTGCTATGCCGCAACCAGTACGAAAAACATGGTTTCGAGGTAAACGCGTTCAAAGTTTGTGAACAAAGAAAAAAAAGCGCGAAAATTAAAAATGCGCTCTCCCTAATCCGGCTGTAACTTTTGAACTTTTGAACCCGTAGGAATTTTTCTATGAATTTTTTTTCTTAGAATCTTAAGAATCTTAAGAATATTTACTAAATTACAAAATTATAAAAAAGTCGATTTCAAAAAACGGCCAATGTCATGTCCCCCCTTAAGTTAGCTATTAAGTTTTCTTGAATACCCCAGCCTATGAGGCAAAACCAGTTAACCGATTAAACTACACACACAGAGAATAAATTGGTTGAAATTCCATTGTAACCAACAAAATTTAATCATTATTCAATTGTTCAATTTTAATTGTAAGTCCTTAAATTTCATCATCAGAATAATTAAACCATATTGTAAACAGAAAATATATAAAATTAACCAAAACACAGTCACATCATTCAAACTATTGATTTTTCTTATCAATATTGAAAAAAACATTATCTTCTACATTACCTTTAATACCAACAACCAATCACTTTTCGGAGATTTTATCCCTTGAATAAAATATTTGCAGGTAAAATCGAATATTAGTTTCGTCTGCAAATAAAAAATCACTCTATCTAAAATATTAGTTTTCGTTACCAATTTTCAAAATAATATAAAATTTTTAAACAGTTTTGGTAATTCTAATAAAATATTAAGATAAGCAACCCAATTTCTGTTATACATACAAATCAATTTTTAAAAAAATTAATATTTAAGCGGAAACTAGTCTAGTCTGATTTAAAAATTAATAGTGTTTATAGCCTCAACATTTCTAAATTAAATTTGTCAAATTCATATTAATTAAAAATTAATTGCGACTGTCTATATGACGTGAAAAATAACACTGTACTAAAATACATTATAAAATTTGCTCTGTGGCGATGTCACAACTTAAACCGCAAAAGTTGTCAACACTGAATGTAAAAGCCATACGACAATCTGGTAACATGTGAAATAGAGACGGATGAGATTAAAAAACGAAAATCTAAAAATAGAATATTTGTGGTGTAACTGTTGTCACTTCTGAGTATAATATACAATAACAGAAAAGCTAATAGGAAAGAAAACTGTAATTTAGCTACATTACATTCGAGGCCATACTTGGGTGTGATCGCTAACCGGTCATGGCTTGATATTGTTACTTTTGTAATGTAAGAAGAGCGCAGGTTTGATTCTAACAGCTACAAGTTGTTGAAAAATTTATCATATAGAGACAATCTTACAATTATAAATACACAAATAATAATACAATTTAAATGGAAAATCACTGATGACGCCTATCCATAAAAAAAGAGGCAGAAACTAGTCTAGTCTGATTTAAAAATTAATAGTGTTTATAATATTTAGAGAAAAACGTTTATTCTTCTTCTTAACCTCAACATTTCTAAATTAAATTTGTCAAATGCATATTAATTAAAAATTAATTGCGACTGTCTATATGACGTGAAAAATAACACTGTACTAAAATACATTATAAAATTTGCTCTGTGGCGATGCCACAACTTAAACCGCAAAAGTTGTCAGCACTGAATGTAAAAGCCATACGTCAATCTGGTAACATTGTAAAATAGAGACGGAGGAGATTAGAAAAAATAAACGAAAATCTAAAAATAGAATATTTGTGGTGTTAGTGTTGTCACTTCTGAGTATAATATACAATAACAGAAAAGCTAATAGGAAAGAAAACTGCAATTTAGCTGCATTACATTCGAGGCCATACTTGGGTGTGATAGCTAACCGGTCATGGCTTGGTATTGTTACTTTTGTAATGTAAGAAGAGCGCAGGTTTGATTCTAACAGCTACAAGTTGTTGAAAAATTTATCATATAGAGACAATCTTACAATTATAAATACACAAATAATAATACAATTTAAATGGAAAATCACTGATGACGCCTATCCATAAAAAAAGAGGCAGAAACTAGTCTAGTCTGATTTAAAAATTAATAGTGTTTTTAATTTTTAGAGAAAAACGTTTATTCTTCTTCTGAACCTCAACATTTCTAAAAAAAAGGATTCTAGGTAGAAATTTGAAAATAAAAATTCAAATTTAGTTTATGCTGCAGGTAACGTGATTGCCTAACAAGCAGAAGGTCGGCAGTTCGAGCCCAGTTCGCGAGGAAGAATTCTTTATTAATAAAATAATTTTAAAATAACATAAATTTTTGTTTAAAATAATAAAATATTGAGATTATTAACTGAATTTCTATTGCACATATAAATCTATTTTTAGACTAATATTTAAATTGAAACTAGAAAATATTCAAGGTTGAAATTTAAAAAAAAAAACATATTTAAATTGGGTTTAGGCTAGAGGGTTAGGCAGAAGATCGCTGGTTCGAGCCCAGTTCGAGGCATATATTTTTTTTATTAGTAAAATACATTTTTTTGAACACATGTGAATCTATTTATAGAATATCATAGTCCATTAAAATAAATGTACAATTGTTGGAATAAAAATTCAAAATTTGTAAATAAATGTCGGTTGTTACAATAGTATTAAAATTTAATAATAGTGATAGTACGTGGAACCACAAAAATTCGGTTGGCAGAAAATTCGGTTGCAACTACAAAACTGGTTTCTGTGTGCACACAAGCTTTTAAGATTGATGGTTCTTGCGTATTTTGCAAAAAAAAATAGCGTTAGGTTAGGTTAGGTCGGAGTGGTAGACGGCTCCGTGAGCACCAGCACACTTAGACTCTAAAGTCCGTTGTGATGCCACGAGACTGACGGATTACCGATCAGACTCCACCGTTGAACCAGTTAGAGCACCTTACGAAGCTAAGAAGGTGTGGAATACCAGCACCTGAAGATCCCCAAGATCGTGAATGAACGCCGATCCAAGTGAGGCCCTCCTACGTAGCGCCAGCGCAAGACATGAACAGAGAAATATTTGATGGAAATCTCCTTGCCGGCACCGTTACGACAGCGTTATTTATTTATGGGCATCTGAATACTCAGAGCAACGAAAATATTGCGCAAAAAGTATTTTAAAAAAATTGTGTGTAGTAATTTTTTTCCACTAATGCATCTTTTATAGTGAAAATCTCGAAAAATGAATTTTTAGAAAATGTACTTCTTGCGGGTGGTTTGTGTTCCAATATGAGTCGAAAAATATTAATATAGTATTCCCTATCACGTGGTGATATGTAAAAATTTTGCAACAAAAATAAGTTATAACCCTAATATGTATGTTAACTTGTTAAATATAAATACATTTGTATGTGTTTACATTTATATATAAAAAAAAAATTCAAAACAATTTTACATTTCCACAATAAAAAAATGAATTATGGCATATTTTTGTTGGCGCACTGCACTCATGAGGTATAAAAATTCATAACAATATTTTTTTTTTTTCAAAATTTTGTAGAAAATAAACATTCCTAGATATTTTTACTACCTTATGTCAAGAGTATAAAAGAGTGTCCCGAAAATAGTTTTCAACGCAAAAGTGCTCAGATGAAACGTATTTAAACGCTTAAAATGGCAGGGATACTAAAAAGTATTAGGAACGATTTTTGTGGTATATATATTCTTCACTATCCAAATTGCTAAAAAATCAAAATGTAGTATTATTCTTCTAAAAATTTTCTTAACGCAATTTGTTTCAACTTTAAAAAAAAATAGAAATTCAAAATTATTTTTTCATAACTTGGGTGATTAATGATAAAAATCTACTGTTTTGGGACGCCCTAATGAACAGTGTTTTTTAAAAAACATTATTTATGTTTCAAAATTTATTTGCATATAAAAACTAAGTGCAGCTATAAAACGTGCTTTTCGTATAAACAGATTTGGATATTGATTTCAATATGAAGAAATTTTAAAAACTTCATAAAATATAACACCCTGAAACATATTTCAATTTTTCCAAAATGCCATTATAAAGGGACTTTAAAGTTTAAATTTTTCCAAAAAAATATAAAAACACTTGTACTCATTTTTGGATGCCAATATGTGTATCAAATGAAATGAGAGAGAGAACCTTTGCTGTTTTTAAAATAATATTGCTATAAGTTTTCATGATTAAAGCTTTCACAAATTTCCTCTAAAAATTTAATCCTTCAATATCCTTGACGTTTCTAAATTTGTCACGTACATACAAGCGGTGTTTCTTAGTTTTACTCAGATTAATAGACATATTTCCGTAAATGTTGGTTTAAAAAAAAATGAGCAAAATCGGTTCAGCGGATGAAAAGTCATAAGAAAAAATGTGAGGTTATATCTAAATGTTGTGTGTAAATTTATACATTTCAGTAGAAAATCATTGCCAGGCGTCTGGCAAGCAAATATTTTTTAACAGACGGTAGAGGTAAATAATATTTAATTTTCACCATTTAAGTTGGTTTTTGCCACATAAATAGTGTTTCACCACAATAATAGTGGTTCACCTCAAAATGTTTTTACCACAAAATTATATATAACTTGTATCTTGTTATAATGTTTTCTCGTTATACATTTTTTTATGTTAATTTTTTTTATATAAATTTTTTATTTTTTTTTATAAATAAACTTAGAAAATTTATTTTTTTTTATTTTTATTTAATTTATTAATTAATAATCATATAATTACAAATTATATACTATTACCCTTACCGATCACTAGCTACTATGGTCTTCGACGCATTGTAGCGAAAACAGACCAGTGCCTCTGGTGGGAATCGAACCCACGCCCTCCTCACTGATAAGCCAGCACGCAACCAACTACCCTACCGGGGTGCACTTATGTTCATTGTAACAGAAGCACAGACTTTTATTTACTATTAAAATATATATTTTTACTTCGTATTTCACTTATTTTTAAACTTTTTTCTATATTAAAGTACAACTTTTATCTAAATTAGGAATTTGTAGTGATCAATAATTACTTGCCTACTATTCGTAATTACATCAAGAATCTTTATTTTGTGAAAGTAACCCTGTCCGGGATGGACATATCTCAGGAAGTAGGAGGAGCTTATTCAAGATTATGGTATCAATCTCTTCTTTGGAAGATTCTCTAGCAGATTAATTCATGAATTTAATTTAATTTGAAAATAGGGCTTTTTTTGAAATTAATTGGGTTAACTTTACAAAAATCGGCAAAAAATAAAACATTATTCTAGCTTGCGTTTAAGGGTTTAATTTTTAATTTGAAAATAGTCCTTTTTTTGAAATTAATTGGGTTAATTTTACAAAAATCGGCTAAAAATGGGCTAAATATTAATTAGAAAAATAGTATTTTTACCCTATTTGGGTTAATTTTACAAAAATCGGCAACAAATTTCAAAATATTCCTTTTTTTGCCGTATTTTGTGAAAGTAACCCTGTCCGGGATGGACATATCTCAGGAAGTAGGAAGAGCTTATCCAAGATTATGGTATCAATCTCTTCTTTGGAAGATTCTCTAGCAGATTAATGCATAACATTATTCTAGCTTGCGTTTAAGGGTTTAATTTTACAAAAATCGGCAAAAAGATTAAAGATCCCTATTCGATTTTTTTTTCTATAAAAAAACATTGAACTTTTAGTAAAACCAAACAAGTAAAGTCAGATTGATTAAATTTAGGTATATTTTTTAGTACATATATGAAAGACTATTTTGGAAAAATTTATCAAAAATCACTAAGGATGTTCAAGGATTAAATTTTTTAAGGACATTTTTAATCCGGAAAAATTATAATAAATATTTTTAATTAAAAGCAATGTTTCTCGCCTTTCATTTAATAGCAATATTTATGTTATATCATGAGACAAGTATTGTAATATTTTTTCGAAAAATTAAAACTTTAAAATAAATTTTGACGTGATGGCGAAAAACTAAAAACACAGTTTAACTATATATGGTCTCTACTTTCATGTATATATTGATTTTTTCATGTGTGAAAACTACTGTTGCACGTTGTAATTTTTAAAGAATTTGCATTTTACACCAACCGACGAAAAAAGTTCCGATATAATCATTTATGATTATATATAGTAGCACATGTAACTAAACATCACATCATATCTCGTCTGATTCGAAAAATGGCATACATAAGCTGATCTCATGTCAGCTAATGGGATCTAATCTCATATATTTTGATCCAAAAAATGGGTCTATCAAATATGATCAAATTATATATAATTTGATACAATTTTATCTAATAAGTTTTTTAATTTATAAATAAAAAAAAAGAAAGTAAAATGTTTTAGAGATCAGTAATTTTTATTTTATACAACTTGTAATTAATTTATGAAACATATAAATATTAATTTCAAAAATAATGTTAAATCTAAAAATTTATGCTTTTTTATCAACCTGAAGTTGGAACATATAATAAATTTAAAACGCTAGTTAAAATAACCAAAAAAACATTTACCGAGGAGGAAAATCAAATTTTTTTTTTCGCAAAATTTTCAATTAGAAGACTTTGTCCTTGTTATACAAAATAATTAAAAATAAAACCTACACGATCGGTATTATGAATCAATACGATATGTTGTTTATGAAGGATTAATCTCCCTATTTAGCACTTCAGCAACTTCAAATTATTCAAAACAACTATTTTGTTAACCACAAAACAGTTCCTATAATGGACTAAGCGACTATTTATATTTTAAAATTAAAAATTTAGAATCAATTACGTGTGTTGTAAGGCTTTTGTGTTTCATTTGTTTAAACAAGCCGTTTCCAACGCTCTCTGTTAAAAACCTGAACTGGTGTTAAGAGAGCCTTGAAATAAATGTGTTAACAGTGGTATTTTTAATTAATAAATTTGCATGCTTTGAAGCTATTTTAATTAAATTTTAAAGTTAATTTGTGTTGTTTAATGTATACTTTGCATAAGTTTTGTATAATTAACACAAAATTTTGTTTATATATACTAAAAAATATGCATTAAAAAAACATCTAAAAAACTGTTTCTCTTAAAACCAGTTTGCGTATAAAATTTAACAGATGTTGAGTACCTCGGTTCTTCTTTAGTCTATATGTTCGTTGGTTTAAAACCTAATAACTATAACGTTGTTTTTAAGTACCTTAATGAAAATATTAATAATCTAATGTTTTACTTTTAAATTTTAAAAAATTAAAACCATTGGACACATCATAATATTAATAATCATTACAAACAAAAATGTCTTTTGCAGTAAATTTTAATACTCATTTATATTTAAATTATAAACGGTGCCAAAGAAAAATATATAAATGTGATAGATTTTTTTCATTATATTTTACTATATATTTATATATAATGATATGTTTTGCCATATATTATAATTATACATAAAAGTGATAGAACTATTTTTGTTTAATTGTACCATATACGCTTACATATGATCACATATGCTAGAATATATGGTCATATATGTATATGTAGATCTTTATATATTTCACATGGTCAGATATACAATATATGCTAATACACATATACGATTATATATAATGATATTAAGTTGTATATGAGTATATATCAACTTTTTTCATCGCGCACAATGGAACAATATTTCGAAACCAAATGTTTCTACTTTTTCACTTTTAAGTGTTCTCTAGTCTAAAGTTGAAAATTTGATAGACTTTAAATCAAAAACAGGTTAAATATTTTCAATATGTAGATTTTTAGAAAAAAGGCCTTTTTACAAAAATATTTTTGCAATTTGTATCTTTTTGACTAAAGCAATTTTTATTAAGCCCGTATGACACTGTATAGTTTTTGTATTGACAATCTAAATTAAAGCAGTACAAATATATTGTTACTCAATTTTTTAACTAGTGTAAAGAGTACGAACACATAGTGCCAAATTGTAGTAAATGTCAAAACAAATACTTTTGTTATCGATAAATCAGCGAAAAATTGGGATATCTGTCAAAAGTGCAAACGAAAATTTTGAACTTTATCTTGACATTTCTCACAGGCAAATAAGTTTGTTGTCAGTTTCTTTTTGGAACTGTCAGTTTAAGAAAAAAAAACAAAACTGTTTGTTTACAAATTGTATATATGTTTCATTCGCACATTAATGTTGTTTCTTTCTCCCAATACATCTTGAAACTATACAAAAACTATACAGTGTCATAACAGCTTTAGCTTAACCATTTTATAAATTGTCATATGGCAGCCCTGGCATCATTTTTTAGAGTAGTTGTTTCTCAGTGAAAACTTATCATTACTCTTACTCTTTTTAGTTAAAACGGAATAAATTTAGGTATTTTTTCGTTTTTCAAAATGATTATGTTACGGCCTGACCGATTTTTGGATATTTTATATAACTGACGAAATAATTTTTAGCACACGAAACAAGTTTTTTTTATTTTTTTCCATCTTTTTCCATTTTGTCAAATTTTTGACAGTTTTTTTTTTTTTGCTTTATTATAAACTTTTTTCAGCTTGTTGATAAAATTTAAATTTTTTCACTGCGTTCTTAAAGTAAAATATCCGATTTTGACTAGTCAAACTGATTAAACCAGTTAAACTACAACAAAGTTAGTTTATTTCAGACTTGGGCGACGTCAATTACATTTCAGAATCGTTCACTTATGAAATTTTTCTATATCATTAATAATATCAGACCTACACTCACACTTGTGAGCTTAATCGCTTCCTTGGAAAATTTGTAAAATCTTTAATACCAAACATGGGTAACAACATATGGATATTTAACTACAGGACATTTACTCAATTACACCCAATTACATGTACTTGAACATAAAAAAGTAATTGACCTGTAATTAAATACACAGATATTGAAATTATGTCCCATGTCTGGTATTGACAAAATTGAAAATTTCCCAAGAAAACGTTTAAGCCCACAAGTGTGAGTGTAGGTCTGAAAATATTCATGATATACAAAAATTTCACAAGAGAACAATTTTGAAATGTAATTGACGTCGCCCAAGTCTGGTTTATTTTAACATATTTATTAGAAGAATTGAAAATAAAAACTTAAAAAATTATCAGATTTTAAGAGAAATTATTTTTATGGTGTTTTTTTTTTAGTAGTAGATTAAGTCTAGCGGTTTTGGCAACACTGGTCCTATATTCTATTGCACTTGTATGTGTGTAATAAATAAAATATTTACTCACTTATTCTTATTTATTTGTTGTGTAAACATAAAAATGTTGTTATTTTTGTTGAAATTTTACCAATTTTTTGCTTTTTTTTTGTTGTTGCTTTTGCTATCATAAAATTTTTGGCAACAACTTCCAAATAAATGCTAAAATTTGTACTCATCTCTAAATTTTTATTTTTTTTTTTAGATCTTTTTTTTTTATTATAAGCTTTTAAACAAAGGTATCTGCACTTTGCTTTAGAATAATTTTGTTTTTATTTTTATTACGTAAAAAAATGGAGAAATAACAACAACAAGTAAATATTTGGGTATATACATGTGTTTGTTGTCGTTTGTTATGTTGCCATTATTTATCCAACCAATACATACACAGGTACTAACACAGAGAACAACTAGCAATATAAAGGTAAATATGGCCAACGAAACCCCAACAAAATAGGAAAAGAAAACCCTCATGTACTGTGTATGACTTACATTAGAAGAAGTACGAAATCCAAATATATTTACATATCGTTCATTTACTTCAAGACTGTCATAAGTCAAAAAATGCGATTTTTGAGTTAATGATGCAGATTTATTAGTTATATCATGCTCTATATTGTGTAAAAATGTCATATTAATATCATACAGTTAAACCCGGTTAAGACGAACTCCGAGGGACCAAAAAAATTAGTTCTTCTTAAGCGAGGTTCGTATTAAGCGGGTTTTTAATAATGATAAAAAATATGTATTTATTAAAACAAAAACAAGATTTTTACATAAATAAAAATAAAATAAGCATTTCATGCATTCACAATTAAAAATTCCATTAAAATTCTTCATTAAAAAAAAAATCTGTTATTTTTTTCTGAATGACTGAATTAACGATTTCATTCGTTATAAGTTTTTCTATTACCAAAATATGATTGTCAGTTTCTTTTGCACACGATTTTGTTCGAATACATCACTTGACAAATTTTCAACATCGGCAGGATTAACAATTTCCAATATTTCTTCACCTGCTAAAGTATGTGACGTCAAAACATTAGCATCTATATCTAGAAAGTCATCCACGGATATGAAATTCATATTAGGTCTATCCCATTAAACGGATAAAGAGTGTACTAAACATGGTAATTTGTATGAAAACGAGTTTTTGGGACTGCTTAAAACAGTTCGTAATAACCGAGGGTTCGTATTAACCGAGTTCGTATTAAAAGATGTATTTTATATGAAAATTGTTGCCAAAACGTCGGGACTTTAAAATTAGTTCGTATTAACCGAAGGTCGTCTTAAGCGAGTTTTACTGTATATACTTTTCGAGATAGAGGATAATATATTTTATTTTTTCTTTAAAGTGGGGACAAAGAGTATATACTTCATAGAGAAACTATGCTACTCACGGGTCTCTGGATAATAAGCGGATTCGCACACAACTCTCATTTAGAAAAATACATGAAAACCACCTATATATAAAAAACGGGACCAATAAATAGGGAAAGGCTCGAGCGAGCCAGATATGGATTGAAAATTTTAAACTCGTTTTCAGCGAAATCGTGTTTTTGGAGTTATGTCAGTCTTGCAGTAAATGAGCGATATGTACATACATCTCGACCTCCACAATAGAAAAAATCGTATCTATCAGAGATGGAAATGTCAGTAGTTTTTGCTTAAAAACAGCCATAATTATTCATTCTTAAAGGTAACCCTGTAACTCATTCGATCGATTTAGTAGGGTTAAAGGGGGTGGTTTAGCCAATGGTGCACATATGCCACCCCCGATTTTTGCGGGTATTTAAAAGAGTTATTAAAATGTTGCTCTCTATAATTTGTGCAGTTATTGATTATCGTTCATGTCACCAAATTTTACACTGCACAATTGCTCGATGATAGACATGATTTTGTGTTTTTTTGGGTTAAAAAAAGGATAATACATATAGTTAGTTTATTTGGGATAAGTTTTTCATTTCGTGTATTAAAACAAAAATACCCTTTAAGATGCCGAAGCGTTGATATTAATTTTTAATATTAAGCCAAATTTTTTAGAATTTTTTTCTAAAAAGTGTAAAAAAAATAAAATTATGTAAGCGACTTATCATGGAGCACATACGACTGACGGTAGTCAGTAGGGGTAGTTTCGTCAGCAAAAACTGGTAGCACTTTAAAAGACGTATACGTTATATTAATTCGTTACATGGTTATACATATGTGTTGCACGCGTTAGGCGTAGTTTTCGTTAAACAAATTCGAAGAAATTTAATTTTTTTAAAAATATTTTGGTGAAACTGGTAGTACCAATTTTTATGATTATTTAATATAAAATATAAGTATTCCATCAGAAACTTTATATTTATAGCGGACAAATGTGCAACAGCAACTTGGCAAATTTACCCCATAGCACAGTGGTAAAATACGGTTATAACTCTATAACTTCTTTGTTTATTAATTTAAATAACTGAAAATTTCGTACATGAATAAATAATATACTTTCTTATTTGTCACCTTAATTTTGGTGCAATAAATACAGGAGTTGACCAAATTAGTATTTACATGACATATGGACAGCAAATGTATTAAAGATGCACTTAAATGTTTTACAATTTGTCTGGTATTTGGGGCGAAATATTAATAAATATTGCCTAATGCCTGATATCAAAAATAATCAAATTCGGTCCACACATTGTGAAGTTATGTGTAAAAATATGAACTTTTTATTAAATTTTCATACATTTTCTGTAAAACTTTTATTATTTGGACCTACACAGAGTGAATTCCTTGGACGAGTTTTAATGAAGTTTTCTTCTCTATGTGAATGAAATACTTCTTAGACTTCATAAAAAAGCTTTATAGTTTTAATGAAACTGTTTTTATTGAACGTTTTTCATTACTCGTATGACATTTTTAATAAATAATATGAAATTTTTTAGAAAATTTTATGAAAAACTGCATTGAATTACTGAAAAGCTTCAATGGACGAGTTCCAGTGACAAATCATAGATCTAATGCAAAATTCATTGATATCATGCAGATAATTCTCTCAGTGTAGTTCGATATAAATGAAACTAACGCGCTAAGTCCGGAAAAGAAACTAAAATTATTGTGAGGTTGCCAGGTTTTTATAGAGTTGCCACATTTTTTTGTGGCAACCCTACACAAAAGTAAGTTGCAATCTTAAGGTAATAGCATGATTTTCACCTTAGAAAGATACGATCATTTTAATACGATAGTCTTAAAAAAGTAAATGATTTTCAGAAAATTAAATCGAAATCAATTTTCACATTTCCACATATACATTGTCTTAGTACATGGACCGATTTTAAAGAAATGTTATGTTAAAGATCTACTGATGCCAGCAAATGTTTTGCCAAAACTTCGGAATGTATATAGTACATTCCATGTGTATTGTTTAAAACTTTTGTGATGCCTTTAACAATAATTTATTAGCAATACAGGAATTCACAGTTAAATAAATGCTAAAAAAAGGCAGCGTAAACGTATAGTACTCACTAATGACATTAAGTTTTATCAAATAATGTGAAGTCTCAACCTCCAAGAAGTCTTCTGAAGCTAATTAAAATTTTGTAGTTTTACTTTTTTTATTTCTTAAATAGACTAGGATTAAATAAATCATGGAAATACATGTTTGAAATGCTTAAAATAGGCATACAATGATTAAAAACAAAACTGATTTTGATATAGAAATAATTTTATAAATAACTAAAATCAAAAGGATTGCCATGTTCTTCTTTGTTTTCATAGTTTGAAAATACAATTTGTTAATTACATCCATATCAGAAAAGCCCTATGGAGAATGGGACCGGTTCTGCGTGTGCCACAGTTTCGGTCCCTTCGTGCCAGAGACCGGTCCTCTGCTAAACCCTACCCTATGTAAACAACTGGCAAACTTTAACATTGGCTTGTCATAGGAGGAAGTCATTTGTCCTGCTTTAAACCACATAGTGGCATGCCACAGGACTAACCAAAGAAGGGCATATCACAAGACTGTCGCAAAAGCGCCATGTCGTATATACCCAGCGGGAAATGAAGGGTCGATTGATCCAAAGTGACGATTTTGTGATATCTGATTGGTTGGCACGTCACAAAACTGGCGAAACCGAAACTGTGGTGTACCAAAAAGTGTTAATTTGTGTGAAATGACCAATCACATGATTATAGTAATGGTGACAAAACATTGACAAGTTGGTATCAGGTATATCATGTAACTGGAGAAAAAGTAACATAACATTATAGTGTACTGAAGCAACTAGGGCCGATGCAATTGAAATTCTTACTGGTCATTGAACTGGTTCAATTCCGTTAGCAGTTGATGAAAACAAGGAAATTAGTGCCAAAGGATTCAGTCCCTTGACTGCTACAAATCGGATATAACACTGAAACAAACTTATTTTAAAATTGATTTTTGTTGTGCCTTTTTGAAGGTTTTTTGAACAGGTGACATGACACACTGTTTTGGATAAGTGCAGTGACTGGTTCCGCTGAATAAAAAGTGTCAGGTTAATTGCTAATTATTTTTCGAAAGCCCGGCGACAAGTACACCTTAGACCAGTGCAGTGGTACGTCGGAAAACTATTCCTGTCAAACTATCCCTGTCACAGAACATATTGCGCTTAATATGTGACTAGTTTTCCTTTAAAAATTTCTATAATACGTACACCTACACCAGCCACGTGATAAATTTTTTTCCACTGGTTTCACATAAATCCTAAAATGGTCATACTTTGACACTACCTACTTCTAACTTGTCCCGTAGCATATTCGTTTCAGTCGGTAAGGTGATATGTTACCTTGGTCAAGTTATTCGCCACGTCACGCAGTGCTCCACAAGTGGCAATTGTCACCTCCTATGACAAGCCCATGTTAAAAGTACCGGTAACTTTCATATAATAGAACCGAAACTATGACAGGTTCATACACACAAAGTTCTAGTCACGTGACCATACCAGTGACTGGTCCATTTCCCGCAGGGTAATAAACGAATACTAAACAGCTTCCAATGGCTGAAAAATTCTGGCCAACTGGCTTTTTCTTGTCAATAAACATTGTGGTTAAGTGCTATGTCCTCCCTTTACAAGTTACAGGATGGGTCATTTTAGGACAATTAACACTGCTTAACCCACTTCAGTATTAAATTATACCAGTCCTGTGATAAGTCCTTCTTTAACCAGTCACTTTTAAGTCAATTGACTCCTCATTCCCCATAGGGAGTTGCAACTTCGATGTATCATAAAATTTAATATAGCCCACTTACAATAACTAAGGTGGCTGATTCTTTTTATTTTGGAATATAAAATTTCGTTTGGCATCAACTTTAAGAAAAAAATCAAAAAATTTGTTGTTTAGTTTTGGCCACATTTTACCCTCGTGCATAGGGCGGGGCAGTTTAGCCGATTTGAGTTACTTTGAAAATCTTAAAAAAAGAAATATAAGGTTAAAGATAATTTATGTTTTAAACATACAAATTAATGTTAAGATGTGTAAAATTTTAGATAAAATAGAAATTTTCCAAAACGACAGCGCCTTAAAAGATTGGCGAATGCTTCCCCTTCTGCCCTACATTTAAAAAGAAATTTATTATCAAAATTGGTAAAACCTTATATATCTCTGTTTTTTAAATTAATGTTTACTACGAAATCAGTTTTTAATAAAAATTCTTCCAATTTTGTATAAATTTCATGTTTTTTGTATTAATTTTCTTTGCTGATTTTAGAAAAATATTTAACAAATTTTTTAAAAAACTTTTACATATTTTGATAACCACCTGGTGCTAAAGAATTTCAAAATATATAAAGATACAATATATTAATTTAAAATTTTTTTAAATAATATACCATCAGGTAAGAAAAATTCCTTTTTTAGTTAATCTTTAGTACCATTGTGAAAATATAATTTTCCATCCCTGCAATATATAAATCCACATGCTCCAAAGTTTGGGAAATAATACACACATCTAGCATACATCTTTGTTTGTATGGCAAAAACAAATTGTGTGCTATTTCAACTTGGCTTCTATTAAAATGAAGGATATATTTCAAAATAAGTTGATATTGGATTAAGGTAAAAATGATTTCTGATGAAATTGTTGAACAATTTTTATAAACTTTTCCCTGCCAATAACTATCTACAATTAGTCGAAAAATTTCTCTTTTCCCGCAAAAAAACTCGATAGTTTTGTTTCTTTTTAAACTTGACTTAAGTTGATTTTTTAGCCATCAGCTAAAAATTTTTAAGACTTTGAAAATTGTCTTAACAATTTTGTCTCCAACGCCAAATTTGGCTAAAACAAAAATATTTCTGTGTGCACAATTATGGCAAAACAATTACGGGACCCACCCACAATAAATTCCTGGCTACGGCCCTGAAGTTGATATTGGATTTAGACAAAAATTATTTCTGACGAGATCTTTTGCCATATCGAAATACTTGTAACACTCATAAAAATAAATCTGTAAAATTACCATCAGGATTCAAATCTTGTAGATGTTTTCATATACTAGGCTGTATTGGAAGTTAATAAGTATGTTTTGGTTCAGTATGTCCTGTTGGGTAAATTATTATATTCTTTATCAGAATTTACTTTAAATTAAACATCACCATTTGGTAAATATTTTAGAGATCTTAATTGCGCAACTGGTAGATCATTTTTGCTCGCAAAGAGAATAAGTTTGGCATCAATGTAGCTTTTAAAAAAATTTTAATTTAATGAAAAGAATTTTTTTTATAGAAAGGCCCACATTTGAATAGAATTTTAAAACATTTGCCACAATTAAAAACAAATCCTACAAAAATTTTACTTAAATGGAATAAAAAGGATTTTTGGTCCCCCGTTGCAGGTGAAAAAAAAAACTAAAATTATACAAAGGACCATTCTGAAATAATAGGATAGCCAATATCAAAAATCCACATTTAAATATTTGATCAATGAACTTGTTTTAATATTTCCCACACTTATCTTTTCATTCTGAAAATTTACGGCTTGTTTTTACATGACGTGTATACTACCAAACGAACGTGTTATAATTCGTTCGTCTGACTTACGTTTGATTACGTAAAGCTTTATGTTTTGTCAAACAGTAAGATTGCCAACATAATGTTTTTCGCATTTTGTTTACTTTTTTTCATATACAAATAACTCATTTTTTGTTGGTAGATCGCAACCAAACACTGTAAATGAAATATAAACAAAAACAGCTGATTTTTGCTTGAAAAAAAAATTATTTATTTTGTTTAGAAAACATTAAAAGTGGTGATAAAAATATAATTTGTATAAAAAAAAACGTTTACAAATAAAAATGATCGGGTCAATTGCCATTTGTTTTGATAGTGATTTTTTTAAAACAATTTTTTTGTTAAAAAGTATTTTTTTTTGTTTTAAAATTAAATTGTGTTGCCTTTTTTCTTTGACGAACACTTTTTTGTGAACGTCTGTTTTTGACGTTTCAAATCGCAATGTGGAAACCAAAAAAAAGAGACGAAAACGACAACTCTTACGTTTTCACTCAATTCAAAGTGACATTTGCGATACAGGACCCCAAAATGAATTTCTTCACTCATTTACACGAATTTTTTTGACACGTCTTACAAAAACAGCCCGTTAATATGAATTTCACCAACATTCTTTTTTAAAAGTACTCTCTAATAAATTTCATAATTTTTTTGGAATCTGCACATCAAAATTGATTAAAGAATGCGAAAAATCCAATAACACGGTATTACAGAATAGAAAAAAATAATATACTTTTAAAATGACCTAGTGTAGCTTTTAATCCTGGTTGAATAAATCACTTTTCAATTTTGAATACACCCTCAAAATCTGAAGTTATGGATAAAAAACTTTTTCAAGACTTCATGCACTAAAATATTTTTAACTTATTCTGTTTTTACTCGATTTTAATTTTTGTAAAGGTTTTGAAATATATTTGTTATTTTTTGAATTACAATTGGTATTTTTTGAATCACATTTTGTATTTTTTGAAATATATTTTTGCTATTTTTTAAATATTATTTGGTGTTTTTGAATAACATTTCATATCATACCACTTCATATGTAGTTAAAAACAAACGAAATTTCACTTGAATAAAGGACGACTTACATTTCAGTAAACTCAATTAACATTGTCATTTGTTATTTACTGTTCAAAAAATGCATATGCAGTAAAAAATATACAACCATTTATTTGTTTTATTTTTTAAATAAAAAAAAAAAAATACTGTATAAAATTTATGTAAAATCATAATACAGTAATTTGATGTGGTTTGTTTTTTTTTTTAAATGAACCACACTTTGAGTCAAAACTAATATTTATTCTACAAATGACTGTATTTTCACTTAAAAATAAATATTCTTCATTACAACTCAAACAACTACAAATATTTACATCAGAAGTTCCCAGAGTGTGCACACAGAGAAAAAGTTAGCTGATTTCCAACTGAAATTCGGTTACTTCTACTAAAATTCGGTAATTACAAATTGCAGTCGGTTGTTGCAATTGATCATTAGTTTTCACAACAAAGTTCGGATAATTTAAATGAATTTTAGTTCCAGCACCAAAAATATTCAGAAATCTAATGTATATATCGTTGTACTAACTGAATTTATAAGTTGCTACCATTGAAATACACTTTTCAATTCGGTTGGTACTTTATTTTTCTGTGTGTAGGTTTTGAATTTTATTTGTGTTATTTCGGTTTTTTTTTTATTTTTTAAATTACATTTGGTATTTTTTAAATTACATTTGGTAATTTCTGAATTTCAATTGGTATTTTCTGAATTTCATTTGTAATTTTTAAATTACATTTGGTATTTTTTAAAATGGTGTTTTCTGAATTACAATTGTTATTTTCTGAAAAACAAATACGATTTTTTGAAGAACATGTAATATTTTCTGAAAGACATTTGATAACAAAAGCAATTTTGAAATTACAATTATGGTGTCTGAATTACATTTGTTATTATCTGAATATCAAATGAAATTTTAAAATTACAATTGGTATTTTTTGCTATTGATGTGTGATTTTCTGAATAACAAGTGGACATGGTTTATTTATTTTTATGCCAAGAGGCCGTTAAGGGGTTTACTTCATTTCATTTCAATTTTATTTTTTATTTTTTTCAACTTTGGTGAATTTATTTTCTAACACTTTATTTGAAACTCTATTTTTTCTTATTTTTTTAGAAAGTACGTTTAATAATTACTTATTTACTCAGTAATTATTAAACGTACTTGGTTGTTTAAAATCAGTTAAAAATTATTATAGTTATAATTTTTTTTATTTTAACGCCAAAATTATTTGCGTCTTAACTGAAGAATCTTAAGTGGTGTGCATGTTTGCGCATATACATTTGTATTCTAAAGAATAAATTTTAACTTTAACAATTTTCAACCGATTTTAACAAACATGCACTCTTTTTACAGTTTTATTAGTTTTTTGTGTATATAACATCGAAATTATTTTATATTATTCTCACATTATAACGAGCTTTCAATGTCTGTATATTTACAAAAACAAATCAAATATATTAGTTAGGCTGATACTAGTATTTCGATCTGGCTAAAGATCTCATCAGAATCCGAAGTTTTATTCAGTATTAAATGTACTTTAAAAAAAAAAATTAGTTTTTCAAATAAAGTATTAGAAAATAAAGGCGCCAAAGTTGAAAAAATTATAAAAAAAGTAGAAATTTTCAAAAATGTTGGATTATGTTTCCGCATAAATTTGTTAAAAAATATAAACATATTTATATATTTTTGGAAAGCTTAACTATAAATCTTTCCAAAACTGTTAAAAAATTTAAAATTGGCTTAAAACTGACAAAGTTAAACATTTTTTAGTCCTTAGAGTCTTGAAAACCCCGTTTTTATAAATAACTTTAGATTTTTAGGGTGTATTAAAAATTCTGAAAAATCTGTATTCAAAATTCTGACCTACACTTGGTAATTTTAAAAGTATAATTTCACTGTCACACTGTGTAATTTTTTTTTTGGAATCTGCACGTCAAAATCCAATGATTGAATGCTATTTCTTTGAGAATGCGAAAAATGTATTTTTCGGGATAATAAACAAGCATTTAAATCACCTTGATATATTAAGTACAGTTGTACGAAACATCTTCGTTTAATATACTTATGCACACACACAGAGAAATATTTAGTTACTACGACTGAAGAGCGGTTACTACGATTGAAGTGGTTTTGATACAACTAAATATTGGGCTTCACAACGAATTTCGGTGAATACAACTGAATTGTAGTTGCAACGCTCAACATATTAAGAAATCAAATTTCATTATGCTTGTGCTAATCGTTTTTATTGGTTGTTACCACCAAAATATACTCATCGATTTCGTTGGCACTTTACTTCTCTTTGTGTAGTAATAAGAGATTTTTAATAAGTCAATCACCTTAATGTGGTTGATAGAGGTTTTAATTAGGATACAAAAAAAATGGTAAATTTTTGTCAGAGATGTAGCTGTCATCAGTGAACAGTTTTCCATCAAAAAGTGATTTTTAAGAAATTGTTCATAGAGGGTATTGAATCGATCGGCACCTTATCGATATAGACTACAATATTTTACTATTAATTTATTAATAATCCTCGCTGCATAAAGAAGCGCAAAAGCATGGTCTTGGTTTTGAATTCAAATCGCAAAAACTGGAAATAAATAAAGACCTGTAAGTTTGAAATTCAAACTTTCACTGCTACAAAAAAAAATCTCCTTCTTCTTCTACGTCCATGTTTTTGTTGAATTATATATTTGTGTATTTTGGTCATAAAGAAAAACTCGTTGAATTCCTTCATTTGTTTTTATATACATAAATTTATGTACTTTTCTTAATGCATTATGCTCAAAAGTATAAAGATCTTCAAAAATTTTAAATGTTGCAACTAGGGTTTGGGAACTTCCGGACTTTTCTCCAGTAATTCCCGGGAAATTTTCCTTATGAAAAGTATTTACTTTGCAAAAACAAAAATTAAAGCACATTTTTAACTATTAAAAACTATTAAAACCCTATGGGGAATGGGACCGGTTCTGCGTGTGCCACAGGATCGGCCCCTTCGTGCCAGAGATCGGTCCTTTGCTAAACCCAACCCTATGTAAACAACTGGCAACTTTAACATTGGCTTGTCATAGGAGGGGGTCATTTGTCCTGCTTTAAACCACATAGTGGCATGCCACAGGGCTAACCAAAGATGGGCATACCACAAGACTGTCGCAAAAGGACCATGTCGTATAAAATAAACGAAAACTAAACAGCTTCCAATGGGTAAAATTCTGGCCAACTGGCTTTTTCTTGTTAATAAGCATTTTGGTTAAGTGGTATGTCCTCCCTTTACCAGTCACAGGATTGATTTAGGACAATTGACACTGCTTAACCCACATCAGTATTATATTTTACTAGTCCTGTGATAAGTCCTTCTTTAACCAGTCACTTTTAGGTCAATTGACTCCTCATTTCCCATAGGGAAACGACACAAGTTTAAATTTAGAACATAAATATTTAAAAGCACATACAAAATATTTAAAACATTTTTAAAACGTAAATAGTATCTAAATTGAAACATTAATTTAGTTCCTATATGGGTCGATTATTCTAGTTTAAGCATTAGTTATTGACTTTTGAGGAGGTTTAAAAATAAAATTCCATTTCAATTTTCTAACCTCTAAGGCTGAGGTTTTAGGTTGTAGATCATCTTTAAACTTAGATTAACGAAGTTTTGAAATGAAATACTGCTTCTGAAATGTGGCATATTTTGTTTTAAATATTATAATAAAGACGAAAATTCTAAACAAAAAACTTGGCCTAAGTCGATCAATTCATATTTGAGAACCAACGGAAAGTTTAAAAATAAGAAATGAAATTTTAAAATAACGATAAAATCTTCAGTTTCTAAAAACACCAAAGTTCAGAATTGTTATGTTTTTTACTTAACTAAATAACTCTTCTTATTTTAAACGAGCTTAAGATAATTTATTTATTAATTATAATTATTTATTATCAATATTTCGTCTCCACATTGGGTGACTTCTTCAGGGAACAATTATTACAAGTTTTTCAATCAAATTATAATAATTGTTCCCTGAAGAAATCACCCAATGTGGGGACGAAATATTTTGGAAATAAATAATTATAATTAATAAATAAATGATCTTAAGCTCGTTTAAAATAAGAAGAAAAATTAAATAAGAGAAGATCAAAGAAAACTTAAATTTTTAACTAAATAACTTGACTAAAGTTTAAATTAAACAGTTTGTGATGAACATTAACTATTTAAAGGAGTACACTCAAAGGAAAAGCTTCATCATATATATGACATGTTTCAAACATTTTTCTCCAATGTAACGTTTCATAGTATTTATGAAACATTTCATAAAAAACAAAATTAATTTCATCATATTTATGAAATATTTCAATATATATATGAAGCATATTTTGTATGAGATCGAATAAAGCTTAACACAGATTATCACTTATCACTTATAACTTTATTTATGTTTAAAAGTGAACTTCTTTTTGAATCAAGTTATCTTTTAAAAAGATAACTTGATTCAAGATAATGTGTATAAATTATTAGCGAAATCGGATCATTACTTTGTTTACAAATGGACCTTGAACAAAAAGTGAAAACAAAAAAAGTAGCATTTTTACAAAAAAAACCTTAAATTTCGTAGAAAAAATATGCTTAATTGTTCAGAACTCAGAAAAATTAAATTATATTAAGATTATTTTTAAATTATTGATGAAGGCTACAAAGCAAGTTAGCAATACTGTCACTTTTTTGGAAATGGTCTGCTCCTTTCAATTAGGGCACTAAAAATGGCAAAAAAAGCTCCTTTACTCACTTTTTGTTCAGCTTCGATTTGTAAACAAAGTAATGATCCGATTTCGCTAAAAATTTATACACATCATCTGGCGACTTTTTAAAAGATAACTTGATTAAAAAAAAGTTCACTTTTAAACATAACAAAAGTTATAAGTGATAATCTGTGTTAAGCTTTATTTGATCTCACTCCTTAGTAAGGATTTCGCTATTATAACAAAAATTCATGGAGACCATATCATTATAATTCTTGTTGTTTATGAAATGTTTCATAAATATTGATGTAATTATTACATTTTTTTTTTATTTTTTAAAAAAGAGAAGCAACACTCAGGAAATTCTTCCTATTAGTTAACGTGCTGCTTTTTTTTTTTAAAACCATCCTCATTGCATGTACTACAAAACATATTCAGCCATTTTTTATTTTATGCAGCCGTTCTCGAGTTATGGAATGACAATCAAAATGTACACTTCTTTTTATATATGTATATAGATTCGCAAATGTACTAATTTAGGAACTTTTTCATAACAATTATGAACAGTTCATAAAAAATACTGGAAAAGTTTGTGTCTCGTAAATTATGACAAGGTTCTTAAAATATATGTAGAAACACTTCATATTTATGAAAAAGTACTTAAAAAAATTTGCCAATGTACAAAATCCTAATATTTAAGAAAACTTGCATAAATACTGGAAATTTTATGTACCTGTTCATAAAAGTACCACTTCATAAATAGTAAGTAAATTGCATAAATAGTATGAACCTTCAAAATATGAACTTTTTCATAAAAAATTATGAATTTTATTTTTTTGTGTGTATATCACCAGAGTTTAACTGTTTCCAGAGCTACCTCTTTTTTCAGATATCTCTTAACCCTCTAACCGGCATAAGCTTTTTTGGACTGAAATTTATTCGACTTGTTCTGCACGAGAAAAAAATAATATTTTGTTTTAGCGAAATTTTATTTGTTGCCTATTTTAGGCGATATGGGTCAAAATAGGTTTAGAGGCTATCTCAAAAACTAACCTTTAAAATTTAAAAAGTAAAGGCATAAATTATTCTTCTTACAACAGTCCAAAAATTAGTCGTTTTGAGCTTCTAGATAAAAAAATATGGCGATTTTCGTTTTTCGAAAAACGCGAAATCGAGCGAAAACGAACCTTAACTTTAATATATATTGACGAAACTTTGAAGCTTTGATAGTGTTACCAAATATAATATTTCTGCCAAATTTCATAAAAATCCGTCCACTCGTTTTCAAGATAAGATGATGTCCTTCATATGTTTCATTTTAAAGTCCTGTATGTCCTTAGAACAAACTTAGATTATTTTCCAAAAGTTTAAGCTTTAATCTTCCTTTGCGTGGAATATGAATGGTTTCATGTTAACAGAAATGTGTTTTAAGGACTTTTCAAAATTGTGGTTGTTTCAAAATATTTATTTTTTGAAATTACTGAAAATTTTAACTATAACGCTTTCTCGCTTCCAAACCATGACATGTACACAAAACATTACTTCGCAAAATATGTGGCTAACTTCGTTCCCTATCGATATAGCTTACATTTTTATAATAAACCACTTTTTTGGTGAACTTATGGCCAATTTAAAATACCCCGCCTAGAGGCGGGCTGGCCGGTTAAAGGTTTAAAGATATCTCAGATATCTCTTTGAAATTTTCAAGGATTGTAGAACACGTATTTAGCTATTTGCAAAAAAAAAAAATTTAATTCTTTTCTAAAAACAATTTTAACTTTTTTTAAAAGAAATATTTGAAAATAGTTTAACATTTTTTTTTTAATAAAATTTCTAAACACCAAAATTTTTACTATTCCTTTGCAAAAAGAATATCTTTGACACAACAAAAATTATGGGCATTTTAATAATGTCCCAACCCCTAAGTTTGCGATATTTCAAAGCTTCCGAGTTGCTACTGTTTTCAATATTAAAAATTGTTTTAGAAATATGCGTTCATTGCCAAACATACTCACTAAATTTTTTCAAAATCGGACACTATTGAAAAATTAGTCGTTAAAATAAAAAGAAAATGCTTAATATCCGAATACTTTTTGATTCCAGTGTATTTTATATACAAAAAAAAAATAAAATTTACTTGTAATATTCTCTCTCTAACACAAAGCTTAAGGATTTGTTTCATCACAAAAATGTGTATAAAAGTTAAAAACAAAATAAAAATATGAAATAAAAAGTTATAAACAAACATTTTTAAGTGCTTTTTAAAGTTTATAAAGAGGTAAACAACATTTCTTAGGGATATATTATTGGATGGCATTGTTGGATTGTTTTGTTGCATTGTTGTTGTTGTTGTTGTTGTTGTTGTTGTTAGAATCAAAGAAATATTGTTTGTTGCTAAATAAATACTATTTCAAAATAATAATATACAAATAAAATAAGGATTCCTTTTCTTATAATTAATGTCCTTGGGGATGTTTTTGCTGCAATATAGATTTAAAGTACATTTCTTATCCCTTTCACGAATGTTGGGGAAGTGAAGAATCGGAAAACTTTCTTGGCGCTTAATGATCTTATGAGACCTCTAACTTATAAAAAAAAAATATTTACTTGTTTAGGACTACTGACCTGGGAGATAGGTATGATTTTATGACTTGGGCATTAAATACGCTTTTTACCAGGGTAGCCATTTTAGCATAATGGATGCTAGATCTAGCACTTTATTGTGATACATAGTACTTATTTTAATAATTTACCATTTTTACCACACATAAATTTTTCACAATTTTTTCTCAGATTTATATTATAAATTTATTTATGAAACTAAAAAAAACCTTTTACATGTTATGGCAAACAATTTGTCCATATTAGAGTTATATCTTCATAACATAATTCTTTGAATTTCTGTTGAAAATTTGGAGATTTACTGAATTGTTCTATAAAATTTTTTGAACGAATTGAGATATATCGGAGAACTTGTCGAATATAACATATCACCGAACAGGTTTAAGTGAATCCGCAACAGAACGAGATGAAAGTATTTAGTATGCATGCAACTAGTCTCATGTTATTCATTATTTGATATATAGGAGGACCATTTCGAAATGAAATATTACGTTACTGGTTTAAGCGTACAAATCACAGTACTCAAGAAAACTATTTAGTAACACACTAGTTAAATATTAATCGCAATGATTTATGCTACGGACTTGTACAAAATTAAAAATTTCGTGACATATCATTAAACTGCAATAGGCGAACAAGTTACAGGACAAAATAAAAGTAATTGGTGTGTCAACTGCTACTTTTTATTCTGCATGTGCCATATTATGTACGGGTTACAAAAAAAATATGGACGGATCCAATCACTGAACTTTCCTAAACAATTATGTCACATTACCTGTTTTATAATATTGCGCAAGTCCCAAAAAAAGTATTTTTTATTAAATAACAGAAACATGAATTGTCCAAATTCTGTTTTTGAGCCGAACTCTTTGGTGGGACTCAATTATTTTATAATTTTGCAGACTCTACCCTATGGGAAATTAAGACGAAGTGGAACCAATAACTTTATATGGAACGGTCCTGTCAATTTAACAAGGCACTGTCATCGACGGGGAAAATTGATACCATGTAACCTGTCACAGACCTAACCTGGGACATGTCCCGAAAGTTGCCTTTTAGAAAAGTTTTGTGACATGGATTTTTGTCGCACATGCAATTATGATATGTGATAATTTCTACAGTTCTTTTTGAATCATTTTATTATTAGGTCCGATGTGTAACAGTCAATGGATTGATTGTTTCTGCACCGATTGCCATTTTTTTATACCTAATTATTTTGCACCAGTTCAGAGTTACTTCACAATTTCTACTGTTACAGCCCTAGTTACTTTGGTCCGCTTTAGTGTTATGTTAGTTATTTTCGAGTTACATGATATATCATGAATAAACCAGCCAAAGTGTTGCCACCATTTAAATAATCACGTGGTTGGATATTTTGCTGAAATTGTCACAGAAGTCTTCGTTTATATATGCGACGTGTCTCCTTTTTACGTATCACAGATTTGTCGCTTCGGATGAATCGACCCTTCATTTCCCGTAGGGTTATTTCTTAGTACAGTTGGAGTAATCTTTGCGAAATTTGTTTAATTTTTTTTCTAAACAGAAGTAGCACTCAGAAAATTCATCGTATTGATTAATTAAAAATATGACAAAATATGAAGGTCTTCAAACATGGGAAATTCAAATTTTTAAAAATGAATTCAAATCAAAAATTCAAATAAAAATTAATCATAATCCAAAAAGAGAATCCAAAAATTAACATTAATTTATAACGAGCTTTCAACCTCCGTATATTTACAAAAATATAACAAATCAAACATATTAGCTAGGTTGATACTAGTACTTCGATCTGGCTAAAGATCTCATCAGAACCCGAAGTTTTAGAAAAGCTAGAGCCTCCAGCATAGGCAGAACTTTAACAAAAAACCTATGCCTCATAAATGTTGCTCCATTCTTGTCTCCTTAGTAGTTAAACACATGGCTAGTTCCTTTTTTAATAAGCAACATGTCGTTACTAAATTTTGAAGACAAAAAAGTTTCTATTTATATAAAAAAAAAATTAGTTTTTACTCCGACTCAAGTATTGATTTTTACAGTTCCTTAGTTTTTTTTTTGTATATTCACAAAAATATATTTACAAAAATAAAGAAAATCAAAAATATTAGCTAGGTTGATACTATATATATATATATATATATTTAATTTATTTTAAAAAAAAATCGGTGACTAAAAATTAAAATAAAATAGAAAAATATGCTCTTGTGCAAAAATTTCAAAAATAAGACCTTTTTTACTAAAAAATGATCTTAAGATCAAAATCTGTTATAAAGAGTAAAATATGGAAAACATGCCCTAACAAATCAATGCCAGATTTTTTCAAATGTTCAGAAATGAATATATATCTTCGATTACATCGCACAGGAAACAAAATGATACACATATTTCTGGTTGACCTGGTTATAGCCAATAAATCGAAACCAATTTATGTTCAAAAGTGAACAAATGTATCAATATAGGATTAAAGTTTTCTATTAAAAAAGAATAATCAAAATATGCTTTAAAATTGGGCTATGATTATATAAAAACTAGTGAATTTAAATCTGTAAAAACATTAATCAAATTTTATAAATAGGGCACATTTAATGTTTTTGTTCCCTATTTCGAAAAAAGTAGGATAGAAACGACAATGACATGTCATTACTTTTCCCACTACCAGTAATGACACCATCTTTTTTTTTTTTTTAACAGAAACAACACTCAGGAAATTCTTCCTATTAATTAATGTGTTGCTTTCTTTGGAAAGGAGATAGTGGAGAGATGAAAGGTGGGGAAAGATGAACGGCTTCAAGCATGGCAACACTTTAATTGCGCGAGATGACAAGTCATGGAACAGTTGTTGCTCGCCACCTGATGGAGAATTGGCGAACTTATTGAAGCTTTTTGGTTCATAGCCCTGATTCATTATTTTACTTCAGTAGGGTTAGGTGCTATAGGAACACCGAAGGTAGGAGCTGCGATACATATAAGGTATAGAAAACTCATACATATTATTTTTCTAAATTGATGTTGCCGTCACCGGGAATCGAACCAGGAACCATCTATGCAACAGTCCAACGCGCTAACCATTACACCACAGCGCCCACGAATTTAACACAAACAATTAGGACTCTCTGCATTTAACACAAACAATAAGGACTTACTAATAAATAGCTAGTTTTCCCATTATTTTAATACAAAAAATAGTGCGTTGCCCACAAGTACATATTATAAAGTAATGATCTCAAAATTTTTGGAAACCTATTTTTAGACTCATTGTATGTTCAACTCTAGGAAATACATATATAACCACTTATTTTAGAATTTTTGTAATCTGGAAATTAATGACATTTTTTACCAGCAAGTCATTTATGTTTTTATTGATCAAGTATAAAATGTCAAGATAGATCAAATGGGAGAGCGCTTGAATGACAGCCTAGAGTCATAGGTTCGAATCCAGTGTGGGCACATTTTATTCAAAAAAATTTTTCAATAAAAAAAATATTTTTTTATTAAATTTAGTTTTTTTTTAGATTTATTTTAGACTCATTATTTTTGTCAATACTAGTAAGCATATAGTTAAACACATATTTTTTGATTTCTAGTAAGGTGTTTAGTAATTAGTAATTAGTAAAAGTAATTAAATTTGATATGACAATTGTATGCACCTGAGAAAGCCTTTTATGAGAAAGCCTTAGTTGAAACATCGATTCTTCTAAATTAAAAAGGAATAGTTTTATATGGAAGATCAGATAAAAACTAATTTATTCACAAAAATATAGGAATTATTTAATTTCAGTGATTAATGAGTAAGTCCCAGGTATGGAAAATAAAAAAAATATATGTACCATATTAATACAAACGCCTAAATTATTGTATGTTTGAAGCTTAATCGATTTTGGACAAAGGATTCGGAGGTCAGTCATTAATAGGTTAAAATAGGTTTACTTTAACTTCACTTTACTACGGTGTAATGGTTGTGGTGTAATGCAGTTGTGGTGTAATGGTTAGCGCGTTGGACTTTTACACAGAAGGTCCCGGGTTCGATCCCCGGTGCCGGCAACATCAAATTAATATGTATGAGTTTTTTCTATCCCTCATACGTATCGCAATGTCCACCTTCGGTGTTCCCATAGCAATTAACCCCCCCGAAGTAAAATAATGAATCAGGGCTATGAACCAAAAAGCTTCAATAAGTTCGCCAACTTTCCATCAGGTGGCGAGCAACAACTGTTCTAAGACTTATCATCTCTCGCAATTACAGTGTTGCCATGTCTGAAGCCCTTCATCTTTCCCCACCTTTCATCTCTATACTATCCCTTTCCAAAGAAAGCAACACACTAAATATAGGAAGTATTTCCTGAGTGTTGCCTCTCTTTTTAAAAATGTAAATGTAATTATTAGGCCGGGTCGATTTGTATGGAGGCAAAAAAAATCGCTCAACGTTCAAGGAAAATCGTATTCTAGGGATCAAAATAAGAAACTTTGCCGAAGGAACCATACCTCTAAAACGAATTCTGATGTCCCGACTTTTGACCCGTAGGGTCAAATTTTGAAAAATCCCACTTTGACCAATTTAGAGTGCCATAATAGAGTCCAACCCAATCTAATATAATTTATGCATTCATCTGCTAGAGCGTCTTCCGGAGAAGAAATAAAGACCCTAATCTTGGAAAGACTCCTTCGACTTACTGAAATATCTCAATTCCGAGATTTGTCCATTTTGCTATAAAAACACGGCTAAAAAGGCCCTCTTTCAACTTCAATTTTAACACCTTAACGGGCACCTAGAATGATGATTTGTGCATTAATCTGCTAGCGCGTCTCCCGGAGAAGAAGTAGCTCCCGTAATCTTGGAGAGATTCCTCCTACTTTCTGAAATATCAAAGTGGGATTTTTCAAAAAAAAAAAGTCGGGACATCAAAATTCGTTTTAGAGGTATGGTTCCTTCGGCAAAGTTTCTTATTTGATCCCCAGAATACGATTTTCCTTGAACGTTGAGCGATTTTTAAATCGACCCGCCCTAGTATGTATGTATATCATAGTCGGTCTGGATTTTACTGGTTTTTAATTTTTCACTTGATGTCATCAAAGTCTAACATTTTATATGACAGTTGTAAAATCATTCAACTATCATTAAAATTTCTATTGAAGTATGGTTATAAATAAAACAAAGACGTCATAAAATAAAGAGTTATATATAAAAATCACATAAAATATAATAAATATAGAATATTAGAAGTATGTCCGTAGTTATAAAAATCAAATCAGTGTCATGCGATTAATTTCATAAATAATAAATTTGTCATTATAAAGCAATAGAATTTTCGATATGTCAATATTTAATAGTAATGGACTGTGATTAGAAACCTTATCATTATCTGTACACTCAAAAAAATAAGTTAGTAGAAAAGTTAGTAAAACGTCTTGTAAATCAAGTATACTATTTTCCAGCTAAGTTTTTTGCTGAAATTGTGTTTTCAGCTAAAATTTTAGTTATACTTATTCAGTAATTAACTGTTTTGAACTAATGTTTTACTAATATTTTACTAATGTTTTACCAATTTATTTTGCTAAAAAAATTGCGCACATCAAAAGTTTGGACGACAACCAGATTGACAGATATAAGCAGAATGAAGAGATGTCACGGATGTAGTAGAGACGAGATAGATGTAGTAGATGTAGTAGAGAAGAGGAAAATTATACTAAAAAGTACAATTCTTGTAAGACCTATACAAAAATCAACCATGGAAGATTTTGGTATCTGTTTTTCACACATAATAACACAAAAGGATGCCAACAATGTGTATCGTGCATACATATAAATTGCGGATTAAAAAAAAATTATTTGTGTTGTCACCAGCTTGTCAAAATAATTGTCTATTAATTAAATTAAAGACAAAATAAAAATATTTAAATTTAATAAAGATTAAATGTGTATTTGTAAATTAAAAGATTATAGTGACAATTACTGTAGTGTGGTCAAATTGCAAACAAATATACGTTCAGATAGATAGACTAAAGCGAAAGACAAGGACACACATCTTACGTAATTTTGTGTGTTTCCCTTTTCTTTTTGAAAAAAAGGGTTGCATATTTCATACTTTGTTATTTCGTTTTGTTTTGTTTCGTTTCTAGAAGATGTCATAATATAGACAACAATTTGTTTATGTTATTATTATTATTTCTCTATATTTTCAGATATGAAATTAATTCATGTCGTCAATGTGGGATTATAAACGTTTTTTTTTATTTTGTAACGTAATGTAAATTATTTTTAAAAGAGTAAGAAAACAAAATTTAAGATTTTCAGAAAATAAATTAAAGGTTTTCCACACATAGTTTTAGTTTTTTTCAGTCTACTAATATTCAGCAATAATATTATTAACTTTATTTAGCAAATATTTTTTAATTTTGAACCAACTAAGTATTGGCGAAACTTCAGCTGAATCTACTAATTTTGTTGTTAAAAATAAGCTCGCTAATTATCAGCAAAACATTTTGCTGACATTAGCAATTTTTTTGCAAGCACCCTCCTGACTAAAATTTTGCTGACTCAGCAGAATTTTTTGCTGACTTTACAAACTTTTATTTTTTGTGAGTACTTTAGTAGTGACTGGGATCTCAAAATACTCCAACTTAAACTAAATATTTATACAAAGTAATTGTTAAGCAAACGGGGTGTTGAAAAGTAAAAATGCAGATAAAGAAACAAATATTTATGTGCGTAAATTCATAAGGTAGTCATCCTTATTAGAGTTCGTCAGAAAAGTATAAAGATTCTTTGTTTTTGGGATATCATCACTTTTTAAAATGTTTTGGCATCAATAAAAAAAATGGCGTTATTATTTTTTTAATTCCTTTTAAACTCCTTCCACTAGCGCTCGGCGGCCAAAAACGCTAATATAAGGTCCCTTTCACTACAGAGCAAAATGAGAAATTTTAATTCACCTTTCGATTCTACAGCAAAAATTATTAAAAAAATAACTTTTTTCCCCCGTTTTTAAAGTGCACCATTTAGGAAATGGAGTGGTCGTAATAAATAACATTTTTTCAAAAAACTTATTAAGTACTTGTTTCTAACACATCATCAAAAAGCATTTTTAGCTGATGAAAAATGGTGCAAAAAATTTTCGCTTTATGGGTAACCCAGTTAAAAGTTATTTAGTTTTCAAAATGTTGCCTTTACTAAAACTTAATATTTTGTTGATTAACAATTTTTTAACGGGCCGTGATATTTCGAAAATGTTTGTGGCATTTTTCGTAGCTCATTGTGAGTGTTAAAAAAAACATTTTATTATTTTTTTTTTTTTTTACAAAATTGAGACCTTAATAACTTTTTAGCGGTTCGCGATATGTCGAAAAATATTCTACTATTTCTCTCAGTTGGTAATACATTTTTATTGTGTGTGATTAAAACATTTGTTTTTAAAAGTTTGTGAAAAAGATAGTTTTCCTTCGTCTACGCTATTGCCTAAACGGGTGTACTTTAAAAACTGTTGAAAAAGTTTGTTTTTAATAATTTTAAATATTTTAATACTTCTAAAAATAATCCTAAAAATTTTAATAATTTTATTTTGCTTCGAACAATTCGCACACCTAGTTCAAAAGTGACTTAACTCAAAATTTTTCATTTTTCAGAAATCGAAAAAAAATATTTGCAACTTTATACCAATTGAAACATAAAGAAAGGCATGACGGTTTTTTAGCAACAGTTAACAACAACAAAATACACTGATATTATTTGTACAGATAAACACGTGTATTGTGCATAGTTCAAGCATAGAAACCCGAACAATTTAAATTTTGAGTTAAGTCACTTTTGAACTAGGTGTGCGAATTATTTTGTTGGACTCTTCTCGCACCCGCTGAAATACTCTTACGGACCCCCAATTGTGAACCGCTGTTCTAAGGTGTTTAAAAGAAATTAAAAATAATAATACTTACACTCGAACAAATTTTTTAATAGTACTATGATTTGAAATGCCACTACATAATAGTAGACAAATATTGCCTCGTATCATTCATATTGAATGACTTGTTATCGGTATCATATTCGGTGGTTATGGTTAGTTATTATGGTTAATGTGATAAGAAAGTTAAAGAAAAGGGTAGCGTAGATTTTCTTTTATATTTTTTTTGTATTTGAAACCACAGAACTGAAAGATAAGCATTTAATGTGATTTTTTTATTCCACTTCATACTCGAATATATGAGGAATCTAAAATATTTTCGACACTTGATGGCAAAATATTTAAGTTTTTTTTTTTTTTTTGTATATTAAGCATTCTAAATCTATCCGCGTTCATCATTTATTATAACGGCGCCAGAATTATGGCGGTTTTAAGTTTGAAACAAATTAAAAATATTAAAATTAAAGTGTCTGCTTGAATTTAATTAAAGTTACATCAATTTATAGATCTCATTGTATTTATCACATTTTAAAATAAATATATTACACCACCAATATATAGAAAAATACACTCAAAAAAAATGTTTGTCATATCTATATGAGCACTGAAAAAGAAAACCGCAATTATTTTGGCAAACACTCAGTTTATGCCGTTTTTATGATATTTAATTGGGTTTAGGGTTAACTATTTGCAGAAAATCGTATTAAAATACTTTTAAATTCGCAAAATTAAAAATTTTATTTAAGGATGCTTTTTGAGGTTATGAAAATTTTGTTTGCTCCATAAAATTTAAAGTCCTTAAACGTTTTTGATGCCTTTTCGAGTTGAACTAGTATTAAGCTAATTCAAATATATTATTGGCGGAATTGATACAGTGCTTTATTTGTCAGAAAAGCTAAATGTGTTGGAAAAAACTGGCGCTGTATTCGCTAGAAATAAATTTTTTTTTTATTTTTTTGCACTTTATCAATTTAGTCCGTCGCATAGTGGGGTATTTGATAAAAATATTGGTAATATATATAGAACTTCTAAACTACTGTTTTTTTTTTCTTTTTTATTTGCACATTCAAATTATTTTGATTCCAGAATTTTGAAATTCGCCAATGTTCCGTTAGAATCAAGATAAGTATATTTATTTTTATAAGATATTTCCAAACGAAATATTTGTAATTTTTAATTTGTTTCAGATTGATTCAAGGAACAAAACATTATAGAAGATTAACTAATTTCCTTTTTTCCTTTTTTGACCCAGTACTTTTAAACATTTATATTTTTTTTTTACTGAAAAAAGATAAAGTGGTGAAGTGATTTAAAACCCCTTAAATTATTCAACATCTTCGCTATAATCGTGAATAAAAAAAATTTTAAAATATGTTATCTATAGTTGTCAAATAATTATTAGAAAAATCTCTTTTGATGGAACTTTTTTAAAAAACTAGTTAAAAATATAAAAAAGCCTAATCGTTTATATTTTTTATTTTTATGTTGATGAAAAAATATGAAAAAATATTTTTCTGCTAGAAATTAGTTCATCGGTTGTTTAAAATTTTTGAAAATCTGACCGATCCAACAATGAACTTTTCAAATACACAAAGTCTAAAATATTACAAAAATGATTTCGTTTTCACTCAAAACATAGTTTTTATAAAATAATACTAAAATTATAAAAATTATATCGTCAGGGTTGTCATATGGTAATTTTCCAAAAAGGGCACAAAATCAAGATCTTTTTCCAAAAAATTTAAAAAATCTGTTAACTGTAAAAAACCAATTTTTAATATATTTCTGCATAAAGGTTTGTTAACAAAATTGTAAGAAATTAAAACTTTAAAAATATCTACAACCGTCTATGATTTATATGCTCTCAAAGTTTCAACTTCGGTTGGCAATATTTCCACTAGAGGGCGCTTCAAGGAAAAATGCAAGCATTTCTTAATGCAGCCTGGTTCTATATATCTGGAAAGTTTGGTTACCAGTGGTTCTATGACGTGCCATTAATGAGTTAAAATGGTTTGATTGGTTGATTATATGGTCGTGGCTGTAATGTTTTATATTAAAACCGTGAGATGCAAAAATGACGAGTAATTTAATGTTTTTTTTTGAACTTTAGTTAAAAATAAGTCTTTGTTCAGTGCGCCCGGTAGTCTAGTTGGTAGCGTGCTGGCTTAAAACAACGTTGTCAGTAAATAAATTTTCAGTAGATATGTGTATTGAAGCTTAAATTAATTGTTCTTAATTCATGCGAATAACTACGGCTCAGTAATGGGTATTTCACCCGGGACTCAGTTAAAATTTTGGTTGCATATAACTGAGAAATTTTTTCGGTGTGTGTAAAACACTGTGAAAGTTTAAAAATCTGAAAATTTTGTTTTTACTTGCAGCGATATGGTGAATGTATCTCCCAAGTCTAGTGACTCCACTTGTTATTGATTTAAAAACTATGAGCAAAAAAATAAAATGAGTACAAAAAAAAACTTGTTTTAAGTTTTAAGTTTCAAGTAATTTTTTTAATTTTTCAACTTTTAAATGGCCATCAATTCTCTAGGTATAGACTTTTCATTGTGAAACTTAGTATGTCAGAGCTTTTACCGTATAGTCTGCCCAACCCTGTCCATTATTTCTCTCAATTCAAAAATCCTTGACAAATAAGAGGAATGTAAAATCAGTTTCAACAGTTTTCAAAAATTTTTGAAATGACTCATATCAAGTTTGTACAATTTTGTTGTCCGTATATTATTTGTTATTTTTAAATGTGACAGTTTCAATTGCTGTGCAAAGAAATATTAAACATCTAAAGGTGTTTGTTATTATACCGCCTTTTTATTTAGATCTAGATTTAAAATATTTATTTTTTATTTACTTAATGATTTAAATTATACGTGCTTTGTTAGTTCTTAAGTAAATATCAGTTTTGTACAAGCAACAGACCTCCATTATATGCCGAGATCTTAATAAATTGTTTTTTTTTTTTTTCATTAAAACTGAAATAACATTAAAACATGTGCTAATGATAAATATTATGCTTTTGCCGATTTATTTCCATAAATCATCAATCAATTAATTCCAGATTTTTAGCAAACTCAATGTAAGTTCTCTGGTCTGTAGAGCTGGTACAACATTTTCGGAGTCTATATTCAGAAATTTCGCCTACCCGTTAGAAAAGGAGAACATTATAAGAGGCGAAGAAAACTAGTATACAGGCGCGGATCCAGCTTTTCCATTTTTTACTTCAAAAATATATATATTTTTTTTTTTTCATATGTCAAGAATATATGGTCTTTATTCGGTATTCTGCATTATAGACACGCTTCTTATATTTGTTAAACTATTAACTGGCTCATTAGTTGAACCAAATTTTTATGTACAAAAAAATCTTTTAATTTTTTTTTGAAAATCTCTGTTATAATATGATCAAAAACTAATAATTTTAAGACAGAACAATTTATATAATTAAAAATTTCAGAGCCTAAAGCATTTTTTATAGATCCGACCAAAAAAAAGTTACACCATTTGATATAGATCGATATTTAATCTTATAAAACTTTATCTCAAAATTGTGGTATCTAGTAATATCCAATTAGATGCCCGAAATATATTACTGGATTAAATTAGATCAAAATCGATTTCAAAATTGGGGGATCAAATAGAATTTAATTTAAGATCCTAATAGATATCAACATACCCTACAGGATTAATTTAGATCTAGTTGGTTCTAATTAGATAAATGAGAAGTACATTTTAATAGTTCGAATAAGATATTTTTAGATTAAATTGGATTTGCTTAAATCTCATAACATATAAAATTTTTTGTAAAACTAAAAAAAATGTAAGAAAAATTATTTTGTCATCAACAATATATAATTATATATTATACGCATAGAAAATATATATGATGTTGGACCATATATAATCATATATCAAACTAAATTTTTATTCTTGTGTCATATATGGAATTTTACATAATTATATCTTACATCATTTAATGTTATATATATAATTATATATTAACTTGTATTATATATGGGTCAATTTCAAAAAAAAACGTACACAACAATTTTTTTTTAGCTTATTTTTAAAGTTTTTTCAATTCGCCTGTAAAAGTTGCCAATTTATGTAGAAATTGATGAAGAAGCCGGTGGTACTTTTAGGCTCTCAAAAAAATCAATATTTTTTGATTTTTTTTTAGGTTTTCTATGATTTCTATCTTGAGCGTCACACACCAAATATGTTTAAAAAATCGCTAAAAATGCAAAAATATTTGAAATTCAAGCTTACTACGATGTTCTTTTGTTTCTCAAGATTGACTTTTGCGAAAATCACCTTTTCGATTACAAACACAAAATCACGTTTCACCTTGATTTTTAATTTTTTTTTTTAAGTGACTAGTTACTTTAAAATTTTAAGATGAAAATATGTAAATTTTTGTTAAAAAAAGACTTAAACTTAAAGGTTCCTTGCAAAGTAATAGGCTTGTAACAATGTATTTCAAAAAAAACTGCAATTATAAGCGTTTTAAGGGAAAAAAAGTGTGACGCTCAAGATATTTTGTGACGATCAAGAGATTTTGTTACACGTAAACCAGAAATAATGCCAAATTTAAAGTTTAACGAAAAAAAGTTTATTCTTTTACAAAAAGTAAATAAAAAAAGACAAAAATTCTTCAAAAAACAAAAAATTTTCATACAAAACTAAACATGTACATAGTCTTTGATGTCTTTAACAAAAATGGAAAAAAGGAAGTAATACTTGAAGAAACTTATACACATATGTAAATATTTGACGCAAAACAATAACTTAACTTAATTAAATTTATAAATTTTCATTCGAATTCTTATTCTGAATCTGTATAAACTTCATGAAATGACAAGCGGCTTTGTTTTTTTTTCATTCTCATTCATTTTTACGACTTTCGAATTAAGTTTGTGGCAGTTCCGTTTCTCGTTGATATTCGTAAACAGAGTTAGTCAGTAACAATAAAAATTAAACTCAAATATACCACGAGTATACCTTTCTTTCTTCTTTCTTTTATATTCGTTATTACGCGCTTTATCGACCTTTATTTTCTCTCGATATCTCTGTGCTCTTTCAGCCTCCGTTAATTTTGTTGTTTTACTCCGGAAATTAAAAAAATAATATCAAAATTAAGCATTTTAAGCTATAAGCAATATATATCAAAAGTGATGCTCATGAAATGTTTGCCTATTTTGGTTTTTTTTTCGTAGGCAATTTATTTCTCAAATTCACAAATTATAAAAAAATGAGTTGAAACCATGTAAACAATGATTGTCAACTTCAATTTTTTACATATAATATATTCACTTTTAAAAAAATTAGCGTGACGCTCATGAAATTTTATCGCGCCCTTACCATGGTGTTCACAAAAACTACGCAAATGCACACTTTTTTTAATAGATTTTTTTTCGCTTTTTCACTTTTGTAATAATTAAACTTTGTACTTTCCTTACGTTATTTATTTCATTTAAATGCAAATTGAAAACTAGTAATATTACTTGAATTTTAAAAAAAGTGACGCTCAATGCAAATTATGGGGACAACCTTTCTTTGCAACGCCAAATTCGCACTAATTAAGTTTTGACGACTATAACAAATCAAAACACAAGAAAGAAACGCAATAATTCGAAAACTGTTACTAAATGTTGCGTATTTACTTTTTTTTGGATTTTATTTTATTTTGTTTACTAAAAATTCTAACGGGGGACACATGCTTTTGTATGGAAGGAGTCAGAGGGAGAAACAAAACACCATTCTGAATAAACAAAAAACAAACATACAAATTTGAGAATTACGTTTTTTTGTTTCATATTCCTCGCTGATCACTCTCTCATTTTTGTTTTTTTTTTTGTTTTCTTTGTTTTTACCTAAAATAGTAGTGTAAAGTGCGGGGACACAAAAAAAGCGTTTTGTTTGAAATTGACCCATATACGACACTATATCGCACACCGAGTTCAAAAGTGACTCAACTCAAAATTTTTCATTTTTCAGAAATCGAAAAAAAAAATATTTGCAACTTTATATCAATTGAAACATAAAGAAAGACACAACTGTTTTTTAGCAACAAAATACACTGATATTTTTTTTATACATAAACAAGTGTATTGTGCATAGTTTAAGCATATAACCCCGAAAAATTAAAATTTTGAGTTGAGTCACTTTTGAACTAGGTGTGCTTATACCACACAAATACACATGTTTTATAAGACAGTATATATTGTTATATCTTAAATTATATAGCTTATATTGCACCCTATATGATTGCGTATTATGTTATATATGAGAATGTATTGTTATATATGACAACATATCTCATTATGCATAACAACACATATGTCTAATATCTAATTTTATAAAGGTCAATATATAAATATATATCGTTATATATGTTAATATATAAGAAACTTTTAATAATATATGGCTATGTATGACACCATATAAATCACATGCTATAATATATTTTAAGATGAAAAAACACAAGACCATATATAATTTTTTTTTACTCGGGGATAAAAGTTGTCAAAATTTTGAGATTTCGTTGTTAAAGAAAATCATTAGTAAGTAACAGTTTTTCTATGGCTTTTTGATAGAATAAGAATTGTGTACTTTTTCTCTCAAAAATAAGCGTTTTTTATAAATGTTCTAGAAATAATTTAATTTATTTCGCTTTTTCTAAAAAAAGCTTGAACTGTTTTCAAAATATTCTTTGCTTTGTTACGTTTTTTTTTAATTCTGCTAGAAACCCCATATTTTGAAAGTTTTATTGTTATCCCAGCAAAAAATAACCTGAATTTTGTAAACAGTAACTACATTTATATGCTTCCGAAATAGCGCATAACCGCCTTGCATACAATAAAGCAATTAGGGAAGGCATTATATTGTGCTTCCCAAAATGCTTTTTTGAAGCAGTGAATAATGCTTACAATGAAGCAATAAAGAATGCATACCATGAATCATTAATGTTGTCAATATACAGAAAAAGCGCTTCTTATTGCCTAAGAAGGCATAAATTTATTGCTTCTAAGAGCACAGGTGAAAAGCCTTTATTGCAGGTTTTTCACCTGCTTAAAAGAGATATGCCAAGTGGGACATCGCGAACAAAATTCATGCCTTCTGGATTTCCTTTACAAGCGCTTCGTAATTAAATAATGCCTACCGAAAGCCCTTCTGGGTAAGCACTATTTTTTGCTGGGATATTATGGCCCATGTTGATATTTTATAGATTTAAAAAGGCAGCTAGAAAAACGTCTCTTTTATTTTTGAAAACCAAATTTGATTCAAATCGGTGGGTTTTCCAATATTATTGAAGACTAAATTTTATTTTAAAATGTCTACTTCATATTTCGATTAACATTATAAGTATTATCAAAGAAATCCTTAAACTATTGTTTGAATGGCAACCCCTTAATTTAGATAATATTTTTTTGTTTAACTTTACAATAAAAGCTTTTTATTTAACTTTTGATTTTTTGTTTGCTTTCTGGCAAAGCAAATAATATATTTACAACAACAACAACAAAAAACATAATTAACAAATAAACACAAAAAACAACAGGAAAAAATCAACATAAAAAGCCTTTAAACATTCATAATGTTGGCAAAACAACACAGCACAGCAAAAATAAAAAAACTCATCTGTATACAAAAGGAACCAAAAAGGAATCATCTTGTCTACTCTAAATTTCCTTTTGTTCTATGTTTGCATGTGTGTGTGTGTTGTTAGGTTTTTATGTGGAGTCAAATAATAGAGATTCGGTGGAATCGTGTGTTGAACACATGCCGAGACCACCTGTTTAAATCTACTGCTCTTAAACAATAGACACACCGGAGCGTAAAACAATCAAAGTCGTAATGGTACATTTGCCTTTTATAAAAGGCATTTATGCCAATTCTACCTTGTACGTACGAGTATGTTGGCAAAATCGAAAAGGGGATGAATGGAATGAATGAATAAATGAGTGATTGAAGGGGGTAGTAAGTAGATGTGCAAAAACAAACCAAATAATGTTTGTATTTGTATTTTTAATTTATAAAAGTTTGCAGGTAGTTTGTAGTACAAGTTTAACTATTGTTTGTTTTATATATATTTTGGAAAAAAAAAAGATTGATGAGATATTGTCTATTGGTTCTTGATATGATCTCATTGAATTTAATCTATATTTTTTTAAACTCAGGCGTATGTTAACAATTTTACATTTTTAAATTTACTCATTTGTCTTGTGCATGATATGGTTGATAAAATCGGAAAGTTGTTAAAAAATATATTAGCTATTACAGATTCAAAAGCATTTGCTAAAAGACTATGTAGAAGTAGGAATCGACGCCGACTTTGAGGTCCACTGTAACACCAGTTGCAGCTTCTAATAAAGTTATGAAGTTTTAAAGCCTTGAAGCTCAAGTGATCAAATGGACCAAATTGAGACAACAGAATCGTTCTAACAGCCCGGATTTAAGATAAAAAATAGGATTGTCACTTGATAAAAAAATATTTTTGTTTAATCGAACGAACAAAAAGAAAATTTCAACCGACAATTTAAAAATTATGATTTTTGAATAACGAATAACTCGAATAAATTTTGATGATTAATCGAATAAAACGTATAATTTAAATTATAGGAATATATTGTACCTTGAAACGATTAAAATCAGAACAACTGTAACTCTTTGATAAATCAAAATAAAAAAAAAAAAAAAATACACAGAAAAAATTATGGGACAAAAATATCTAATTAATCGATTGTTTGAATATCAATGGCAATTTAAACCATTTTGATTCAATTAAAAAAATTATTGAATTTTCTAATATATCCATACAGTGTTGACAACATGCAAACAAAATTTTTAAAAAATTTGGCAAACTATTATTTTTTATTTTATTTAGATTAAATAATCAAACAAAGGTCTAATTATGTCAATATATTATTTAATTTGTAAATAAAAAGAAAAAAAAATCGCAAATGATTAACTTTTAATAAGTTGAATAGTTTACCGATTTCAAATACATGGAAAATCGTAGTTATTTCACTAGAGTTTGCAACACTATTTCTGTTGAGATATTCGTGTACGCACGAAAACTTAATTTAGTTTCGTGTTTTATCTGTGGTAATAAAAGTGCACATGTGGATTTAAATAAACCTTATCGAAAAAGGACAATTAAACTATTAGTTTTGTAAATAATTAAATTTTCAATAACTATAAGTGTCATTAAACTAGCATTTTAAAGTTGTGTGTGATTTTTTTAAGAAAGCAATCCAATTACTAGAAAAAGTTCAAGACAAGGCAAGCAAAACAAAAATTTTGTCCCAAAACTTATTTAACAAATTGTGAAAAGCAATCTGATGTAGGCGTGTCCCTATTCGGATTTCATTCCTGCCCAAGGAAATCTTCAGGGGACTTTGTTATTAGAATTTCAAGAGATATTTGTTATGTTAAATCACAAACTCAATGAGAATTTCTTGTCCTCGTCTAGGAGCGAGATTCAAAATTTAAAATATCAAAGAAAAAAACAAAAACAACAACAAAAAATTGTCACAATTGGCATTGTCATCTTCTTTGATATTTTAAATTTTGAATCTCGCTCCTAGACGAGTCTGTCTACCTGCTGTATATTTGTTTGCAATTTGACCACACTAGGTTATTAATCTCTATAAACATTTAGTTCACAAATACATATTTAATCTATATTAAATTTAAATATTTTATTTTGCCTTTTATTTAATTAATAGACAATTACTTTCAACGGAAAATTTAAGTTGTTTCAATACACAATTTTGTTTTATGTATGAAAAACAGATACAATAATCTTCCATGGTTGATTTTTTATATGTCTTACTAGAGTTGAACTTTTTTGTATCATTTTCCTTCCTCGTCACTACCACATCTTGACATGCCGCGACATCTAAATTATTCTGCGTATATCTTTCAATCTAGTTGTCGTCCACACTATTAATGTGCTAATCAGCACAAATTTTATTTTAGCAAAATAAATTAGTAAAACATTTGTAAAATATTAGTAAAACATTAGGTCAAAACAGTTAAGTGCTGAATAAGTATAACTAAAATTTTAGCTGAAAACAGAATTTTAGCAAAAAAATTTGCTGAAAAATAGTATACCTGACGTTTTACTAACTTTTCTACTAACTTACTTTTAAGAGTGTAGTTATTAGTTTAAGGGCACTTTTATGGCGATATAATTAAAATTTCCAAATTATAACATCAAAAATAGGCAGTGAATAGGCGTGAAATAAAATTTGTTAAAATGTATTTAAAATGCCGTTTTTTTATTTAAAAAAAAAATATTATAAAATTAAAACAAAATCAGTTTTCTTTTAGTACTTCACATTAAATTTGTGCAATAAGTATGTAAATTTCATGGAAGTAGACCTCAAATGAAAGATATTTGAATGACATATCCAACAAATTTTATTTTACGCACAGAATAAAAGTTTGAGTTAGAAAATTCTGATTTTTTTTATTTACGGTCGTCAAAATTACCCTAACACTAATAGTTTGAGCCCTGAATAATTTTGGTTAGTACCCTAAAACTCTTTAGTAGTGATAAAACCGGTTTTGTGAAAATTTATAATTTTTTTGATAAAATCCACCTCAGAAAAATTTTGGTCCATAAGCATTCATATTCCGCTTTAAGAGTTTAAAAAATCCAAAAACAGTTGTCAGTAAAACACTCTGATGATCATATCGCTCATTTACTTCAATAACGTCATAACTCAAAAATTTTGATTTTTTAGAAAATAAGTCAATGGAAAAAAATCGGAAAAAATAGAATCCATTCGACTTCCATTCTGAAATTTACAGGGAATATTAAGGTTATATTAAGCTTTAAGAAAATATTTTTTTCAGATTTTTCGACTTGTTCGAAGATGGTAGAAAACAGAAATTAAGTAAAAAAATCAAATTTAAAAAAAAAAATAAAATTAATTTTTAAAAAGAAGTTTCAAATACATTTAAAATACATTTACTAGTTTTAGAAAAACTTTAGTTTAAAAGTTGTAATGTCGGAAGATTTTTCACGATTTTGACGATTTTCGAGCATTTTCACCTTTTCAAAAAAAAAAATTTGAATTTTTTTCTGGAAACACGGTAAAATATTTTTTTAATGTTTAATACGTCTGGCAAATTTAAAGTAAATCGGAAGAGGTGTTGTAAAAAAGGTGTTCGCTCTGATATGGATTGACTCGTATACAAGATATCAATACGACATTTTTACACAATATGATACGTGATAAAACGAATAATTCTGCGTCTTTAACTCAAAAATCATATTTTTTGAGTTGTGACGTTCTTGAAGTAAATGACACATTATGTGTTTATTTTGAAATGTTGTTGTTCTCAGTAACATCGCAAATAACTTGATTAAAATTTGATTGTCTCCCATATAAAACTTGAATTAAACTTATTCGTTAAATTTTAACTTAACTTTCATTAATTTGGGCTTATAATTTTTTTTATAAAAATTTAATAAATAAGAGCTTCGATAAGATTAAGAACTATTTCAAGTTTTTTTTTTAACTCAAAAATATCGATGTTTCAGTAATACCGTTACCGAATAAAATAACGTTACCGGCACCAAAATCGAAATAAACAATAAATCTTTACAAAATCCGTTATTATATTCGATTGTCAACCTTGCTAAAAGTGCTTACAAAAATATTTGCACAATATTTTCAAAAATCCCATCCCCCAAAAGCTTGAGATGGATCCGCCACTGATATGTAATAACCTTTAAAAAACATTATTAAATTAAGATCTCTACGCAAATATCACAATTACCAAGATCAATTTCATACTTCAGATGTACAAATATTTCTCAATATTCTAAAAATCACTTAAAGCAAAACGATCCAAACAAAATTTGATTATTCATGGTTATTAACGTACAAGTATACAAAATTATCTACAATTACAAACCCTTACAGTGTTAAAACGTTTTAAATGCGACAGTTTTTTCGCACTCAATTACTTTACATTAGCGCTAACAACTGGATTTGTCGTTCCATTAAAGTTTTATTTCCGCAATAGAGGGATTAAGGCATTTAGTAACATTTCAGTGTATTTTTTCCCCATTCAACACCCATATTTGAAGCGAATATATCGTAAGTATTTAAAAAGTACACAATCACACACACAGTATTTATACAGTTATAAATAAATTCATGGTGATTCTATGGCAGAGTCGCCGAGTCGAGTCAATGAGGATAAAATGTTAGAGCCCACCCTTATATTTTGCCTTTTTTTAGATAATAAAAAACAATTTGCCACCCTTTTGCCCTCGTACTACTGTCAATTCTGCTAGTAATTCTTGTCATTTTGTTCTTTATTTTCTGAGGCTAGAAATGACAATGATGACAATAGTACGCAACTATTGTAATGGGTCCTTTTAGAGTAAGGATAAATGACATTATTGTTGTTCTTGTAGCGAGTGAGTAGGGTTAACACTCGAATAAAAATTATACGATTAATCGAACGAACAAAAAGAAAATTCGAACGAACATTTTAAAAAACATGGTTTTCGAACAACGAATAATTCTTAAAAAATGTTGACGATTAATCGTATAAAACGAATAATTAAAAAAATACTTCTAAAAGTTTTTTTTTTGAAAATTTACCAATTTTAGGAAAATTTGTGTAAAAAATGATAATGGACAAAATAAAATTAAAACTCAACTGAAGAAACCCTATGGGGAATGGGACCGGTCCTGCGTGTGCCACAGGATCGGTCCATTCTTGCCAGAGACCGGTTCTCATACATACCACAAGACTGTCGCAAAAGGGGCATGTCGGAGGACTAACCGAAACGGACTAACCGAAACGGACTAACCACATGACTATCCTGAAAGCGACATGCCGTATGACGAATCCAAAAGGGACATACTGCAGGGTTAGCCCAAAAGGGAATTTCCAACAGTCCAGATTCTTTTAGGTCAATGCCGATCATTTTTTAATAAACCCAAAAAAAAAAACATAAATATCGACAAAAAAAAAACAAAATTAATAATTTTTAATTTAAAAAATAAACGAAAACTAAACAGCTTCCAATGGATAAAATTCTGGTCAACTGGCCTTTTCTTGTTAATAAGCATTCTAGTTAAGTAGTATGTCCTCCCTTAACCAGTCACAGGATTGGTAATTTTAGGACAATTGACACTGCTTAACCCACTTCAGTATTAAATTATACCAGTCCTGCGATAAGTCCTTCTTTAACCAGTCACTTTTAGGTCAATTGACTCCTCATTCCCTATAGGGAATATTAAATTTTAAAACTTTTATTAATCGTTTTCCCAGATATGGACTATTTAATAATGGGGTAAAGATATATGATTTGACTTCCAGGCAAGGAATATGAAGGAATTCTCAGATAAAGTGATGTCGTTGAAATATAGCATGGCTTATGAACGTTACTATATTACAACGATAGAACGTTAGCACTTAGACTGTGAATTCCACATATGTAATTTCTACGGTGACTAAAATAAGATCTTAACAGCTCGATATATATTTAACATTTCAACGATTTTCAAAACTGGAATTTCTTAATCATTTTAAGTTACTATAGACTGAAAACATATAAAATCAAACACTCGATTTCCTCCACCCCTTCTGATTTCAACCAAACTTGGTATAGGATATGTACATCACATAACTATAACCTCGTCCAAATGTAGGACAGCTAAATCCAGCGGATCTTGAAATTGTGCGTTTCAAAATATGAAAAATATTCGAAAATTTTTAAAAAGTAGTCGTACTTAATATTCCACTACGAGAGTCATTGATACCTCATTTCAAAGCTACTTAAATTATTTTTTTAATAGAGCATACAAATTATTCACTTCTCGACTGCAAAATGCATTATTTTCAAAAACCGCGGTTTAAAAAGGCGTATTTCAAAAAACTGTTTTCTTAAAATTCTTAAAAAAATATATGATAATATAAATTACTTCCCTATGCCGTGTCTAAATCCCTATGTGGAGCTCTCACGGTAACCTGAGTTATGAATAAAAATGTGAAAAAATTCAACTAAATTGGCGATAACTCAGAAACATGCAGGAATACCACATATGGATTTGGCGACGGTATAAAAGAATTATTTGTAATTAACATATATTTTTTTTTTTTATCAATTTGAAATACAGCGATTTAAATCACGGATTTTGAAAAAAAATGTATTTTACCGATAAGAAGTGAACCAAGAAAACCACGATTTGTGAACTAGGAAAACCACAATTTACCCAGTAAAAAATGTTCGTATTTTTAGAAGCAGAATAAAACAAATGCGCTGATATAAGTGCTTACTATAACATCATACTGAGAAGCAGCAAAATTAACGAATAATTTTTGTATAAAAATAAACAAAAAAAATTTTGAGCTTACTGTTTTCACTTACACGGATTCAGGTTGTAAGCAGCTTACCCTATTCCCTTACAAGAATGCAGGTTGTAATGCAGAAAGTTTCATATCGTGTATTATAAACGATCTGTACCCGTTTTTCCACTTGATTTCCGATAGTGTTTTCGAGTATGTTATAAAAAACAATTAGTCATTTGTTTGTTTCTGATGAGTTAGTAAAAAAATAATGAGCAGTAAAAAAATAAATGTAATTATTGTATTAATATGTCTAAAATTTAACAACAACAATTAAATATCTATAGAATTTTATGTTACATGTTACATGTTACATTTTAAATTGTAATAATGTAGACATGAAATATGATTTAACTGAAAGCCAATTTATAAGCGCTAAAAACCACGCTTATTTTGTCCAAAAGTAATGCTTTCAAGTGGGAATTCGCCATATAAAAATCATAGCATATGTAAGCAGCGTTTTTTTACTGGGTAAGTACCTTTATGCGCAACTACTTTTGCAAAACTTTTATTTTTATGTTTTCATAAAATAATTTTTTTGATGTAATAATTTTTGAAAATATGTGGGCGTGGCAATACCTTGTTTGTATAGGTAAAATGTAGCTGTATGCAAAATTTCATCAAATTCTGAGCGGGTCGGGTTCAGCGCATATCGGTTTTGATATGAAATTCATCATATGTATATTTTTTTGAAAATTAAAAAAAAAAACAGTTTTTTCAAATAGAGCGCTTTAAACCGCGGATTTGGAAAAAATCCATTTTCCCTTCAAAAATTTTGTTTTGCTTATTTTACTTAAAAGCATAATAGCTTTAAAATGAGGTATCAACGAAGCACGTAGCTTTAGCCGTTAAAAAGAACGATTATGTACGACTACTTTTGTTAAATTTTAGATTTTTTTTTCATATTTTAAAACTCGATATTTCACAACGATCAACGATATTTTGTCAACGATGACATATTTATACCAAATTTGGTTAAAATTGAAGGAGGTAGTGGTCGAAAATTTTATATTTTTTGATGGTTTTATATGGAATGAGTATGGAATAGACTAAAATTATTGCATTTGAGAAATGGTATTGTTGTATATGTTGTTGTCAAGTTAATGTTGTAGTATTCAAATAAATTATAAAGATAGGTTAACCCTCTAACGGGTAATGCGTTTTATACTTAGAAAGTAATATATTCCAATAGAAAACTAAATTTGCTAAATATTTTGCGAGGAAATTTTTCGTGTGTCGTCCACGGTTTGGAAGCAAGAAAGCTTCAAAATCAAAACTTCGTAAAATATCAAAAACTAATTATTTTTAAAAAAATATAGTTTTGTAAAAATCTAAAAAACCAATTTAAGTTGACTAAAAACTCCTTATAATAAAATATTAGTAAGATTGAAGCTTTATCTTTAATAATAAGTCCTTACTTTAGTCCAAGGAATCACAGGATATTATCAGGATTCCTCTAAAGGACACCGTCTTAACTTATAAACTAATAGACGGATTTTTATGAAATTTTGCAGAAAGAAGACATTAAGTATTAATAGCAAAGCGTTGAAGTTAGAACAATATAAATTAAAGTTTAGATACTTTTTCGCCTAATTTCGCTTTTTCCAAAAAGCGAAAATAGCAGAAAAAGAATAGTTTTTCGAGCGTGGTTATATCTTGGTAAGGGCAGTATTTAAGTATTTTGAAAATTATTTTTATTCGTCATTCGTGCGATTAATCAAATAATTTTAAAAAATTAATCGTTCGATCAAAAACTCGAATAATTGACAACCCTAGTGAGTAGAGAGACGATTTTAACAGTATGGTAACAAATGACTGGAAACAGTCATATTTTACTTTAGGGTTATTGTTTCCTAGTGAAAGGCTGTAGTTTTTTTCCACATTTGTTTATTTCTTCTTAACATTGATGCTGCCTTGCCATAATACTAAACCAAACCACTATTCATTTATCCGTTCTTTCTTCTTTTTTTTAGACTTGATAATGTCCCTTCCGGTAATGTCACCAAGTGAATGGTATTATTTGCAACATATGGCATTCTTGAAAATCAAATCATTTCCTTGACTGCTTTTCTAGCTTTTTTCTTTTTTACTTTTTAGGTTGCCTCACATTGCACAGTGGTATGTCTTTAGGAATATTTTTAAATGGATTTTGAAAGTCTGATATTGTTTGAGTCTCTGATACTATGCCATAAGTCAAGACTAAGCGCGGGTCTTGTTCTTAATAAAGAATCTCAACAATCTTCAGATTTTTTATCAAGCTCGTGTACAATCGGATGTGCTCTATTAATATCTGAGATGGTTTTCCCTCTGCCATAGTTTCCTTTTGCTCCAATAAAATTTTGTAGGATTACCTCTACCCCGGGTTACTCTAAAATACCTGCTTGATCCTAATCTAAAACCAGATATTTTTTATTGAAATTCACAGATAAGGAAAATTATACTAAAAAGTATAACTCTTGTAAGACATAAAAAAAACCATGGAAGATTTTTGTATCTGTTTTTCATTTATACGATAAACATGTTGGCGTCCGCCAACAATGTGTATCGTATACATATAAATTGCGGGTTAAAAAAACTTAAATTTTATTATTTTGTCACCGGCTCGTCAAAGTAATTGTCTATTAATTAATTAAAGTAAAAATAAAATATTTAAATTTAATAATGATTAAATGTGTATTTGTAAACTAAATGATTATATTGACTATTAATGTAGTGTGCTCAAATTGCAAATATATATACGTTCAGGTAGACATACTAAAGCGAAAGCCGATTACACACATCTTACGTAATTTTGTATGTTTAATTTTTCTATTGCAAAAAGAGTTGTATATTTCATATTTTGTTATTTCGGTTGGTTTCGTTTCTAGAAAGTTGCCATTACTCAGGCAACCACTGATGTAAGTAGTTGAAAGATAATTTTTTATGTTATATATAATTATTTCTATATATTTTGCAACGTATTGGAAATTATTTTTAAAAGAATAACAAAAAAAAAATGTAATGCTTCCAGCAAATAAATTAACTAAAGTCTAATTTTTCTTATTTTTTTTGAGATTTTAGCAAGAATTTTTTAATTTTGAATCAACTAAGTGTTTTCTGCACCCAGAGAAAAACAGAAATAAGTTTCATCAATTTCGTCCCATATAACAATTTCATCCATATTTATGAATCATTTCATAAACAACATGAATTATATTGACCATATCATGGTCCCTATCAAATTTTTCTACACAAAAATAAATGAAATCTTTACTAATACATAATATCCTTCATGTATATTTACTGAAACATTTCATAAATATGATGAACTGGATTTTGCTTTTTATGAAATGTTTCATAAATACTATGAAACATTACATAAGACGAAAATTGATCAAAAATTTCATAGATATGATGAAGCTTATCTTTTGAGTGTGCTATTGGGTCTATTTGCGTGGGAGACAGTACAGTATAATTAGTAGCCGCAACTAAATTTTAGCAAAATTTCAATAAACTGCAATTTATTTTTTATTTATTAATTTTCTAAAATCAGCAAAAAAATTTGCTAAAATTTAGTACATCCAATAGAGCGTCACAGAATAAAAATTAAAAACCTAATATAAAACGACTTTTTTCTCCAATCCATAAAATCCATAAAAAGGCAGAAACTAGTCTAGTCTGATTCAAAAATTAAATTAAATTTGTCAAATGCATATTAATTAAAAAATTAATTGCTACTGTCTATTACAGCGACTCACCAAAAAAAGTGTTCGATGTACCCTCCTAAAAATGAACCTTGGACATTTTTAAGATGACATTTAAAATATTTCGGCTCCAGCTTTGACATCTCGTGAGCTGGACCATTTTGAAAATGGGTATATTTTTTGCATGTTTTGTTAATTTGAGAATCTGTTTCTTTGCCAACATATACAATATGGGTATCATAAGAAAGGTTTTTTTAAGGCGCGTCCAACTGTATATACAATTTGTCCAAGGACGATCATTCATGTCCTTTTTTTAAGGATATTCTGTAAAAAAAACGGTTTTTGAATTTTTTGTTCGTTGTTGCTTGTAATAAAAATGCCAAATTAACATATTTTAATCTTTAGTCGATTTAATTAAATACGGGTCTCAGCTTTTTTGGAAAATTGTGTTAGTTCGCGTTTTGATAAAAATGCAATGGGGTGGTAACTCTTCGTTTTAAATTGGGCAATATGGGTATCAAATTTTTTCTTTTGTCAAGTACATCATCTTTGTATGTAAATAATTTAGATTTTTGCAAATTAGATGCATTTTACACGGTGCTCTGGAATATATATAAATGCAATTTTTTGGTAACTCTAATATGATAGCGGATTTAGTTTCTAGATCATGTATGGATGAAAATAGGACTAAAGAAAGAAAAAAAAAATGATCCACGACTTTTTGGCGGCATATTCTTTTTTTAATTTGCGAAAATTGCATTTATGTATATTCCAGAGCAACGTGTAAAATGCATCTAATTTGCAAAAATCTAAATTATTTACATACAAAGATGATGTACTTGACAAAAGAAAAAATTTGATACCCATATTGCCCTATTTAAAACGAAGAGTTACCACCCCATTGCATTTTTGTCAAAACGCGAACTAACACGATTTTCAAAAAAAGCTGAGACCCGTATTTAATTAAATCGACTAAAGATTAAAATATATTAATTTGGCATTTTTATTATACAAACAACCCCGAACAAAAAATATAAAAACCCTTTTTTTTTGCGGAATATCCTTAAAAAAAGGACATGGATGGTCGTCCTTGGACAAATTGTATATACAGTTGGACGTGCCTTAAAAAACATTTCTTATGATAACCATATTGTATATGTTGGTAAGGAAACAGATTCTTAAATTAACAAAACATGCAAAAATGGACCCTTTTTCAAAATGGTCCAGCTCACGAGAGGTCAAAGCTAGAGCCGAAATATTTTAGATGTCATCATAAAAATACCAATGTTCATTTTGAGGGGGGTACACCTTGCACGAATTTCGCTTCCATGCAACTTGAGTCGCTCTACTGTCTATATGACGTTAAAATAAAACTGTACTAAAAAAATTTTATTTGTTTAAAATATATATATATTTTTTTGTGATTAGCAAACTTTTTGCTAAATTTAGCAACCGGTTTTTAAAAATTAATAAAAAATATGTTACTAAAATCAGCAACAAAATTAGTACAAAACTCAGGCATTTGTAAAATAAGAATAGCAAAAAATTTCACTAAACTAAAAAATTGTACTAAAATTTAGTACAAAAATAGTAAAGTGCAATTGAAAATTTTTTTTACAAACATTTTCTTTCTGAGTGTAGTCATGCTAACATGGAGTCCAAAGCACATTGGGATCATGGAAATCAAATTGGCTAGCGAACACATCAACAGTTCGGACTTGCGGACTTTTTTGAAGGAATCTGGAATTAGGATTTTCAGATCGCGGTGTTCCATGCGAATATGGGGTAGACTGAAGAATATCGCAAAAGGCTTCGTGTAAACTCCAAGTTTGGCGTGCTTCCAATCCAATCTAACCTGATTTCAAACTTTCAACTATTTGGAGAATTGAATCTTGTTTATATCAAATCAACTCTTTAGCAAAGTTTGTTGCAAAAATTCCATAATTCCCTCAACAAACCACTGTGCATTTGTAGCACTTTGCATTTTTTCTCTGCCTCAATATATTTTCGGTATAATTTGTGACATAAGTTATGTTTGCTATGTGGTGTTATCCACATGAATATTGCAGTAAATAAATCTCAACTATATTCTTTAGAATACAGCAACAACAATATAAAAATCCTCTTGCGGGATTTACACTTGTCGTTCCAGTCATGTCCGGGTAGATAGTTTTGTTTGGCCATAGAGTGTCGAGTATAGTTAAATATACTTATATTTTTTTTTTTTTTGTTATTGTGGCCTTAAACAGATAAACATTTGATAAATACTCGTAAATATTTTCATTTCATATGGAAGATTGTACATTGAATTTTTTTTTTTTTTATTATTCTGTTCGTACATGAAATTGCTGCAAGAAATGCAACATTATGAATTTAGACAAATATTATGATTTCAAAATCTTACACACACACACATAGAAACATTCAAACACAGCCAGCCAGATAAATACTTGTACTCCTTGCCTGTCATAACTATATTGTTGTAACATTTGTTGTATCCTTAGAGATGTTATGATGTTACTTAAACGTCCATACTTAGTTGCATTTATGACAACATGCACAACTTTGGTTTGTATGCGATAAAGGGAAAGGAGTTTGTCATAGAGAATCTCAATTTGAAATTACAGATATTTTTCTTTGAAACTCCTACACACAGAGAATAAATTGGTTGGAATTCCATTGCAACCAACTAAATTTAATCATTATTTCATAATGTTAAGTTTTATTTGATCTTCTTTTATTTTCGTTTAAACGAGCTTAAGATCATTTATTTATTAATTATTTATTTTCAGTATTTCATCTCCATATTGGGTGACTTCTTCAGGGAACAAATATTACAATTTAAAAAACTTGTTTTAATAATTAAAAACTTATATACACATGTATAATACATTTTTTTAAAAAAGACCGGAAAATATTTTTGTTTTCCCGCCTTTTTTAAAAAAATGTATTATATGTATATAAGTTTTTAATTATTAAAACAAATTTTTCAAATTGTAATATTTGTTCCCTGAAGAAGTCACCCAATGTGGAGACGAAATATTGGAAATAAATATTAATAAATAAATGATCTGAAGCTCGTTTAAATTAAGAAGAATTATTCAAAAGTTTTATTTGAAAGTGCTTAAAATTCATCATCAGAATAATTTAACTATATATTTTAAACAGAAAATATATAAAATTAATCAAAACACAGTCACATCATTCAAAATTTTGCTAATCAATATTAGAAAAATATTATCTTCTACATTACCTTTAGTACCAACAACCAACCACTTTTCGGAGATTTTATCCCATGAATAAAATATTTGCAGTTAAAATCGCATATTCGTTTCGCCTGCCAAAAAAAAACCATTACTTTATCTTAAGTTACTAAGAAGACAAGAATGCAGCAAAATTGATTATTAATAGGTTTTTTGTTAAAGTTCTGCCTATTATGGAGGCTCTAACTTTTCTAAAACTTCGGGTTCTGATGAGATCTTTAGCCAGATCGAAATACTAGTATCAACCTAGCTAATATGTTTGATTTGCTTTATTTTTGTAAATATACGGAGGTTGAAAGCTCGTTATAAATTGAAAATAACATAAAAATAATCTCGATGTATATAAAAACAAAAAACTAATATAACTGTAAAAAAACTTCGAGAAATGTTTAACAGAACAACTATGTCATAATATCTCCTCCGTATTGTCACCATTTCAACACGGTTTCCGAAAAGGTTGCTCTACAACTACAAACCTGTTACACCTTACAACTTTAGTTAACCGGGGATTTACCAAAAGCCAACATACTGATGCTATTTATACAGATTTCAGCAAAGCCTTTGACAAAGTAAATCACAATCTACTTGTAAAAAAGTTATCTGTAATGGGTTTCACAAACAACGGTTTGGATTGGATTAAATCTTATCTAACTAACAGAAAACAACGCGTTCTATTTAACAATTCTTTATCTAAGAATATTGATGTTAAATCAGGAGTACCTCAGGGTAGCCATCTTGGACCTATTTTGTTTTCGTTATTCATTAATGATCTACCGTTAGTGATTAAATTTTCAAATGTTTTAATGTACGCTGATGATGTGAAAATCTTCCATAGCTTCGATAATTTTTCTGATCACATATACCTTCAGGAAGATTTGGACAGTCTTAACGAATGGTGCAGTTTAAATTTAATGGAGTTAAACCTGAAAAAATGCAAACATATGAGATTTTTCAGAAAATTCTGTGTTCCCGATTTCTACTCCTTAGGGGGCTATCAGTTGGAGTTAGTTGATACCTTTAATGACCTTGGTGTTCTTTTGGATCCTAAATTAACTTTTATACAACATATTACTTTGACTGCAAATAAAGCACGCGGTGTGCTTTCATTTATCAAACGATGGGCAAAAGAATTCATTGAACCGAATATCACAAGGCAACTTTATACTTCCCTTGTAAGACCAATTTTGGAATATGGTTCCATAATCTGGGATCCTCAGGAAAATGTTCGTATCCAACTAATTGAGTCCGTCCAAAAACAATTTTTGCTATTCTGTTTACGGAGTTTTTATTTGGGGGCTGCAGCTGATCTTCCATCCTACACTACTAGACTGGCTCGCATCAAGTTGCCAACCTTGGAAAGCCGAAGAAAAATGATGAATGTTACGTTTTTATTCAAGCTGATTAATGGTGAAATTTGCTCGGAATTCCTCGTCAATAACCTGTTATTCAATGTTCCTCAACGCCCTACGAGGTACTATATTCCTCTATTTATTCCATTTCACCGTCAAAATTATGCTGATGCTGATCCTCTTTTACGAATGAGCAATGATTTTAATAATTTTATAATTGTATCGATTTTTCAAAAAATGTTAACTTTGTTAAACGTAGTATAATTTTAACTTTGAATGTCTGATTTCTGTTATATTATGTTAGGTATCTACTTATGTAATTTTTATGATATTGTCTGTAAGGATTTTTTCCATAGACTAAATAAATACAAATACAATACAAAAAAAAAAAGATCATTTATTTATTAATTATTTATTTCCAATATTTCGTCTCCACATTGGGTGACTTTTTGTTCACTGAAGAAGTCACCCAATGTGGAGACGAAATATTGGAAATAAATAATTAATAAATAAATGATCTTAAGCTCGTTTAAACTGAGAAGAATTTAATAAAAATAATTTTAAAATAATATATTAATTTTTTTATAGTTTTGGTAATGTATAAAATATTGAGATCCGCAACCGAATTTCTGTTGTAAATACAAATCTATTTTTAGACATACATATTTAAATTTTCAACAAGAAAAAATTGAAGGTTGAAATTGGAAAACAAAATTTCAAATAGGGTTTAGGCTAGAGGTAAAGTAATTGCATGACAAGCAGAAGGTCGCCGGTTCGAGCCCAGTTCGCGGAGAAGAATTTTTTATTAATAAAATAATTTTAAAATGATATAAATTTTTTTAAAGTTTTGGTAACTCTAATAAAATATTGAGTTTATCAACTGAATTTCTATTGTACATGCAAATCTATTTTTAGACAAATATTTAGATTTGAAACTAGAAAATATTCAAGGTTGAAATTTAAAAAAACATATTTACTACTTGCCTGACAAACGGAAGATCGCCGGTTCGAGCCTAGTTCGAGGCATATAATTTTTTTAATAATATAAATTTTGTTAAACGCATGTGAATCTATTTATAGAATATTATAGTCCATAAACATAAAATATTCAATTGTTACAATAAAAACTTGAAATTTGTAACGAAATGTCGGTTGTTACAATAGTATTAAATTTAATAATACTGATAGTATGTAGAACCACAAAAATCGGTTGCCAAAAAATTCGGTTGCAACTACAAAACTGTTTTCTGTGTGTACTTCTATCAAAATTTTGAGAATGTTAAGGAAGTAGAACGTACAAAATTATGGTCACGCTATAATTTGCACGTCAAGGGACTTTACTCTTTTTCTCCATATTATTGCTTTCACTGTTCCTGTTTCCATTTTATATTTCCTAATTTTTTTTTGGAGCTTTTATTTTTGTGCTAATAAAAACTTTTGCTGAATTGCCAATATGATTTTCTAGGATTTTTATCCTTTTGTTTATTGTTAAAAACGTGCTTGTGCCAATGGAGCAAGTTTAGTTTTTTTTTTCTCTCTCAATGTTTGACTAGTATAAATGTCAGCAGCATGAAAGAGTGTTCATTTATTTTTCACCATACAGGATTGCACTTTTGAAACGTTTATGTGTTGATGATTTTTTTTTTTTTATTTTTTATTTCTTTAGTACATGTCAGCAAAAATCGTACGATATCATCTAAATATTTGGATATTTTTATTTAAAACGTGTTTAAAAGATAAGTGAATTTAGCAAGGAGTTATAAAGATTTTGTTTAAAATTACAGTTGTCTTATTATGATGAAAATTTTATTGACAATTTAAAGTACACACAAAAAAATGTTAAAATAACTTACCTACACAGAAAAAATATTTCACTACTTTTTTCAATTAAATCGGTTTGTTGAAAATCTTAAAAGCTGTCAATTAAATATTGCGGAGCATGTTCCTAGGAGTCGAGTAAGGTTTCACTGTCCCAGTTAAAGAATTGGTTCTAAACCCGATTCCAAGGTAACCTGTTCTTGTTTAGAGGCAAAGAACTTATGGCAAAATAGCGTAAACTCCATTCAAAAAGTATCGGTTATAGAACATAATCTAGAACCTATGATAATACAGTGTAAGTTGTTCTACAACTTGTTATTTGGATTTTTATGTTTTACTACACTTAAAAAAAGTTTGTATACAAATTAGTAAAACTGTTTTCAATCTCACTTTACTATTAACTATTATACTGATTTTTAGTATAGTTATTTTTTAGTACAATGTTTTGCTATTCTTATTTTACAAATTATTAAATTTTTGGCAAAACTGCACTTTATGGAGCGTTCCTTTTAAAAAAGAAATTTTTTTCTTATCTTCGGTTTTTGGGGCCAGGGCTAAAAAACCGGTATGCGTATAACATATAAGTGTCGCATACTTGTAATTGTTTCATTAGCATTGAAATTTCATTAGCCTTAGTTCACTAATGCCATTTAAATGTAATTCAATTCTTTGGCATTGGCATTTGTCCTACTAATGCTAATGAAATCACACTAATGCCTAAAAAACGAAATACAATTGAGCAAAAAAGTGGAGTGTAAATTACTTTACATGGAAATGAAACGGTGATCGATAGGAATTGTAACACTGAATACGGGAATCGAAATGGAATGAAGAACTAACTTTCTATTATCCGAGTATGTTAATTTGTATTATCACGTAAATAAGTAAAAAAAAGAAATACATAAATCACCCTGTGGCTGTTTTATAAAAATTTATCACTCGGGATCTCTGCCAGACCTTGCTTATTTATATTATAAAGGTGTATTAATACTCCTTTGGAACTACATTTTTGTCCGCTTAGTTTCGAAGGTGCTGGTCATTTTAAAAAATCGGCATTTTATAAAATGGCTAGTATCTTCAAAACTAAGCGAGGTATCTTAAAACGGACAATATTTGTGCAAAACTTAACGTATGTAACAGGTTCCGATAATTCAAATGTGTTAAGTATTCCGATTCCACTCGTTCTCCGGCTCATTTCATATCGTTAAATTTTAGACCACTGATCAATTTAATTATCAGACATAAGCTCTTGAGAATTCTTTAATAGGTTTATTTGGACATATTTACCTTATATTCATCGATTATCTGATTGGAACTCTTCATTGAGTTGCTGGCACAGTTGAGTATTTTATGCCGGTCTCGATCAGAGAGCTTTCGTATTATTTGCAAAATTTGTGACAGCCACATGTGAACGGGTTATTTTTCTAGCAATTTCCAGAAAACTTCAGCTACTATAGGCTGAAACTTTCCAAATTGATCAAAATTGCATAAAAACCAAAAGTAATTCTTTAATTTTTCCTTATTTGCTATTCTTAATTGTCTATGTAATTCTGGTTAATGAAACAATTACAAAATATTATTACACAATTTTTCTCTTAAATGAATAAAGTAATCTCTTAAATTTTACACAATGAGAGATCAGTGATACGTTTTAAAAAATGTTTGTAACATAAGTTTGATAAAATTTTTATTAAAAAAAAAAAAATTTTTTTTTTCTACCTTTAATTGTCTAAAGGTCGAAAAACCATAATTTTCATAAAAAAATTTTATCAAACTTGTAAAAAAGACAAAGTACGGTCTTAGTTTACTTCCCCTTTACATCTTGTTTTAAATAAAACAAAACAAGTGTAAAAATAAAAAGGAGAATAAAAACACAAAGCGTGTATTGTATATCTACTAAAGATATAGCTTGCACATAATGAACAAGTTTTCAATTTATTTTTGATCAATGGTGATCATTTTTAACTTCGAGCTCATATACTAGTTTTCATTTAGTGGGAATGTTTGATGTTTGCATGGGATTGTCACTTCTTTCAAAACGTGTTCTGATAATGGGAGCCTAGAAAATTCTCGAAATAGATATATCAACAAATTTCTGAAAGTGGTCAATTAATAAATTTGAAAACAAAAACTCTATACACTCAAAAAAATAAATTACTATTTTTCAGCAATTTTTTTGCTAAAATTATGTTTTAAACTAAAATTTTAGTTATACTTAATCAGGACTTAACTGTTTTGAACTAATGTTTTACTAATATTTTACTAATGCTTTACTAATTTCATTTATAGTAATTTATTTTGCTAAAAAAATTGTGCTATTAGCACATCAATAGTGTGAACGACAAGCAGATTAAAAGTAATACGCAGAATGAATTAGATGTCAAGGTGTAGTAGTACGAAAAAGAACAACTCTAGTAAGACACATAAAAAAAATTAAACATGGAAGATTTTGTATCTATTTTTCATACATAAAACAAAATTGTGAATTGAAACAACTTAAATTTTGCGTTTTCACCGGCTTATAAAAGTAATTGTCTATTAATTAAATAAAAGACAAAATAAAATATTTAAATTTAAAAAAGATTAAATGTGTATTTGTAGTCAAATGGAGTGGTCAAGTTGCAAACAAATAAACAGCAGGCAGACAGACTAAAGCGAAAGACAAAGACATACATCTTAGGCAGATTTTATGTTTCCTTTTTCTTATTGCAGAAAAAGGGTTGTATATTTAGACAACCATTGATGTAAGTAGTTGGAAGATAATTTTGTTTGTGTTATATATAATTATTACTATATATTTGCAGATATTACATTAATTCATGTCGTCAATGTGGGAGTATGAAATTTTTTATATTTTGTAACGTATTGTAAATTATTTTAAAAAGAATCACAAAAATATGTTTTATGATTTTCAGCAAAAGATTTTGCTGACATTAGCAATTTTTTTGCAAGCACCTCCTGACTAAAATTTTGCTGACTCAGCAACATTTTTTGCTGTCTTTAGTAACTTTTTTATTTGAGTGTAGGACAATATCCTAATAAAGAAATATAGAGTATGGCCACGAACTTTTCATTTTCATTTAAATGTTTGTAATATAAGAAAAAATAGCAAAAAATATGCAACGAAGTGTATAGTTAAATGAAGGCAATTTTGTATAGACCACTTGTCGTATGAGTGATATTTATATATATGATCTTGTTTTTTTAGGGCATTTTTTAGTGTTTTTTGAAGTCAACTGAAATTTGAAAGCAGCGTAAACTTAGTAAGAATGAATTATATATTTTTTTTTTATTGTCAGCTAAATTTACGAAAGTGTTAACATCTTTTGTTAATTATCTTCAGTTAAATATTTCGTAGAACTTGTAATAGTACCCTATTAAGTATATGCCGTGTGGGTCAATGCTATTAAATTTTTCATTTTCTTATATTGAGTAGTGATATTCTTAGTTTCGACAAAAACTTATTTTCCAAAAACTTATTATTATAAAGTATTATTATATGAAGTACATGAGTAATTTCAAAAAAAGTTCGACATTGTGAGGCAAAATATATTATGAGTGTACATTTGCAAGTGTAAAAATAAAAATATTATTATTGGCTCCGGTGAAGTTAAAAGTTTTGTTATATGTTTTTTAGCAGATATTTTATTTTTTATTTGACATTTATATTTTTGTTGTTAATTGTAGATGTTTGTGCATTTTTGATTAAAGCTAAATGTACATCGGTAATTTTGTATAGACTACTTGGCGTATGAGTGATATTTATATGATCTTGTTTTAGGGAACTTTTGGTGTGTTTAAAGTAAACAAAACTCACAAGGAGTTGAAATTTAGTAAGAACAAATTATATATTTTTTTTTATTGTCAGCTAAATTTATCAAATTGTTAACATCTTTTGTTAATTATCTTCGATTAAGTATTTCGTAACACCTGTAGTAGCATATTAAGTATACGCCGTGTGGGTCAATAATATTAAATATTTCATTTTCATATATGTAGAGGTGATTGTGGGAAATTATTTGTTTCGACAAAAAATTTTGCAAACACTTATATAGTATATAAAGTATATGAAGAATTTCAAAAAATTTCGACATTGTAAGGCACAATATTTTCAAAAATTGTTTTTGTATGACATGAATAACCTTTTGTGTATTTGTTAGCCGATGTCTTGGCATGCTAAATAAATTCGGTTTAATCATTTATCTTTAACAGCTCAAAAATTATTTAGGTTTTATGATTTAAGCAAATTAAACATATTAAAATTACAGCCTTTGCTTAGATTAAATATAATATTTTTAAACATATATTATTTTGTCATATATGAGAACATAAAAAGAAAACCGCGATTATTGTAGAAAACACGCATTTTCTCCGGATTATTGACATTTAGTTGGATTTGGGTTACTTAATTGCAGGAAATCATATTAAATACTTTTAAAATCGTGATATTAATGAAACTATTTCATACAATTTTTTTCCTAGATTCAATGAAGAATTTCATTATATCCCAAAAGTCTATTAATATTAAGAAATTTTTCATAAACTCTTTCTCATAAAGTTTCATAGTTTCAAAAAAATTCATTTGCTTTCATAAATTATATTTTCATAAATTTAATGAAAATTTTCTTTAGAGCTATGAAATTATTTCAAAGACTTAACTTTTTAATTTTTTCATAAAATTTCATAAATTTTCATACATTTCAAACTTTAGTTTTAAGATTTAATTCTCAAGTGTTTAGCATATTTTATAAATTATTTCAGTGTAGCCTTTTAATTTCAATGAAATTGTTTAAAAAAATCATATAAATCGGGGCATTGGCTTAGTTCCAAGTCATTTTTAAGTCATTCACGAGGAATATTAAATAATTCAAGGAAACTTCTTAATGTTAAAAAATTTTATGAAACTCTTTAATAAATTCTATAACGCTTTTTTGTCAGAATGATTTATTAGTTTTATGAAGATTTTCATTAATTCTACAAACATTTCATAAACATTGACTTAATGGAAACCTATTTCATAGATTCTATGAAAAGTTTCAATGGACGAGTTTCAGTGACAATTTTCATTAAACCTATGAAGAAATTCATTACTGAAGTGAAGATAATTCTCTCAGCGGAAGGATGCTTTTTGAGGTTATGGAAAGTTTGTTTACTCAATAAATTTAAAGTCTTTAGAATTTGTTGATGCTTTTCGATTTTAGTATTAAACCCATTAAAATATTTTATTTGGCATACGTTACGCCTTAGTTGTCAAGAACCGAAATGTGTTTGGAAAAAAAACTGCCGCTGTAGCCGCTATTAATAAAAAAAATTAAACTTTTTCTGTCCGTCATATATATTCACTCTATACACCTAACTATCACAGGAAAACTTTGGTAATGGGTGCGATAAAGTAATGCATTACCTTGTAATGTGTATCATTATTTTCCAACGAAAAGTAAGGAGCATTACTTTGTAATGAATAAGGAGTATTCAACATTATTTCAAAACATAAGGTAATGAGTTGCCTATAGTTGATTACATAATGTATTACATTGTACTCCATACTCCTTACATACGACATTAATTTAAAACCTAAAGTAATGAGCTACCGATAATTGAACACTTATGGATTACCTTGTAATGATACCTCGTTATCTTTTGCATTACTTTAAAACTTAAAATAATGACTTACCGATAATCAATTACTAGTGCATGATAGTTTAAATATCTTTTTGAAAATCTAGACACATTACTTTCTGATTTTTCGTAAACATGATGGTAAGGGGTATATTTTTTATATCACGAACGAAAACACGCAGTACAATAATTGATTTACATTTTAAGCAATCAAATATAATATGCATCGATAGCGCAGTCGATAGAGTTCTCGCATAAGTAATTGTTAATAACGAGAGACCCCAGGTTCGAATCCCAGTATAACCAAGTTATTTATTTAATTTAAAAAAATATTTGTAATAATTTTTTTTATGAAAATCCATTTAACCATATTAGTAACCAGTTACTTTAACCCTACAAGGTAATGAGTCCACATATTGCTTTTAGGCTCATCGCCTGCATAATTAATCAGTGCAGTAAGGTGTAATGTAATGCGTGGAGCCCTATGGCGATACATTACTTAACCCATTATTTGGTAATGTGTGGTTTTGCTGGTATGTTCTCAAGCCAAGTTTTTTTTTATAGAAAATGCGAAACAAAATAATTAAATTTTGCAAAATTTTAAAAAATGTTCATAAGACTTTTGAGTTTAAAAATTTGAAAATGCTTTTGTTGACTCGGAGGTGCTGTTTAGAAAGTAAGTCAGTTAACGCAATACTATAGACAAATATAATTGTAAATGTCAGACACAAAACATATACATTTTCTTAACACTTGCGACAATTCCTTTATACAGGGTGTCCGCCGGGAAGGTATACTACTTTATTTGTTTATAATTTTTGATTAAATGAAAGAGAATGGATCTTTTATTGATAAATGTTTTATTTAATGTCGGCAATTATGTATGATATGCAATAGCAGATAAATGTCCGCCTCTGTTAGCCTCACAAATGCGAGCCCTTTTGACCACATTTTTCATTACATTCTCACACATTTCACGCGGTATTTCATTAATTTCATCACGAATATTTTGTTTGAGTTGCTCAAGCGTTTTCTGGTTTGTTTGCATATACCTTGCTTTTCAGATATCCCCACAAAAAGAAGTCCGGAGCAGTCAAATCAGGCGACCGTGGAGGCCAATCAACATCACCATTTCTTGAAATAACTTGTTGTGGAAACAGGTCTCGCAGTAATTTCATTGTAATCCTGGCTGTATGCGTCTTGTTGATACCACTGAGTCTTAAATGGAAACAAATGCAAATCCTTGTGCAAAATTTTGGCCAAAGTTGTTTTTTGAAGACCAAGCTCCTGAGCACGGCGTCGAATTGAGGATTGTTTTAAACACTTTCTTGAGCAGCAGTAATGTTTTCAGCCGATTTTGCAGTACGTTGTGGTCCATGCTTGGGCCTATCACCTACAGACCCTCTTTCTTCGAAATCATTCCCTACACGATAAATAGTGCGTTTTGTTGGCACGTTGTTCCTCCCAAAAATTTCACGTAACTTTCTCATCGTCACAGTAATCGATGATTGATTTTGATAAAATGTTTTAACGATTAAAAAACGTTGGTTTATCGAATATTTTTCCATAATAAATTTGCCACGTGTCTACTTCACGACTGCCAAATATGAACTGTTCCTGGCGGACACCCTGTATATGGAAGTTTTTTTTCGCGGATTTTAGCAGATTATTTTTTTTTTTTTAATTAAATAAAATTTAGCTCAAATAAAACTAAATATTTATAGAACCAACAAAAATTTTTTTTTTTATTCTTATCTTACTAAAATTTATCAACACAAATCTGCCAATTTTAGCAGTTTTATATGCAAAGTATTTTTTAACTTATTTTTAGTAGTGTTTAGCAAACATTTTTACTAATATTTTTTCAATTACTGAAGTTAAATTTTGATTATAAATTTGAATAGTCCTTAATTTAGGACTAAATTTAAATGTTAAAAAAATAAAAATATTTAAAACTGTTGGTTTTTATCAAACAAAGATAAGTTTACCCCAAAGACAGCCATTGAAATAACTTAAAAAAGGAAACGAAACGTAAATAATAAAAATAACAAAAAAAAAACATATTGTATTATGAAACCCCATACGGTTAGATGGATGAATGTATGTTGTTGATGATGCTAAATGTACGTGCACTCATAGAAAAAAGTTAGTAAAACAATTAGTAAATCAATTTGGTAAACCAACTTTACAAGTTTTTAACTAATTTTTAGTTTATATTGAGATTTTAGCTAAAAATTCTGCAATTTTGACTTGACAAATTACTAAATATTTCACTAATATTTTTTTGTTGAATTTACTCAGGCGTGGATCCAGGAAAAGGTTTGGGGGGGGGTAACTTAGAGTATTTTTAATTAATTTTTTTAAATTAATTTTTAATCTTTTTTACATTTTTGTATTGAAAAATATCATTTGGGGGGGGGGGGGGGTGAATTTCCCATTCCCCCACATTCATTAAAACAGCGCCTGATTTACTACAGACGAAAAATATTATTTTGATAATCAAACCAGCAGAGGTCATTGTAATGCAATGTTTGCGTTTCAGTATTTCTGTATTTTTTCATATAGTGTCAGTATAAAATATACAAGTGAAGTGAAACCGTCGTATGAAAAAAAAATAAATTTGAAAACTGTTATGCAAAAACAACAACGTTATGCAGTATAAACCATTCCATAGTAAAAGATTCGATGCTGGTATCGGTTACGCTATTTTATTTTATTTCGGTTAAGGTTTTTTCATGGTAACGATATTTAAGTTATTTCGGTAACGGGTTTTTAGCGTAAATGGTATTTTACTTATTTCGGCAATTGTATTTTAGAGGTAACGGTATTTTAGTTATTTTGGTAACGGTATTTTAAGGGTAACATTATTTTAGTTATTCGATGCATACCGATAATTTTAGCACCATTATGACCGATTTGCAATGACTGGCTAGTTTATGATCAAAATTTGGGAAAATATATCTATTTACAGCGATTTCTCTTTTGAGCTATTGTCACATTACTTTGGTAACGGTATTTTAAGTATATCGCTGTTTTAATTATTTCGGTAAAGGTATTTTAGCGATAACGGTATTTTAGTGATTTCGTTAACGGTATTTTTATTAATATTTTAGTTATATCGGTAACCGCATTTTACGGATAACGGTATTTCAATTATTTCGGTAACGGTATTTTAAGGATAACGATAGTTAGTTGAAAAATAATAATAAAATTAATAAAACATAATAAACATAACAAACAAAATAAACATAATAAAATGTTTCACGAATAGATGGCGCTTAGTTATCTGCAAGCCTGTTTTCAAGCAATCAATTAAAAATAGCTTTTACAGGGTTTATTTGCTGTTTTTATTTTACTAATATTTAGGAAAAAGTTTCTGCTGATTTTACTACATTTTTCTGCAACGTAATTTTTAACTTATTTTTAGTAACTTATTACAATTTTTACAGACTTATTTTAATGAGTGAGCATATGGATGTATTGTAGATTTTAAGGAAGCACTACCAATACGTTTACGCTGCAATAACGATACACAACAAAAAGAAGCATTTCAAAATTATGCTCATATGAATTTATGTGAAACATAGATACCTCACACAGATACACAGAAAAAAACTAAAATCGAGTTTCAATTAAGATATTTGTTAATCCCATTAGAAGTTTAATTGAATTCGGTCCTATGAAGGAAATTGTAGTATCAATTAACATAAAGTGTAACTATTTAATTGATTTGAGTTTCAATTAAGATTTAAATAATATCTATTAAAAATTTAAATTGAATATTGTTTTTAATTTCAAACAAATTTTTAGTATATACTATTTAAAACTTATTAAAAAAGAAATACAGTGGTCTTCTCTACCCACTGTAAAAATGTTACATCGGGTTTTTTTTTTCTACTAAAGAATACAGTTACCAATCTAAGACCACTGTATGTCCTTTTCTAGCAAAAAATTAATTTGGAGTTATGACCTTTTTGGTAACAAAAATTTTAAGTTATGACCATTTTGTAAAAAAAAATCTTCAAAATTGAAAAGAGACGCAAATTTGAAAAATTCTCTAAAATTAAAAAAATTTTCAAAAGTGAAGAACCACCAAAAATTTAAGAAATCACCATCATGCATATCTTGAAAATATTATTCATTCCCGGCAATTTTTTCAATATTATCGATAATAAGGGGTATAAAAACTGGAAATTTTCAATTAAACATTTAATAGATATTATTAAATTTTAAGTAAGAAGAAGAAATGTCATAAAATTCTCCATAGACCTTTCGTTTTATTTGTTAGTTGTCGTTTGAGTTTAGTCCATCGTTACAATAGTTTTTTTTCTGTTAGTCCTTCGAGTATCGGGTTGAGAACTTACGACCACAATTATAGCCGGATGGCAACGACTCCAATGAAGGTTTCATAGCAGAAGCTAGGGGGGACATGTTAGATCTTTTGTCCTCGTTTTGTCGTAGTTCAGTTTATTGTAGTTTTTTTCCTGTCCGTTTTGTTAGAAGATATATTATTTTTTTTGTTTAGTTTTGTCAGGGGTTACTGTTCAGGTTTGGGACATAAAGTAATGGGGATTTTTAATTGATATTTTGTGGTTAATGTTGATTTTGTGGTTGATTTGGAGTTGTGTATTTGGAGGTCTTACCTCCCCTGTCGTCCGTGAGCTGGTCGGACAAGGATGGGCTTCTTCCGGTACGTTATGTCCAGGGTTTGGTGAGTTTGAGTTTGTTTTTTTTTTTTTAATTTTAACGTGGTTAATTATCAGTTAATTTTTATACATTGAGATTTTGTTAATGTTTTATTGTCGGCCCTCGGTTTATGTTGCGGGTTGAAAATCCACGCCGGTGCAGAGCTAGCTAGGTGGCAACATGGATTAGATAATGTACCTGGTTACGGAACAATAAACATTAGGGACATAAAGTATTGGGGATTTTTAATTGATATTTTGGGGTTAATGTTGTTTTTGTTGTTGATTTTGAGTTTAGTTTTATGTACTTTTCTGTTATAAATTTTATTTTTCGGCCCTCGACCGGAAGTAGCGGTCCCCTGTCGTCCGTGAGCTAGTCGTACAAGGATGGGCTTCTTCCGGTATGTTATGTCCAGGGTTTGTGTAAATTACACGAATATGAAATATTTTTTACATATAAAAGAAAAAATGCCTGCTTTCCAAAATGGGGCAGTTATAAAACTCAATGAAAAAATAATATCATAAGCCAAAAAAGTTTTTGTAAATCTCTAAATGTTGCACATATTTAAATTTTTTAATAAAAAAATTGTTTCGCATAATAAAACAAAATTCTTATATTTAACGAACAAATATAATAAAAAATTATTTCGTTAGCTTCGAAAATTGTTACGAAAAATCAAAGAAACTTTTTTATATATTACGAAAAAAATGGCTACGAATGAATTCATTGGTTTCGTAAAATTTTAAAAGTCTGCACTAGATTTATTTTCGTAAAATGTAAGATACTTTCTTGTATTCTACGAGAAAAGTAGCTACGATTTTTTTTTTTTCGTAAGAAGTTGCATGGATTTTTTTCGGTGTATGTAGCTGTTATGTGTTGTTGCTGTTAATATTGTTCCGTTTTGATAACTAGAATTTAAGTTCTAGATAATACAACATAATATTGTAGGAATGAATGTTGTTTTCCTTTGCTATATACATACAACATCAACAACATAAACAATAAGAGGAAACGGAAATACATCTAACATCACATATACGAGGGCGGTTCCAAAATTAGCCGACGTGACGTATATATAGGACGGCAGTATAAAATTAATATGGTTATATGTGAAGCCATATGTACTTAAGTCTTAACTTGCACATAACTTAATTTGATATTGAACTTTAGCAAAAGATGTATGGGCTTATATATAATGCTATATAAAAATATAAGGAAAATATTTTCAGTATGATGTCACATATATTTTAATAAGAATTAGCATGGGAGCATACATAATCATATAAATCAGTGCATATATTTGGATTGTTATTATATGGCTTATGTAGTTATATATGGAGTAAGATTTGAAGACATATACTAATATCAAGTTCCATAAAAAAATACTCTCAATAAAAATTATCAGATATATTTGTATATAATTATATAAGCCGTAATGTGACTCTAGCCAAAGTTTGTCTTATGACTTAATCATATTATATATGACTAGATATAACTATTTTTACCTGGGTTATTTAAGAACATATTTTTACTTTTAACTTAATTAATTTTGATAAAATACTTTTCGGAACTCCTAAATTTTGTATTTTTTTTAATGCCATTATGTGTTCTTAAGGAAAAATAAATTAAATAAAATTTTTGTAATTATTCGAGTTACTCGAGTAATTTTGAAATCTAACTCGATTAATCGAGTAAGTTTTTTTTTTTTTTTTTTATTATTATTAATTATTAATTAATAATCATATAATTATAAATTATATACTATTACCCTAACCGAGCACTAGCTACTATGACCTTCGGCGCGTTGTAGCGAAAACAGACCAGTGCCTCTGGTGGGAATCGAACCCACGACCCCCGCACTGATAAGCCAGCACGCTACCAACTAGCCTACCGAGGAGCACAAACCGAGTAAGTTAAAAACCTTAAATTCGTGTTACTCGTTTACTCGAACTAAACCAAACCCGAGTTTACTAGGGTATCGAATCTATTGAATACCGCGGGGAAAAGTCTATCGAGCTAAAATGCGATTATGTTGAGAAATAAAGAACATTTTTCCCAAATTTGTTGTATTTTCTTGTTAGGTCGACTAATTTTGGGACCGTCCTCGTAAGTAACAACAAATTTTGAAAATCGTCTATAGAGTAAATAACAATACGTATACGTAATGCGAACTGAAAATATTACGTATACTACAATTCTATAACAATATAGTTTTCTTCATTTACATATGTACACACATAATGGCATACATTTGTGTGAATGTGTGTGTGTTTGAGTATATGTGCGCGAGTGTGTTTGGATATTTGTATTAGAGTTTAAAACATCTACATCTATTCATCCAACCATTTATTCATCTATCTATCCATCTTTTAGTTCAACCAACCATTGAACGCCTTTATTTCCACTTCTACGTCTTTAACTTCTTGTTCCCTTTTTGTTGCCTTTTACCATTCACTTATTTATTCATCCATGCGAATATTTGAAGCATTCAAAGCTTTTATACAATAGACTCACTGACTAAAATTATGAAGAAAGGAAACAAACATTTTAATGGAAAAAAATCATAAAAGTAAAACTTAAAATCAAAAATCAGGCTAAAAGAATTGTATGAATATGAACGATTTTTTTATTTTACTTTTCAATCTTCATACTTAAGTTTGATATAGATTTTAGGGGGATATTGAACAGTAGTAATTGTAAAAAATATTTTTTACAAAAAAAAACCAAATCAATGGATTTGTATGTAAAAAAGCATTTGGGTAGAGTATTTAAATTTATATGTTAAATACGCTACTAGATGAAGGAAAATTTTATGTTGGAGTGTACAGATGAGTCATTGTTTAATGTGGGTACCCGCCGTGATGGACTTACCCCACAGTGCTCTTAACACCGGGTGAATATGATGCGTCCACCACCGCCCCTTTTGCGGGACGCTGAGCGTCCACGTTAGGGTTCCAGTTTCTGAGTTTGTATTTGGCAATTACTCACCCCACTGGAGGGGTCGAGGCCCATCTAAAACCTCTGCTTTAAACTCTGGGTCACAGCACCCGGTTGAGAATGCAACTCCACACCGAACAATCAAGTTCTTTCCGCATTTAGGCTAACCAACAGCCACCACGAAAATCCCCGAAGGTCCGTTCCCAATAGCCATTACCATAAAGGACAATAGAGGAATCGTGCAAATATGTAAAACAATTCGAACGCAAAGCAATGACGCTGTATAGCTAATTACTAGTTATTATTATGACAGACAATCCCAACTCGCTCAAAAACAACAAAATATCCAGCACACGCAACTAACCTGGGTATCAAACCACCCAGGTTTCAACAAACGACAACTATAACGACAACGACCAACCAGCACTTCATCAGACGCACTCCACTCATTCGCACCGACCGGCCCCGTCTTGTTGCAACGATTGTCCTGTCTGACATAATTAACTAGTATCACAAGTATACCGAGACTTCTTGCCAATCCGAATTGAATATAAGCAGAGGACTCCTCTAGAGATACCGTTACGGTGGGCCAATGGCTCCCGTGGTAGCATTTTATAGTCTTTGGTAAGACCTTGTAGCCGGGGCTACTTCCACTTGAGTCCCAAATAACTCAGTAGTGGTCTACCTTTGATTGACGAGGACCACAAGTACCCATCTAAAACCACAGATAGGATGGTAGGAACCTCGTCAATCTAGCCATGATCGTCAGCCGTCAAGAACGTTTCTCTATCGGTACGTACCAATAGGGACGTCGAACTTGTCCTTGCCCAGGTGAAACCAACATGGAGGTGATCTTAGGCACTTGTTGCTAGCCTGCTAGACAACTTTACACCCTTTTGGAGTGTACAGTAGGGTTATAACTTTCGATGTATCACGTTTTACCTATCCCAACCATAAAGTCCTTAAAAAAATGTTAAGAAACAATATAACTTTCGCTGTTTTTTGAAAATATCACATAACCGTTTCGAAGTTTATACCATTTTTTTTTGCTAAATTGAACGAAAAAGGAGTAAGTTTAGGCAAAAATTATTTATCTTACTAAAATATAAATTCAATTTAAAAATTTAATTTTTCGTGCTTTCAAGAAGATGTATTCGTGAAAATGAAAAATATAAACGAAAATGAAAATAATAAACGAAACTTAAAAAATCGTTAAATGGTAATAAATTATTTTGAACAAATGTATAAAAAAGTTGAAATAAATATTGATTTAAAAACATAAATGCATGTTTCTTTATTTTTAACTCAACTACACACAGAAAACAGTTTTGTAGTTTCAACCGAATTTTTTGCCAACCGAATTTTTGTGGCTCCACGTACTATCACTATTTTTAAATTTAAATACTATTGTAAAAACCGACATTTATTTACAAATTTCGAATTTTTATTGTAACAATTGAATATTTATGTTTATGGGCTATAATATTCTATAAATATAATATTCTATAAATGATGTAAAAAAATTTATTTTATTAATAGAAAAAATTATATGCCTCGAACTGGGCTCAAACCGGCGATCTGCCGTTTGTCAGGCAAGTACTTTACCTCTAGCCTAAAGCCAATTTAAATGTTTTTTTAAATTTCAACATTGAATATTTTCTGGTTTCAAATTTAAATATTTGAATTTTTTTTTTATTTTTCTTCGATCTAAAGATCCTTTATTTTATCATTATAAATATTTATTTCCAATATTTCGTCTTCGCATTGGAAGACTTCGTCTTCGCATTGGAAGACTTCTTCTTTTTTATAATTAAAAAACTTAAATTAAACTTAAACTTTGTATGTACAATAGAAATTCAGTTGCCTATCTCTATATTTTATTAAAGTTGCCAAAACTATAAAAAAGTTTTATTATTTTAAAATTAGTTTATTAAAAATAAAAAAAATCTTCTCCGCGAACTGGGCTCGAACCGGCAACCTTCTACTTGCCAGGCAATTACTTTACCTCTAGCCTAAACACAATTTGAATTTATATTTGAAATTTCTACATTGAATATTTTTTTATTTCAATTTTAAATATAAATGTCTAAAAATAGATTAGTACACTGATAGGATTTTCCTTCATACTATTAATGAATGACTTTCATTAACCTGGATTCATTGGTTGAATGAAACATTTTCATTAAATTAATGAAAAATTCATTGACTGAATGAAATTTTCATTAACTGTATTTGTTTGATCCTTAAAATATGCAATCATTTTTACATAAATATTTTTTGTACAGCAAACAAAAAGTTCCATAAAATTTCCACTGGAGGCGCTTCAACTATTGAAAAAAAATATTTTCCTACAAAAGTCTAAATAAGCACATCCTTTTGTTTTTTGTAATTTAGGTCAATTGGTAAGGCGGTGCTGTTTGTATGGTGATGGTTGAGGGTTCAAGTCGTGTTCGGGAGATAAAAAAAACTGAAAAATAAATATAAGATAATAAAAAAGAAAAAATTAACACAAAATAAATATGAAACAAGAAAAAAAATATTTTTTTCAATTATTATTTGATTAATGAAAAATATTTCATTGAGCCAATGAAACTTTCTTTGGGGACTTTTTAATGAAAAGTTCATTGTATTAATGAAGGATTTCATTAATACAATGAACAAAATTCTATCAGTGTATGTACAACAGAAATTGGGTTGCTAATCTTAATATTTTATTAAAGTTACCAAAGCTATAAAAAAATTAGTATATTATTTTAAAATTATTTTATTAAATTCTTCTTAGTTTGAACGAGCTAAAGATCATCTATTTATTAATTATTTATTTCCAATATTTCGTCTCCACAGAGACTTCTTGTTCTCTTCAGGGAACAAGAAGTCACCCAATGTGGAGACGAAATATTGGAAATAAATAATTAATAAATAAATGATGATGATAAATGATGTTTGTTAAGCTGGTTTGAACTAAGAAGAATTAAATAAACGAAGATCAGAGAAAACTTAACATTATTTTATTAAAATAATTTCTTATGCCGCGAACTGGACTTGAGCCGGTGACCTTCTGCTTGTCAAATTTCTACCTTGAATATTTTTTTCTTTCAAGTTTAAATATGAATGTCTAAAAATAGATTTGTATGTACAACAGAAATTGGGTTGCTAATCTTAATATTTTATTAGAGTTACCAAAACTATTAAAAAACTTTATATTATTTTAAAATTTATAACGAAAACTTATATTTTAGATAGAGTGCTTGTGTTTTTGCAGGCGAAACTAATATTCGATTTTCGAAAAGTGGTTGGTTGTTGGTATTAAAGGTAATGTAGAAGATAATATTTTTTCAATATTGATTAGGAAAACAAATATTTTGAATGATGTGACTGTGTTTTGGCTAATTTTATATATTTTCTGTTTACAATATAGTTAAATTACTCTGATGATAAATTTTAAGTGCTTACAATTAAAATTATTGAATAATGATTAAATTTTGTTCGTTACAATGGAATTCCAACCAATTTATTCTATATGTGTGAAAACTTTTTACTAAACCACAAGCTATAAAGTATATACTATTCTGAGTGTATGGAATACTTGTTTGGACATTTTACCAGCGTTTCCAAAATCAATTTTGCCAGTATTTGTTTGATAATAAATTTGGGGGTTTGTAAAATAAACATTGGCAAAGAATAGGCTTACAAGGAGTGTCTCCCGGTGAGTTCTCTGCGATCTCAACGAAACTCGGATATATGATAAAGAAGAACAAAATAAGAGACACTAAATTTTTTTAACACCCCAATCTCATATTTTATAAATATTTCGTGTTATTTCAAAAAATTTTTAGACAAATGGGTTCCCAAATGAAATAGTTTTTAAAGATGCATTAACTGGTATATGAAACATGTCCAATAACATTCCAGTATTTTTTTTATTTAAAAAAAGTGTTTTAAGTGGCATTAAAAGGCAATGTGGATATCAAAAGTTTTTTTCAAGTACTTTAACGTTGCGTACAAATAAATCTGAATTTCGTCAATTCCAGACATGTTTCCATACAAAAAAGTAATCATTTTGAACCCACTGTTTAACCCTTAAACGTGAGATTGGACTGTTAAAAGAATTACGTATCCTTTATTTGTTTCTCCTTTATCAAATATCCGAGTTTCATTAAGATCGAAGAAAAACCATCTGGAGACTCTCCTTGTTAGACTAATATACCAACGTTGGTAAACATTTTTTTTTTCAGTGTTATCCAGTCAGAAATTGCCAACGGGTCAGAAGTCTATGCTTTGGTAGACAAAAATGATGAAAAAGATTTGAAAAATGTTTATAGATTTTAATTGGAAAATCTGATTATCAACTGATATTTTCTAAATTTCAAATGGAATTTCTGAATTTCAAGTGATATTCAGTTGAAATTCAGAAAATAACAATTGATAATCAGAATTTCCATTTATAATTTAGCAAATATGAATTAAAGTTTAGAAAATCCGTTTGAAATTCAGAAAACATCAATGGAAATTCAGAAAATCCTTTTGAAATTCAGAAAATATTAATTAAAATTCAGAAAATATTAATTGAGATTCAGAAAGACATCAATTGTAATTCAGAAAATAACAATTGATATTCAGAAAGTATCAGTTGAAATTCAGGAAATATCACTTAAAATTCAGAATATATCCATTGGAATTTCAAATATTATTATTAAACACTATTTTCTGAATTTTAATTACTATTTTCTGAATTTCAAATGATATTTTCTGACTTTAAGTTGATATTTTCTCAATTTCAAATGATATTTGCAAAATTGTATTTGACATTTTTTTCCGAATTTCTTTTTTCCGATATCTGAATTTCAATTGATGTTTCCAAAATTTTAAATCGATATTCTGAAAATCGATTGATGTGTTCAAACGTAATTTCTTAATTTCAATTGATATTTCCTTAATTACAGTTGCAAACGGTGTCGAGCTAAATTATATCAGTTTAAGGCCGAGTAACTTTTCTAAAAATAACTATAGTTTAACTTTAACCAGAGATATTTTTATATAAATTTGACATTCATAAATTTGTTGAAACTCTAATTATTTTTTATTGAAAACTCGGAACTGCCAGATTTTATTTTAGCAATAAAAATTATTCAAGTATAATTTGGGCAAAAAATATAAATCTCCAATGATTACTGTTGTTGTATAATATTGGTATTGTTAATCTATAAAAAAAAGTTTTAGTTTCTCCAAAAATAAAAATGTATTTGTCAGTTGTTAAAATAGGAAAGAGATCCTTTTTTCAAAAAAGGGCTAGGGAATACTTGTGGTTAAATAATATCCTGTAATATGTGAATTATACTGTCCCGAATAGAAACAAAAATTGGAATACCACTCAATCGATGCTGACTGTGGGAAAAATAAGAAAAACATTTTTGAAGTGTATCCTTTGAGGAAAATAAAATGTTCGATTTTTTTATGAATTAGTTCTCTAAAGTTTCGTAATTTTAGGTTTATTACTGAAAAAATATTTTTAAATTTTTTGTAGAGTAATTTTGGTACACCAGAGGATATTTTAGTTTTGAGAAAGTACCCGAGTAAAAAAGTTTATACATAATTATATATATTATTTTATATAATCATATATAGCAATATATATAATTAGATATAATTATATATGCGGTTGATTATTAAAAAATTTGTATATATGGTGATATATAAAATTATATATAATTATATATGGTCCAATATATAATTATATCTGCTTTTTATAATTATATCTAATTTTATATAATTTTATATAATTATAAAAATTTAAATATATACCCATTTTTCGGATATAATTATATATAATTATATCTGATTATATAAAATTTTCTAGAATTATATATAATTATATCCACCAATTTCCGTATATAATAATATATAATTTGATATGACTTATATAATTTTTTTCAATCGGTTATGTACAATTGAAGCGTTAATTGTATAAGCTTGATATTCTCTGCATTATTGTTAAGCAGTTTTTAATTCGAAATTCTTTTTGACATGCTCCCGAACAAAAACAGTACTAAAATATATATTATTTTCCTCCACCCTATTTCAATACCTTAATCGCCGAGATGACAGAAAAGGTTATTCTTATATCTATTTTCTCTATTTCATATACAAATTTAAACCATATGGAAGAGATAAGCTTAAAATACTGTCTTTGTAAGTATTTTCCTATAAAATGTCAAATATCTCAGCAAATACATCAAAATACAAGGGATTCACTAGTTACCAGGCTATTTACTCGTTTGATTACTTTTGTTCGCTATGACCCAAAATTCATGGGTGGTCATTACCCTCGCACTTCCAAAAAAAAGCGAAAATAATGAGTTACCTGATTGGTTCATCATAGTGAGAGAATAAGTTATTACTTTCATATTAGGAATAAGTGGTTACTAACAATGATAGAATAAGTGGTTACCAAGGAGTTGCAAAATAAGTGTTTATCTTTAAGTAATTTTTTTATAAGAGATCTTGAAAAAAAAATTTCAAAACCATTTTAGCTTCGAAAATTTACTAGTAAAAATTTTTAAAACAAATTAATAAAATATTAGAATCTAAAATATGAAATCGATACTTATGACACCAATTGCCAGTAACTCATTATTTTGCTATTACATATAAGTACTTCCGAAAATGCAATAGGTAATCCCCTACCATTACTTGGTAGTCTATACGGTAATGACATGTCATTGCCATGTTTTTTTAAGTTTAATATAATTTTATTATTTTTTTGTAAATTTTTCATTTTATAAACAAAATTGTAGTAATATATTTATTACCCACCCAGCAAAATTCGGAACCCTCAAAATTTATGACCCCAGAAAAATATTATTTTATGAGCCCTCATAATTCTGAGTCAAAAATTGTTCAAATATGATCTATTTTTTTTTTTAAATAAAAAAATTTATCAAAAAACACTCCTTTTTGGAGTCGAAAATGAGCAATCTTAAAGAAACAAAAATGAATCAAAAATAAAAGGGAAATTGTTGACTCAGAAAAATGACTTTGAAATGACACAAAAAATAGAGGAACAGGAATGATATTGAACAATCCAAAAATGCTCCAAAAATGTAGTATTTTTTGAGCCAAGAAAATTATTAAAATTATCAAAAATATTGTTTTGTAAATAGAAAAAATTTCGTATTAATATCGCTTAAACGAATATAAAATAGTTATAGATAACGCGGCCTGCATTAAAGATACATATTTCTTTAACAAAAAAAAAAAAAAAAAAAAAAAAAAAAGAAGATGTCGTTATTGAAACAATTTGTAAATAAAGAAGGGTATTCACATTTCGAGTCGGAGATATATTTTTCATCTTATGTTTATTGTCGGTAAAATGCCTGAAAACTCTTAACGTAATTTAATTTTGTGTATTTAATTGTAATTATTGGCCTATGATTGATTGATTCCAATAAAAGATCCTCAAATATATTTTAAAATTATTTTTTTTCGTGTAAATTAGCGATAAATGAAGCGAAAAAGAATTATTTGTAATAAAAAAAACCCCAACAAATTCTCAAATATTTAATTTGTTTGGTCCCAAAAATGACTCAAAATTTACTCAAAATATACTCTAATTTATGAGGGAAGATTTTATTGACACTCATTTTTCTGCGTCATTTTTGACTCTAAAAAGAAGGCTTTTTTTGGATGCATCACTTTCGTACAAAAATTTGATCTTTTAGTAATATTTTTTGAGCTAATTTTTGATGCATTTTTGAGTCCGTTTACTGGTTGGGCACTATTAATAAAAATTATTAAAAAAAAAAAAACTGTTATTAGATACGGTGTACATCTAAATATTTTCGATTGGGGCTACTAAATAATTTTGATCTTACAAACAATTTTTTTTTAATTCAGTTAGTATAACTAAATATATCGATTTTTATAACCGAATATTAATTAATCCAATCGTAAGTACAACAAAGTATTAAATTAGTTTAAATAACTATCAAAATTCGGTTGTGACTACAAATTTATTTTCAACCAAGATAAAGTGACATATTCGGGACACCCTAATGTGGATACATATTATACTTTATTTTTACACTCATAAAAATAAACCTGTAAAAATAGCAGAAAAGGCTACTAAAAAGTACCCAGGCAGAAAAATACAATCCGCATAGTATTGGCAAAGCGTCGGCAGCAATGCAAATGCAGCAATACAGTTCGGTGTTATGCCCAGTTTTTCACTTCGTATTTAAATGCCATTTGGACTTTAAGTTATATTTAAATACAAACGTCAGTTTTTAACTTAAAATTTAAATCACATTTAAGTGACCAATCTTGGGCATTTAAAGTCTATTTAAATTTTACAAATATAACATATGATTTTGACAGTTTGTTTTTTTTTCCCGCGTGGTAAAACAAACAATAAAAAATAAATCAACTTACAGCAGCCAATAAAAATTCAACTTCGGATGAAATTTTCACTTCTCTTCTCTTCATTTTTATTTTATTAATTTAATTATAATTTATATTTTATTTCGATTTATATATACATATATTTATATATATTTTTTTTTTTTTATTTCTATATTTTATATTTTTTGTTTTTTTCCATTCTGTAAACAGCTGTTTTCTGAATAATGATCATTCATTTTTTGACATTTCATGATGCTACCATACTTTTGTCGCAAATAAATAACATTTATCATTTAAGACTGAAAAACTGAAACTGTATTTAAATACAACTTAAATTTAAATGGCAATTAACTAATTGCACATTTAAATACGAAGTTAAAAACTGGGCATTAGTCTGTTATACATCATATTTAAATGTGTGAAATATAATAATATAAAAATAATCTTAGAATACTATGTAGGTAAAGACCACTGCATATGTAGTTAAAAACAAATGAAATTTTCCTTGAAGAAAGGACGACTTACATTTCAGTAAATTCAAGTAACATTATCATTTGTTTTTAATGTTCAAAAAATGAACCACAATTGTAGTAAAAATTAACCAGATATGAAGTAAAAAATAAATAAACATTTATTTGTTTTATTTTTTTAATTAAAAAACAAACTACTGTATCAACAAAATGTAAAATCATAATACAGTAATTTTGATGTGGTTTGTTTTTTTAAATGAACTACAATTGAAGGGATTATTGCAAAAACTTGATGAGCCACATTTATTGTTTTATGGTTTTTTGCTGTTTTCTAGACATCCGTTGATTAATATTTGATAGAGGTCTTGCTTAAATACTTATTACAAGTACCTAGAGTAAAAACGTCCTGCAAAAGTAATATCTTTTGCATTTTTCAGCCTTTAAAAGGCGAAAACACACTGAAAATAAAATGTGGCTTATCAAGTTTTTGCAATAAGCCCTTCAATTGTATTCAAAACTCAAATTTTTTCTACAAATGACTGTTTTTTTCATTTAAAAATAAAGATACTGTATTACAACTCAAGCAACTACAAATATTTACTACAGAAGTTCCCTGAGTGTACTTCTAATTGGTTGTAATATTTTTTAAAAATAATATTGGCTAAGAATTTTGCGGGTGGTACTGCCAAAACACATGCTTTGCAAACAAAACTGTGTTTTCCTAGTATAATATTAGTTGTAGATTTGGTAATTTTTAATACGATAGGGTTTTACAAAACTAACAGTGGTTTGCCAGTACTATTTTTTTGGTACGGCTGGCAATTTCTACGTGGATAGTTAAAAATGGGTTTGCAGAAAAAAATGCTAAATTTAGCAAATTTTTTTTGCTTAATATTAATAAAATAAGAACAGCAAAATTAAATCTGTTAACTTTACAAAATTTTAGTTATGTTCGATGTGAATTTAAGTTAATTGAAAATATCAGTTTACTCTGTAAAGTTAGCAATTTATTAAATATTTTTGGACTCAAAATAGCAAACAAAAACTGTAATATTAACAAAATGTTTGCTATATTTACCTCAAATTTAGTAGAATGCAAATAACAGTTTACTTTGCTAAAATCAACAGAAATTTTTGCTAAAAAATTGTAGATTTCTGATTTCACTAAAAGAAAAACTAAAAAAAAAACATTAAAAGTTTCACATTTTTTTATGATTTTGTTGTCTACTAATATTTAGTAAATGTTTTTGCTGATTTTAGCAGATTATTTTGTTACTTTCAATTACCTAAAATTTAGCTCAACTATAACTGAATATTTTAAATTCAACAGGTTTATTTTTGCTATTCATATATTACTAATATTTACTTAAAAAATCTGTTAATTTAAGAGTTTTTTTTATGGCAGATCTGGTCACTGGGAAAACTCTCCTGGTCAGCGCCAGGCTAAGAGATTGATCTCTTTTTCCAGTAGGTAGTCGAAGCGACTCTTGTAGCTTGAAAGGGGGGGGGGGGGGGGGGGTTTGAGGTCCCTGGCGTCGTACTTAACTGGACACTGTAATCTTAGATACCATCTGCACAGGAAGGGTCAATCGGACACGGATATGTGTAGGTTTTGTGAGATGGTGTCTGAGACCTCGGAGCATGTTCTCTGCGAATGTCCCAGGCTTTGTGATAGGAGACTTAGGTTTCTAGGTGATCGCTTCATTTCGCCTTCCGACATCGCGAACATTTCGCCTAATAGGATAATTGGCTTTATAGGTAGCTTGAATCTGTAGGTAACTTTAGGCAGTACAAAAGACCTACATTGGACGCGGTGCATAGTGCCTTCTGATCTAATCTAATGGCAGATCATTTTTAGCTAATTTTTAGTTGTTTTTTTTTTTTTTTTGCTATTTTTACTGGTTTATTTCCATGAGTGTTCATAAAAAACACTAAAAACAAATATTTTAAAAATACCATATGTAAAATCTTCTTTATCCCTACTACGAACATCTTCAAAACTTTTCCAATCAACCTTTTTTGAAATAAACATTTCTTCTGCCCCCCCCCCCACCCCCCCCCCCTTCCACTAGACCATTATATAAAATTTCATCGTTTAGTTTTTTTTTCTATAAAAAACCGACCCAATAAGTTGTATTTTTTTTCTATCTATTTTTGTTTTATTATAAAAACTACATTATCAGCCATGATTTTGGGGCAAATAGCCATTCATTCTTTACATTTATTTAACCAGAATTGTAAAAAAAAAAAAAACTATTCATCTGTCTATTGTTTAACAATGACTATTGTTGTTGCCACAAACTATTACATGTTTTTAACAATTCATATGATGTTTTTTTGTGGGTTTGGCACAAGTTTTAATTTTTTTATTCTATTCTCCGTTTTTTTGTGATTTCTATAAAAAGAATTGTAGTTTTTGAATTGTTTTCACATATAAAGAACAATGGTTGACATGTGGTGCAGAAAAAATTCGCGTTTTAATGATTGCAGAATTTTGAATGCAAATGTCAGAATTTGTTTGTTTTCACAAATGATAATATCTAAATTTAGACAACATTTTACAAACTTTTTTTTTTTAAATGAAAATTAGAGAACTTTTTTTTAAAACACTTTTCTAAAGAAAATTATCACTAATGTCAGTTTTATTACATAGAAAAAATTCTTGTTAAAAAAATTTCAATTAAACTTTTGTTTAATTTCAAACTCACTTTCAATTAAAAGTTTAATAATATGTATTAAATGTTTAATTGAAAATGAATTTGGTAAACACAAAATTTGGAGTATTTTTAAACAATAATTAATGATAAAGAAAACAAAATACCAAAACTTAAAAAAATCACCAAAATTTAAATCGCCAAAATAAAAAAAACTTTTAAATTAGAAAATTCGCTAAGATTTAAAAAAATCGCCAAAACACTGACGCTTTTCTATCGATATTACCATGGGAGGTGCTCATTCCTCGAACCCGAGTTTTTGTTCGTAATACTCGCTTATCTAGTAGAGCACATCCGTTTGTAGTTGATTGTCCTGTGTTTCGCACAACGCATTACAGAGAAAATTCGTTTTTTAGTCGAACGATTCGTATGTGGAACGAACTTCCAGCAGAAGTCTTCCCTGTTACTTACAATTTAGAAAAATGTAAATCAAATATTCACAAACACTACTCCCTCTTTCCTCCCTCCCATACCCTATTTTCCTGATCAATACAATGCACTGCATGAGTAGGGGGCATCCCCTGAGTATTGGTTAAAATTAAAAAAAAAAAAAAAATTAAAAAAAAAAATAATAATAATAAAATCCAAATTGACATAAGTCGCTAAAAATAAATAAACAACATTAAAAAAAAACACAAAAATTAAAAAAATCGTTAACATTTGAACAGTAGAGTGAGGTAAGTTTCTAAAAATAGAACTGTTGTGTTGTTGGAGTTGTACTTCTGAGATTATGTATGCAAGAACAAAAACACAGTGTATTGAATAAAACTAGTTTTAATCACAACAAAACTCGACCTGACGATAGATCAGTGGGCTAAAGCGCTCTGTCTAACGTGTAGTGCGAGTGCATGTGGCATTAGAAATCACATTATCTATACCACGGTCAGTGATTGCACAGAAAAATTTCATATAGACGCAATCGAACAAATAAAAACATAACAAATATTACATCATTCAAAAATTCAAAAAAACAGGGTCACTGCCGAAGGTTCAATACCAGAAACTGCGCAGTCTAATTCAGAAAAAATTAAAAACTTGCAATGGAGTTATGATTTTTAGAAAATACACTCATTCTTCTCTACTACGCCTTTCACATTTAAAGAAAAAGATTACAAATATAAAAAATTTCAGCGATTTTTAAAATTTTTGTGATTTCCTTAAATTTAAGCGATTTTTTTTCAATTTTGTTACTTTTTTCAAATTTTGTCTATTAATTGCAATTGTAGGGTTTTTTAATGCTAGCGATTTGTTCCTGATTTTTAACGATTTTTTTTTTTTTTTTTTTAAGTTTTCAAAAACTACAAATGAGAAAAACACATTTAGATTTTGTTTAGTGCTAATAAAATGTATGTATTTAAAAGGGAGGTTCTGCATAAAAATTAAATTTGTGCAGTAGTTATTTGTAATTTATGAAAGTTCATAATACCTAAAAATTACTGAAAGCTTATCTAAAAATATAAAATAATACCATAGACTAACTACACCGGACTCGAAAATTTAAAGTCTGGCAGTATCACACAAAAAAATAAAAACACATTTCAATCACGAAAACCACCGATTCAATAACTTTAATTGCTGAAATTAGAAATTTATAGTTCTTTAATTGATTTATTTTTCAATTAAATAATAACTGATTTGATTAAAATGTGATCAATATTGTATACATTCTCAAAAACAAAAAAAAAAATTGATGTTGCCATACCAAATGATTTGTTTATAAAAGTGTTGTTGCCATACCAAATGTTTTGTTATAGCTCGAATTTAATAACATTGAATTTAAACCAGCATGAAATTCTCATTTAGTTAGTATATTTATTTATACTTGTATGAACAAATTCACACAGAAATTAGTTTTTTCTTTCTATTGAAGCGTAGGGACTATGTAAACATTTTTATTTGGATTTTTTCTTTGCAAAAATTAGTCCTTTTGTTGAAATAAGAGTATTTTTTTTTTTGTTTGAAATAATTTTTAATTTATTTTTTGCATTTTCTTTCTGTTTAAAAAATTGTTATTAAACGAAATTAAACTTTAAAAATTACATCATCAAATATTCAGATTTAAACAACTGAAACTAAATTAATAAACCTAATAAGAATTAAAATCTAATTGAAATTTTTTTTTTTGTTCTCATTTCTATTTATTGGATCTTCACAAAATTTTAGTGAACTAACAATAATTATTCAAATCTTAAAACTAAATATTGACGTTAAATCCAGCCAGTGCCAGACAAAACTTCAAGGGCTCAGCGACTAAATATGTTCAGGAACATTTGTAACAATTTTATTGTACCAAGTCAGGTGTGTCCAATCTTCTAAGGCGTAGATGTCCACGATTATTTAATAAATTTCGAGCTAGTATATTAGGGTGTGTTTGCAATCTTTTCATAAATCTTTCAGTGTATTTCTTAATCTTATTCTTGATAAGTGGGACATTCAGATCCTTATGTATGTTAGAATTTCTCACGTACCAGGGTGAATTTGTGATCAGTCTTAATAGCATGTTTTGCCTTCTTTGTAATTTTTCAACATTGTAAGCCGAGGCAGTTCCCCATAGCTGAATACCATAGCACCATATGGGTTTTATAATCGAGTTGTAAATCAATAATTTACAGTCTAAGCTGAGTTTAGAGTTTCTACCTATAAGCCATGTTAGTTGTACAGTTTTTAATTTTATTTGGGTAATTTTAGCATGAGATTTCCATGTAAGTCGACGGTCAAGATGAATGCCCAGATATTTAACATGTGTGTTCTGGGGTATATTATGATTATTAATACGAACTGATGGACAAAATTCTCTTCGTACGGTAAACGTAATGTGAATGCATTTTTGTTCATTTACTCTAATTCTCCATCTCTCTAACCAAGCTTCTAACTGAGAGATGTGGATTTGTAATCTTTGAGACGCTACTGTTGGGTTCTCATTTACACTTATGATTGTCGTGTCATCAGCAAAAGTTGAGGTGTGGGTATAAACATTTGTTGGTAAATCTGAAGTGTAGAGTAAGTATAATAATGGCCTCAAAATACTGCCTTGTGGAACTCCGGCATTTATATTTTGTGGGGTACTTATAAAACTGTTTTCTTTAACTGTAAACTGTAGGCCTGTGATATAGCTTTATAATAGCTTGTGTGTGTTGGGTGGTAGCAAGTGCTTAATTTTAAAGAATAAACCCTCATGCCAAACTTTGTCAAATGCTTGTGAAACATCAATAAAAAGAGCAGAGCAGTATTTCTTTTCTTCAAAAGCCATTCTGATAACAGGAACTAGCCTGTGTACCTGCTCAATGGTGCTGTGTTGTTTTCTAAACCCGAACTGGTGATCTGGGATTAAATTGTTTCGTAAAATCTAATTGAAATGAATTTAAAATATTTATTACTAATACCACTAAACATAAACATTTATAAAAAAACAACTACATAAATATTACAAAAAACAACAACAACAATATGTTGATGTTTGCTTTTAAGTGATAATAAAAAAAAATGTACAGCAATTTCTGAATTTGAGCAAATATTTAATTGATTCAACTAATTTTTAATTGACAGCCTTTAAAATTTTTAACAAACCGATTTAATTGAAAAAAGTAGGGAAGTATTTTTTCTGTGTACTGACAAATTTCATCAAAAATACTGTCGATGGCAACTCTTCAAAATCTCGTGTTAGCATGAAACAAATATATACACAATACAGCGTCTATAACAACTAATGGGTAACGTTCTTTCCCGTTCTCACATGGCATTCAGAAAAAATTTATTTAAAAAAAAAAAAAATGTATACGTTTTTTATAAACAATTTTGGCATCTGTCACTTGTGTTAGGTCTGTTTAGTCTGTGGTAGTACTTAACTAAAAAAACAAACAGATCCACCAGATGGAGATGAGCTCATGCACACCAAAACATACTTACATATATTTTAAAATATACCACCCGTAGTTTTATATGTTAATGGCACCCCTCTGTCGTAAGTTACAACACTGTTTTTATTTCAAAACACAAACAGTTGTTTGAAAAAAAAAATAAAAATCATAAAATCGTTAAGCCAACATTTCCACGAATATAAAATTTCATAAAAATTTTCAAAGAAGAAAAAATGAATCCTACTTATATCCAGCAAATATATTAGACGGGTTGAGTTGTTGTTGTCGAATTTGGGTTAGGATAGGAAGCCACAAAAGGATGATACGTTTGTTTGTACGTTCTTGCCATATAAGTAGGCATGTTAAATTTTCTAAACTTTATTAAGGGTAGAATTTTCATACATGGTCTTTGTGTGGTGTTATATTGAAAGACCGCGAAAAAGTCTTATTATAGTTGGTGAATAGACTTTTTACTTTACTAAGGGTTTATCCGATGATGATGGAGTACCTTAGTTGTGTATTTGTATAATTCTTTCTTCCGACTACTTATTTAACATCATTAAAATAAACACAACATGTACAATAGGATGTCCATTACAATTACGAATTGACGATTTTCGTTCATTGCCTTTCAGTTTTATTGAAAATGGTTTCAAATGAAAGAAATCGTTTTTTTTTTTTTGGAAAACGTTATCTAGTGCCGAATTTTGGTCGAAAATTTCTCATTTATTAAAAATTAACAAAATTCGAAATTTTAAAAAAATTAGTTTTATTTTTTATTTGATTTATTCCTTTAATATACCCAAAATCATGGATGGTAACCGATTCGATGCATTTATCGGTAATGGTAACGATATTTTCTTTTATTTCGGTAACGGCATTTTAGCGATATCGGTATTTTAGTTATTTCAGTAAGGTTATTTTAAGGATAACGGTGTTCTGATGATGGGAACCTAGAAAATTCCCGAAATAGATCTATCAGCACATTCCTGAAGGGGTCAAATAATAAATTTGAAAATAAAAAACTCTATAGATTATTTGTTAGGACAATATCCTAATGAAGAAATATAGAGTATGGCCTCGAACTTGAATAATTTTCATTTTCATTGCACAATTAAAGGTCGAAAAAAACATAATTTTTATTTTTAATAAAAATTATAACAAACTTGTATAAAAGGCAGAGTACCGCCAAGTTTACTTCCCCTGTTTTGCTTACAAACTAAACAAAATATAAAAAGGAGAGAGAAACAAAAAAAACGTGTATTGAATATCAACCAGAGGTGGATCTTGCACATCAAACAAGTTTTCAATTTATTTTTTGATCAATGGTTATAATCTTTAACTTCAAACTCATATGTATATTAGTTCTCATGTAGTGAGTAAACTAGTTCATATGTATGGTTGATGTTTGACATGGGATTGTTACCGCTTTCAAAACGTGTTCTGATGATGGGAACCTAGAAAATTCCCGAAATAGATCTATCAACACATTCCTGAAAGGGTCAAATAATAAATTTGAAAACAAAAACTCTATAGATTATTTGTTAGGACAATATCCTAATGAAGAAATATAGAGTATGGCCTCGAACTTGAATAATTTTCATTTTCATTGCACAATTAAAGGTCGAGAAAAACATAATTTTTATTTTTAATAAAAATTATAACAAACTTGTATAAAAGGCAGAGTACCCGCCAAGTTTACTTCCCCTGGTTTGTTTACAAACTAAACAAAATATAAAGAGAGGATAGAAACAAAAAAAACGTGTATTGAATATCCACCAGAGGTGGATCTTGCACATCAAACAAGTTTTCAATTTATTTTTTGATCAATGGTTATAATCTTTAACTTCAAACTCATATGTATATTAGTTCTCATGTAGTGAGTAAACTAGTTCATATGTATGTTTGATGTTTGGCATGGGATTGTTACCGCTTTCAAAACGTGTTCTGATGATGGGAACCTAGAAAATTCCCGAAATAGATCTATCAACACATTCCTGAAGGGGTCAAATAATAATTTGAAAACAAAAAACTCTATAGATTATTTGTTAGGACAATATCCTAATGAAGAAATATAGAGTATGGCCTCGAACTTGAATAATTTTCATTTTCATTGCACAATTAAAGGTCGAAAAAACATAATTTTTATTTTTAATAAAAATTATAACAAACTTGTATTAACAATTTCATTTAAAACGAAAATTTGATGTAAAAAAAAAAAAATAAAAAATATAAATAAAGTTTAAGTTATTTACAAATTTCAATCATAAATTATGTGTTTTGAAACCGTTTTATGAATTAAATACAATTGGATTATTATGTATCCAATTGTATCTAATTATTTCTAATTGTATATACTATAATATAATTAGATGCAATTATATCGGGATAGAAAACGGATAGAATTGGATAGTTTTTTATTAGATACAATTTCCAATCAAATTATTTCCTCTTATATTTGCGGAAAATATCTCATCATATATAATTTTATATAAGCTTTTTTACTCGGGCTCTCATAAAAATTCTAAAATTGCATCCAACCGAATTGAATCGGTTGCTGCAACCTCGTAAATTCGGTTGTCTCAACCAAATTCAGTTGTCACAGCCGTATTTGGTTGCTACAACCCCTAATTCGGTTCCTACAACCGAATTCAGTTGTGACAACCGAATTTACTAGCTTGTAGCAAACGAATCAATTAGGTTGGATAAAATTCTGTTAAGAAAACCGAATTTGTTGTGTGAGTTTGAGAGTCTAAAATAACACATTAAATCAGCGCTGCCAACTTTGACGATTTGTCTCCATTTTGACGATTTTTGAAGTGAAATATAATAAAATGACGATTGAAGATTTCACAAAATTTATTGTATGGAAAATGACGATTAATAAAAATTTGCAATTTTTATAGAATTTTTAAATTTTTTAATTTATTTCTCTAAAATTTACTGACAGAATTTGATAAAGTTTCTTTTTATTTAAAACATCTAAGGAAAATGTGATAAAATGATCTCAAATAGAATAAAAATTCTACATTTACCCATTTAATCATCAACTAAATATAAAAAAATAACGAAATTCGAATGGACTTTTTTTATATATTTTACAAAGGCAAATCCAAAATCTTTATTTTTTAATAATTTTAATCATTTAGCCTCAAAATCACTGATAAAAGAGTGATTTTCTACATATCTGATTCTTGGTACATAATTTATTTTCTTTATTTCCGTCTTTATTGTATGCCCGAATCGAAATATCGGGAAAAAAATTTAAAACTAAAGAAATTTTGTAGATTTTAAAATAGGTCAGTAATTTTAAAACTCCATCCCCCAAATGAGTATTTTGAGTTGTGTTTTTAAGACTCAGAGTCGTTTGTAAAGGAACTAATAAGAAAAGAACATTAAAATTGTGAAATAATTACAAATAAAGTGATTAAAACGAAGTTGTGAGTAAAATTTCTAATTTTTTGTTATCGTCTCAAAAGGACGATTTTGAAGATTTTTTCAACAAAATTTGACGATTTTAGAACAAATTTGGTTGGCACTAAATCCTGACCATAAAGTTTGGGTACTCAAATGAAAGAAATTTCCTAACGAATTCAATTATGACCTTTATTTAAGCATTTATAGAACACATATACAATTTTTAATTACAACTATTTTATTATGAAAATATTCAAGTTAGTGATTTTAAAAAATCTTTAAAATAAAACACGCTTTTATTGATATCCGATGAAGTTAAAATTAAATTTTTCGAATTTTAAGAATTTTTAATAAAAATAAAATTTTTAAATATTTAACAAAAAATTGATTTCTCTCATTTGGAATCACTTGCAATTAAAAACTAGGTGGGATGGGGGGATGGTTTGTAAAGACAAATCTATTTTTAAGGGACACTCTAATGTACAATTATTTAGGAAGGGTGTTCTTGTCTAGGTTTTAGTTTTATACTACAGTGTTGTTGGTTGTTTGATTATACCTCTCCTATCATGTTGTTTGAAATGCGTGTTAAGTGCTGTGGCTGCAACAGTTTGTTGCAAATACCTTATGATATGTTTACGAAAAAAAAAAAAATAAAGTATCATAAGAGAATATCAAGTATCTAGTGTCTAGTTAGTTACTTACCATCACTTTCACCCTCACCACTGGTTTTTGTATACACTCCCTAAAACCACCACGTAGTGTTTGCAGTCGGTTGTTGTCTGGATAGAAAAAAACCCTCCTTGTAGTCGATCAACTGAATTCTTTAAATTGATTAAGGTCATTACTAGGGCTCGGAACTTCATGTAAATACATGTTTGTTGTCATTAGCTGGAGAACAATGTTAAGCAAATATCTTTGCGAATCAACAACTTTGCAACAAAATGGCATCGATTTGTAAATGCACATTTTTACATACTTTTGCTATAAATGCATATTTTTGCATATTTTGCATTAAAATGCATGTTTTTAAGAGCATTTTTAAATAAACAATGTTTATATTTATAAAGGGTCCGCCATCTAACGTTTTTTTCAACTAGTGCTTATTTCGTGAATGGTAACACTTAGGTCATGTCTGATTTGACAGATAATTAGTTTTATCCTTCCGCTGAACGAATATGGTCCGTATGTTCGTTATCATGTGAAAAAAGTGAAAGAAACTGGCATCCTCATCGATGAACCAAAGCGTGAAAAGCCAAAAACAGTGCATACACCCAAGAATATTGATGCTGTGGCAGAAAGTGTGCGTGAAGCGCCATCAACATCAATTCACCGTCGTTCTCAACAATTGAAAATTTCGGAGACATCATTGAGACGAATTTTGCATAAAGACCTTGGTATGACGCCATACAAAGTCCAATTGGTTCAGGAGTTCAAAAAAGAAAAAGTTATTTGGCGGACCCTTTACATAATTTTTTTTTTTAAATTTTAAGTTTTCTTTGATCTTCTTTTATTGAATTCTTCTTAGTTTAAACGAGCTTAAGATCATTTATTTATTAATTATTTATTTCCAATATTTCGTCTCCGCATTGTAACTTCTTCAGGGAACAATTATTACACTCAAAAAAATAAGTTAGTAGAAAAGTTAGTAAAACATCTTGTAAGTCAGGTATACTATTTTTCAGGAAATTTTTTGCTAAAATTATGTTTTAAACTAAAACTTTATTTATACTTATTCAGCACATAACTGCTTTGAACTAATGTGTTACTAATATTTTACTAATGTTTTACTAATTTATTTTGCTAAAAAAAAATTGTGTTGATTAGCACATCAATAGTGTGAACGACAACCAGACTGAAAGATATACGCAGAATGAATTACATTTAGTAAGACATAATATAAAAAAAAAACAACCATGGAAGATTTTTGTATCTGTTTTTCATACATAAACAAAATTGTGGATTAAAACAACTTAATCTATTAATCTATTAATTAAATAAAAGACAAAATAAAATATTTAAATTTAATAAAGATTGTATTTGTAAACTAAATGTTTATATATACTAATAATCTTGTGTGGTCAAATTGCAAACAAATATGCAATAGGTAGACAGACTAAAGCGTAAGACAAAGACATACATCTTAGGTAGATTTTTCTGTTTCCTTTTTCTTATTGCAAAAAAGGGTTGTATATGTTATATTTTGTTAGCTTTTCGTTTCGTTTCTATAATTATCTGCGGCATTTGCGTTCCTTTAAAAGATAGCATCATTTTGACAATACTTGATGTAAGTAGTTCAAAGATAATTTCGTTTATGTTATATATAATTATTTCCATTGTTTTTAGATATTACATTAATTCATATCGTCAATTTGGGAGTATGAACATTTTTATATTTTGTAACGCTATTGTAAATTACTTTAAACAGAATCACAAAAATATGTTTTATGATTTTCAGCAAATAAATTAACTAAAGTATAATTTTTCTACAAATTTTTTGAGTTTTTTTCAGTCTACTAATATTCAGCAAAAATTTTATTAATTTTTAGGAACGGTTTATTAATTTCTAATCTACTAAGTGTTAGCAAAAGTTTTGCTAAATCTACTAATTTTGTTGCTAAGATTTTGCTGACATTGCCAATTTTTTTGCAAGCACCCTCCTGACTAAAATTTTGCTGACTCAGCAAACTTTTTGCTGACTTTACTAACTTTTTTATTTGAGTGTACAATTTGAAAAACTTGTTTTAATAATTAAAAACTTATGTACATAAAACAAATTTTTTATAAAAATAAAAATAAATAAATAATCTTAAGCTCGTTTAAACTTAAAAGAATTACATAATTTTTTTTTATCACGAAAAGAAAAAGATCAGAAAAATACTTACTGACAATGTTTATTCGTATTTTTTAATTTTTTGGACCACTTTTTAAAATAAAAATTTATAGTATTGTGTAAACAATATTGAAAACTTTAACAAAAGCCAATAATAAATGCATGTTTTTAAATTTAAACCACATATTTTAAGATTTTAAATACATATTTAATGTACATAAAATTCGAATATAAATGTATTAACTTCCGAGCCCTAGTCATTACATTTTCCCAGTGGTATTATCAGTAACATATTGTGAAAAATGTTTAATGTATTGTTTTTTATTTTTATACATTTTTGGTACTTTCGTTTTTTTTATTTAATAATATTAAAAGGGGTAAAAGTGATTTGTTTAACAAATTACATAAAAGTTACAATAAAACAATTACTGGCGTAAAGACAATAAAGTGTTTGATGACTGGGGACTTTAGTAAGCGAAAGTACAAAAAAAAAAACAATTTATGATTTGCAGAAAATGCGAAAATAATTCCGTTCTTGAAATGAATATTTAAAAATCTGTTCTTTTCCGATGTGTTTACTTTACACTGAGAGAATTTTCTGCATGATATTAATGAATTTCTGCATACAATCAATGAAATTTTAATGAAATTCTTCCATTGAAATTTTTATGGGTTAATTCTTAATGCAAATTTTTATAAAACTGCATGAAATATATAATTTAATTTATAAAAAGTTACATACACTCAATGAAGAAGTTTCATAAATAAACTGGTTTTATAAAAAGGATAAAGCTTTTCATTAATTTTAAGAAAAATTTCGTTGATTTTGTGAAGAAAAGTTGCATTAGTTTACTTAAAAATTTCATTATTTCTCGTCCAAGGAAATTCTCTCTGTGTACACTGACTCAACAATGAATTTTACTTAACAAATTCTCTGAGTTGTTAAATGAGACAATTTTATGATTAAGGCCCGATTACTGAATGTCCCGTTAGCTACTCACTAGGAATTTAACTGTCATGTTTGTTGTTAAATTTAACTGTTTGTTAAATTTTGACTGGACATTCAGTAATCGCACCTAAGACTATCAAAATAATCTGAAGCAATACACGTAAATTTAAGCTAAATTATGCCCTGAACCCTTCTGTGGCGTACCAAATGGGTATGTCAGAGAGAGGCTCAGAAGATGGAGGGAGTCGGAGTTTGGGGCCAATTGGGCAAGATCGCCTGGGCAGCGACAGGCGAGGATGTTTATATCTCCTTTTGGGGAGATGTCGCGGAAACTCTTGCCTATGACGAGGGGGCGAACTAATGACCGTGACGGGTTACCTCACGGGACACTGTGGCCTTATGTATCAATTGTACAAGATGGGTCGATTCTCTACGGATATGTGCAGGTTTTGTGAATGTCCAATTGTCCGAGGCTCTCCGACAGGAGGGTGCGTTATTTTGGTGGTCGAATAGTGACGCCATCGGACGTTTGGAATTGTTTACCTGGTAGGATAGTTGGCTTCGTAGGGAGCCTGAACCTATAATGTGTATTCGTTGGCAGCACGAAACACCAACTTCTGGTCGCGGTGCATAGTGCCACTCTAGTCTAATCTAAAGCTAAATTATTTTCTTTTCGAAAAAAAATTCGCTTAATTTTGTGAAAAAAGCATTGATGGTAATTGATTCGATGCGGGTATCGGTAAGGGTAACGTTATTTTCTTATATTTTGGTAACGGTATTTTAGGGGTAAAGATATTTCAGTTATTTCGATTAGAGATGGGCACGTGAGTGATTTTTCACTCACGTTCACGCACGCTCACGAAGTAAAAATTATAATCACGTACGACTCACGCACAATCACGTGAGTAATTTTACGTTGACTCACGCTCACGAAATAATCACGAAATTTTTGTTTTATTTTTATGAAGAAAAAGATATTTATTTATGCATATAAAAATTAAAAATTAAGTAACTTAAATTAAAATTGTTACACTCATTGTTCAATATTTGGTATTGTAAATTATTACGGATTACTGGTTAAACTACAAAATAAATTTTGTAAAAAGTTGTTAATATTTTATAAAAAATATTATTCCAAATTTTTATTAAGAAACGAAATCTTGTCAAAAAAGAAGCCGACTTCTTCCAAGAAGTCGGCTTCTTTTTTCCTCAAGAACTCTTCCTGATGAAGAAAACACACGCTCGCTAGTAGCTGAACTGACTGGAATACACATTATTTGTGTAATCTTACCTTCAGCAACAGACAGTGGCCGAATATCCTTAGTTACAAAGTTTAATTGCTTAAGAACGATTTCATTTTTGTGTTTTCAGGAAATATTTTACATGCAAATGAATCGATTTTTTTTTTTGCAAGGCAAACTCGATGATATTGATGAATTTGGACACGTGTGCCTTAATAGACTTCCAGTTCCTCCTTTTGTCGTATATGATAAAAGTAAATTGAATTTATTGCAAAGCGCGAAATCCACAAAAAATGTATATTTATTCTTATTTTTTTTTAATATCTGATTAATTTTTTTTTTCTTTTTTTTTACTATTTGCACTATTTATTGTAAAATGCAGATTCAAAACAAAAAACATAACACAGAATAAAAAATTTATATTTTTTTTGACGTTTGCTAAAAGGAATTAACCACTAGTGTTGTAAAAGTATTGAGTATTTGAATACTCAGCACCCGATACCAACTAATTTTACGGGTATCGAATACCAAAAAGTAAAATTTGATTTTAAAAGTTTCTATTATAGTTTAGGGGCTTCAAACGAAGAGCGAAATTTGATCACAGTTGTGAAAAAATACTGCCGTTAATAATGCAAAGAAATGCTACATTAATAAATACTAAAAAATTATTGAAAAATAACAACGTTGCAATGAAATAAGTGAATGATTAGAAAGAACGAGAAATGAATTTAGTTTTTTAGTTTGTGCAAAATAAATGTGATTTAAAAAATTCAAAAAATTTAATCAAAAAGATCGCAAAAATACCTAAGAAATACTTGAAAAAAATTGAAATCATGCAAACTCACGTAGTAAATTTGACTCACTCACGCTCACGCACGAACTTATTTTTTCTACTCACGCTCACGCACGACTCACGTGAGTAAAATTGTTTTCACTCACGATTACGAGTGATTCACGTGACTCACGCAAATTTCGTGTCACGTGCCATCTCTAATTTCGATAAAGTTTTTTTTAGCATTAATGATATTTTACTCATATTTCGGTAAGGGTATTTTAAGGATAACGGTTTCTAGGTTATCTTGGTAACGGTATTTTAAGGGTAAAGTTTTAAGGGTAATGTCAATGTACACCGATATTTTTAGCCCCATTGTGCCTGAATTCCAATGACTGGCTAGTTTATGGTCAAAATTTTGGGAAAGGAATTTTAAGGATAACAATATTTCAATTACTTCGGTAACGGTATTTTAGCGATAACGGTATTTTAAGGATATTGGTATATTAGTTATATCGGTAACGGTATTTTACGGATAACGGTATTCAAATATTTAGGTAACGGTATTTTAGGGATAAGGATAATCAGTTTAAAGAGTTTTGATTCGATAACGGAATATTAGCGGTAGTGTCTGCCATCCCTGAAAATACAGTAGATGAAACATTTTAATAACGTCCAATAGTGGACATTCAAATAGTAGACATACAGTTTTTCGGAAGCTAATTCAATTTTTAGTGTTAGCTTACCTCACAAAAACGAGCAGCTTCATAAGCCACTAGTGGCACGCGTGTCATAGTTGTGCCAGCCATGCCAATTGTAGTATGTTAGGGTTGCCAGATATTTAAAATATAGTTGAAAAAAGCTCTTCGGGAAAAATCGCATAAAATCCGAAGAATTACAAATGTCGGAAAACCCTCAGATACCAGTGTAGAAGCGGTAATGAAACGTCATTACTTTGCTCACTACCAGTAATGACACCAGCTTACTCTCTGCATTACTTTTACACAAATAATAATGACTTGCTAATAACTAGTTAATTATGACATTATTTTAATGCACTAAAATAATGCGTTACCCATAACTACTTATTTTTATCCATATTTTAAATATAAAGTAATGATCTAAACATTTTTTGAAAATCTGTTCTTAGACTCATTATTTTTTCAATTCTAGTAAGTACATATAATAACGATGTATTTATTTTTGATTTTTAAAATTAATTTTTTCACCAACAAATATTTCTTCATTCTCTCTACTAACAAAAAATCCGGTAATTTCGATCCGACAAAATTTAGGGGTCAGCACAGCGAATATAAGGTTTAAAATTTTCATTCGAATGAACTAGTGTTTTTTGTAAAAAAATTCGTTTTGTAAAACAATACATTTTGTTTTAGATTAAAAGCCCACGTCAAAGATCAAGTCCGATTTAGTTGAAACTTTTTAATAACACTTTTTTAATATATCTCCATAATTTGTCTAGCCCTGCCCTCAGCCAAATTTCTCCAAATGCCGTACTTTATCCACCATAATGGTCACATAGAATTAATCTTTGAAAATTCATATTTATTATAGCTCCATCAAATAGATCCATCAACATTTTTAATTTCAATATTAAAAAACTTTGAAAGCGTTGCCATACTTATGGAGATCATTCATTAAATGCTTTATGATTCATTACAACTTTCAACGTCCTTAATTTTTATGAATCTTAACTATTAATTCTTAACCACTTTTAAGTAATTTGTGTTTCATGTTGTCCATGGACACCACCACCCCAACCAAACACCACAGAAATAGCCATATGCGACCAAGAGTAAAATAAAGTGACTTTTTTGTTGCTTCTGCTTCTCCATTAAATAAAAACAAAGAAGAGACAATATACAGACAGGGAACGACTTTCACCTTTAGTTTTGTGCTATCTGGCGCTTTAGCCATCGCTGTTCATGGCCTAAGGACATATTGCGATTTGGCTTGGTAGCCTGAGTAAAAGTTGAAGAAAAAAACGCAAAAAAAAAGAAGCATATAAACAGGCATAAGCAAACAGTCAGCCAGCCAACCAAGTCAACCAACCTACATTTAATACAATGGTTATGATGCCTGACAAAGTATTTCAGGTTGGGTTAGAGTGGCAGTTAGAGTGCATGGGTGGGTGGTAAGGTTTACACTTTTACATGTAGATGGCTAAATGGATGAGTGTTTATATTTTTTATATTCTTATATGTTGGTTTCCAAGACAACTGTCCAGCGAAAAACAAATTATAAAAAACCATGTAAAATTCAGAACATGTTCTGAATTTTAGTGTAATAGAAAACTCAATTTACTTAAAAATCGGCATAATATTATTTTTTTTTTAATTTTTAAAAAACGAGTAAATATTTTTGTTTCGATCCAGAAAGTTTCTTCGCGTAACTCGGCTTAGTTTTGGAGAAAGTATTCGTTTAATATTGTCCTCCATTAAGTTTTTCATTTTTATGGTAACACAATATTCATGCATAGCGTATGAGTAACAAATAACACATGTATTAAAATTCCTCATACGCCATGTATTTTTAAGATATACATTAAGGGCTTCCAAAAAATATGCCATTATGAAAATAAATATGGCCTACCAAAAAAAAAACATCACAAAAAGAGTTTTGTTTAGAGATCGCAGATCGAAATTGAAGTTTCAAAGTAGTACAGGAATACAGGAGTATATCGGGGAATATGAAAATTAAGGTCTTCCAAAAAATATGCCATTATGGAAATAAATATGGTCTACCCAAAAAAAAAACATCCCAAAAAAAAGTTTTGTTTAGAGATCGCAGATCGAAATTGAAGTTTTAAAGTAGTACAACTATCCCTCAATTTACACGATACTTTTTTTATACGATTTCGCTTTATCACGATTTTTTTATTTCTCGCACACAGAGAAATAAAGTTCCAACCGAATTAAAAAGTGTATATTAAGGGTATCAACTTATAAATTCAGTTAGTACAAACGATATTAACATTCAATTTCTGAACATGTTGGGTGTTACAACTAAAATTCTGTTGATTTAACCGAATTTTGTTGTGAAAACTCATATAAAGATGTGCCAACTGTCTGAAATTCGTAATAACCGAATCTGATTCGTAGTAACCGAATTTCAGTTGGCAAATAGTTAAATTTTTTTCTGTGTGCGTGTAAATCGAGGAATATGGAAATTAAGGTCTTCCAAAAATATGCCATTATGGAAATAAATATGGTCTACCAAAAAAAAAAAACATCTCAAAAAAAGTTTTGTTTAGAGATCGCAGATCGAAATTGAAGTTTCAAAGTAGTACACCTATCCCTTGATTTAAACGATACTTTTTTATACGATTTCGCTTTATCACGATTTTTTATTTCTCGTGTTAATCTAGGAATATGGAAATTACCTCGATTTACACGATTTTTTTTTGGATTTTTATTTATTTTATTTTTTTTTAAAGAGAAGCTTCACTCAGGAAATTCTTTCTATTAATTAATGTGCTGCATTCTTTGGAAAGGGTATAGTGAAGAGATAAAAGGTGGTGAAAGATTAAGGGCTTAAAACATGGCGCGAGATGATAAGTCTTAAAACAGTTGTTGCTCGCCACCTGATGTAGAGTTGGAAAATTTATTGAAGCTTTTTGTTTCATAGCCCTGATTCATTATTTTACTTCGGTGGGGTTAGGTGCTATGGGAACACCGAAGGTGGGCGCAGCGATACATATAATTGATAGAATTTTTCTAAATTGATGTTGTCGTCACCGGGAATCGAATCCGGGACCATCTGTGTAACAGTCCAAGCACTAATCATTAGCGTCTTTAGTTTATTTTTTTAAAATATCGTAAATAAACACACGAGTTCATTGAAAATGAAATTAAAAAGGGAATTCTCCGTTTATGCATGTACATACAAAATATAAATGTGTATGCAAACACCAATCAGTCATACAAGTCCGATAGTTGTAGTTTTTTTGTGAAAATAAAATATTATAAAATTTATATAAATAAATCGGGTTATATATAATAACACTGCCATTTTTTGTAAAGCTTTTATAACTCGATCGACATTTTATAAATATAAATACATACATATATTAAAAAATTACTTTATAAATAGCATTTGCTTTTTTTTTCAATTTACACGATTTTCCAAACAAACTTTTTTGAATTCGATTTACACGATTTTTTCTGGAAAGTATCTAAATCGAGGGATAGGTGTACTTGTTATATTATTTTATTTGAATCAAAAAATAAAATGAAATGAAAAAAAATTAGAAAATGTTAAAAATAGTTATTATGATTGCGACACATCATCTCAAATATATTTTTGGGCGTACATTACGAATATTTAATAATAATTTAAATTCGGAGTCGCGGAATTTTTGAAAATGGAAAATTTCATACAAAAAAGTCTTCAACTTGGTCAAGTGGTTTTCATATAATTACTGCTGTAAAAATTATTTGTTTGCATGGATATATTTCTATGGAATATCTTCCTTTAATAACCCGGTTAAAAGTCAATATATATGCATTCATTTATGAACACGTATAAACTCATGCCTGCTCATGTATGAAATGGTTCGAGCTCATACATGTCCATATACCACCATATAGAGTTCATATATGTTCATAAAAGTTTATATGTGATCACATATATAAATATTACATCAATTTTCGTTAATGTATAATTATGATCATGTATGGAAATGTATAGACATGTATGATTATATATGTAAATATTTTCTCAATTTTTGTTAATGCACACATTTATGATTCCTCATACGAACATATAAAAAGGATTTATGAACACATACATGTATGGATGCATTTTGAAATGTATGAAGCATGTGTGCTCATGTATGGATCCATATATGTCGATTTTTAACAGGGAAGCTAAATATGATCGAAAAACAAAATAAATGCCAAAATATAAGTTCAACTGCAAGGATATTAAAAACAAAACCATATATGAAGAAAGTCCTTGGTAAGTAGATTGTAAAACTATAACAAGTTGGATTCTTCAATGACATCGTCGTTAGGTACTTAGAAAAATCTTTGAAAATGCGAATAATTATAAAAACCACTAATTTTTTTTTTTATTTCGATTACACATTCCTAATTTTCATTAAGATTAAGCTCAGTTTTGAGAAATTTGTTCATAGAAGACATAAACAAGTTGGATTTTTACTTACGTCTTGTCAGCAAATTTTACAATTTTAACAAAAATTTGTATTTTTAGGTATAATTTTTTTAAACACCTCGAGTAACTTAAAAACTTTTAATTTTTTTTTAATTGTGATTTCATATTCCATTACTGCCTATGAAGTAAGACTAGATTGGAAAATTTTGTTAAGGTACATTGAGTAGCTTAAGAAAAAATTTAATTTAAAGGCAACCCTAAATTTGTGAGAATTTCTTCTAGAGACCATACATGTGAATTTTTCATTACCATTGAAATTTCATTACCATTAGTTGATACTAATGAAAATGAAAAAAATTTCATTATCATTTAATGATAATGAAATCACACTAATGTATGATAAAACTAATTACATTTGTTAAAAAAAAACAGACGTTTAAAAAAAAATACTGGATTGGAAACAGGGTTGGAAAGTAAAAATAAATATTTTTTTTAAAGATTTTTTTATTTTTTTTAATTCGAAGCGATATTTAATTGGTGTGCTTCATATTGGGAACGAAATTTAAAGAAACGGTTAATAAGTGGAATTTAGAAACTAAACATGAAGAACAATATGGAATAGGGAACGAGTGGAATTGGAACACTAATTGCAGGTAACGAAATTGTATTGAACTGGGAACGAACTTTGTTTAAAAAAACGCCATTTTATAAAATGGCTTGTATCTCGAAAACTAAGCGAGATATCAAAAAACAGACAAAGTTTTTGCAAACAACAAACATAACACATACTGGTAATACTAATATTTAAGACACCCTGTGGTTGTTAATCCCTCGGGTTCCTTCCCAGACCTTGCATATTTGTATTATCACGGTTAAGTAATACTCCTGAGGAGCATAACTTTTGACCGATTTGTGTTTAGTGTTTCAATTTTACTCATTCCTTTTCCTTCTACTTTACTTGGTTACAAACCAGGCTGAAAATTAGTATCTTATTTCAAATAAGCACGCGTCTGAACGAGGGCTTTCACAACTCTGATTTGAGTGATTTAAAAGTCCATTTTTTAATGTTACTTATTTATTTTAATTTATTCATTATTAATGGCGTTGGAATTTAAAAACATTTTTATTAATCAATTAAATTAAATCCTTAAATCATTATCATTAATTAAAAAAATGATAATGAAAATAAGTTCATTACTGTAAGTAATGTACTGAAATCTTTATTTCATTAGTCCACTTAATTCGTTAGTCCCATGTATGCTAGAGACAAATTGTTACTTCTTAAAAGTTTACTTTTTCTGCAAGCTCTAAATGTTAACGAGTTTAGCGGACAACCTTGTGGAGATCGCAAAATCGAACTTTCATCTTTTTTTGGACCACTCTAATATACATAGATGAGCAGTTTCAAAAACTTTCGACCCCTGTTGAAACTGACTTTAGATGCCTCTTTTTTCTTAAGGTTTTTGGTAAGGATGAAAATGAAAATTATTCAAGTTCGATGCCATACTCTATATTTCTTTATTAGGATATTGTCCTAACAAATAATCTATAGAGTTTTTGTTTTTTAAATTTATTAATTGACCACTTTCAGGAATGTGTTGATAGATCTATTTCGGGAATTTTCTAGGTTCCCATCATCAGAACACGTTTTGAAAGAAGTGACAATCCCATGCAAAACATCAAACATTCATGTCAACTTGTTTTCTCACTAAATGAGAACTAATATATGAGCTCGATGTTAAAGATTATCCCAACTGATCAAAATTAAATTGTAAAATTATTTGTTATGTGCACCCTCTACCTATAATACACGATTTTTGTTTTTTTTTCTCCTTTTTTTGTTTTTTTTCTCCTTCTCACAAGATGTAAAGGTGAGTAAACAAGATCGTACTTTGTCTTTTTAGGTTACCCAGAAAACCACACATTACCAAATAATGGGTTAAGTAATGTAACTCCATAGGGATCCATGCATTACAATACACATTACTACATTTTTCGGCTATAGATAATTTTCTTGTGGTGACTAATTTAAAAAAGTTCTATAACAATTTTCACATTAGGGAACATGTACCTTAAAGTGGGCCTAAACAAAAAACTCTCTAAATAAAGTAAGATCGAAAAGTTTATATTTATATTTAAATTTATTTTAATTTCCTTTATTAAAACTTTTAATGTTTCGTTTAAAGCTGCTTAATTGGTTACAAGCAAACGATATTTTTTTGTTAAGATATGTGTTGAAAAATTGTCCAAAACAGATTAGAACAGTTAAAGTGAAGCGTAAGCCATTTAAACTTAAAAAAAAATCTAAAAAATAATAAAATATATCAAAGGTTCACTTTAGGGAACATTATGAAAATTATATTTTTCACATTCTTGTTTTATTTATTAAAATTGTTTATGGAATCAATTAATTTTATTAAAATTTGTGAATAAATTTCTTACCGTTTACAAAAATTCGGCTTTGAAAATTTTTGAAATCTTGTTTTTTTATATTTACGAAAAATTATCTTTTATATTGGTTTTTTTTTTGAAATTACACATTATTACCAAGAAAAACGTGTTCATTTAAGTCGACACTTTTTTAAAATAGAGAAAACTCGATGACAGTTGACAGTTTTGACATATTCAAGTAAAAAACTCGAAAAAACGAAAAGGAAACAGGCCACAATAGCGAACATTCCCTTACATAAAATTTGTCAATATTTAACCACGCCTACTTCACCCCACTTTTAAAAGTTGTTCCATTTTTTATTCCTATCATATAGGACAAGAAATACTGTACGTTTGATACAATAAAATTGGTCCTGTATGAGGGCAGTTGACTGGGAAAGTCACATATGTGTCTATATAATTTTCCTGCCTGCCTGAACGTGTTCGCATTATTGAGCTCAGGTGGGTAGAAATATAAAAACCGGGTTAATATTTCATGAGCAACATTTTTAATTACAAAACACTAAAGTGGCAAAAATGTGCACTTTATGTTTGTAAGGACCTTTTTGGTTAAACGTTTCTTGTTTCTTTTTTTAAATGTTGTCGTTGTCGTTGTTGTCCCTATTAACTTAAATACTGTCGTTACCTTAATGAACGTAACATTAAACTCATGTAACCTTTTGTTGTTGTGTTGGTTAATATTTATACCTTGGTCTTACAGCTAAAGAACACTAAACCAGGTTAAAACAATGAATTAAGTCAAAGAATAAAAACCAAGTATTGTCATAAACATAACTAAAAGTCTTTATATCTCCCCCACAATATATTACAAGGATAAACCTTAAGGTTGGCTTCGATGTAATTTTTTTTTTGGTTCTTTTGCTAACTGGATATAAGCTTATATGAATGTTGTAAAATTCATGTTTCTTTCGCTCTTGTTGATAGCTGTTAACACGGCCTAATTGCAAAGTGGCTTCCTGACTTGAGCTTTTTTTTTTCATATTGAATTACTTTAATTGATGGCACGCGTTATATAAACTAACTACATGATACTAACCATAGTATTGTATTACTTTAAACTATCCTAACTACACTTGCACTTGTGCTAGGGGTGCCGAACGAGACTAATTTTTATAAATCCCCGGATTCGGGATTCCGGAATCCTTGGATTTTTGGTATCCTGGAATTTTTCTAGATTTCGGGATTTCGGAACTAATTTTTTATATTTTTTTGTTTAAATAAAACATAAAAACGTGCGTCCCGGTAGGCTAGTTGGTAGCGTGCTGGCTTATCAGTGCGGGGGTCGTGGGTTCGATTCCCACCAGAGGCACTGGTCTGTTTTCGCTACAACACGCCGAAGGCCATAGTAGCTAGTGCTCGACTAGGGTAATAGTATATAATTTGTAATTATATGATTATTAATTAATAAAATAATAAACAAAAATAAACATAAAAATAAAAAAATTTATTAAAAAATTTTATTATTCACATCTTACAGTTTGAAAACTAAAATCTATTAACTCATTATTGACCAAATGTTCCGTTATTAACTCAGTATTTTTAAACTGAAATCATAGTTAAGCGGTTTAAAAGCCTTAAACTCATTCAATTGCTGTTCAATAAATTTGTTCAGAGTTGCCAAATAATTATTTGAAAAAAATCAAATTTTTACATTTATTGAAGGGGCTTTTTTCAAAAATTATTTAAAATATAGTAAAGCCTAATCTTATATATTTTTGTTTATTATGTTGATGAGACAATATGGAAAATGTACCCTATGGGGAATAAGGAGTGAATTGTCCTAAAAGTTACTGGTTAAAGAAGGACTTATCACAGGACTGGTATAATTTAATACTGAAGTGGGTTAAGCAGTGTCAATTGTCTTAAACTTACCAATCCTGTGACTGGACATACCGCTTAACCAGAATGTTTATTAACAAGAAAAAGTTGGCCAGAATTTTTCACTCATTGGAAGCTGTTTAGTTTTCGTTTATTATATACGACATGGCGCTTTTGCGACAGTCTTGTGGTATGTCCATCTTTGGTTAGTCCTGTGGCATGCCACTATGTGGTTTAAAGCAGGACATATGACCCCCTCCTATGACAAGCCAATGTTAAAGTTGCCAGTTGTTTACATAGGATAGGGTTTAGCAGAGGACTGGTCTCTGGCACGAATGGACCGATCCTGTGGCACACGCAGAACCGGTCCCATTCCCCATAGTGTATTTCTTTGATTAAAATGAGTTTATCGATTGTGTATAATTATTGAAAATCTGACCGATTGGATCATGATTTTTCAAATTCACAAAGTCTAATGTATTTTAAATTTATTCCGTTTTCACTTAAAATATAATTAATGGCTGGTTTTTATTAAAATACTAATACTAAAATATTTATAAAAATGGTGATGTCATGTTTGTCATACAAAATTTAATAAAATGGTAAAATTTTTTCTAAAAAAAAACTAATTCGGTTAATTAAGAAAAAATTTAAATTTCATATATTATTGAATATCCGGTTAAAAATCAACATACACATGCATCCATTTTTAAACATGTATGAACTCATTCATGCTCATATATGGAGTCATTCGAGGTCATACATGTAAATATACCATTCATATATGTTCATATGAGTTCATATGTGATCATATATGTAAATATTATCTCACTTTTCGTTAATGTACACACATGAACATATATAATTCCTCATATGAATCATATATGAATATATATGAATCATGTATGGATGCATGTACATGTATGAAGCATGTGTGTTCATATATGGATCGATATATGTCGATTTTTAATAAATTTATACAAAATAAATTTTGTTAATATCTTCAACCGTCTAGTATTCATATTCCGACAAAGTTTCAACTTTGCTTGCAAATATTATCTATAGAGGGCGCTTTATGGTAAAAAACTGAAAATAAATTTCATTAATAAAACATTTCTGCAAAGTTTGGTAAAATGTCCAGCGGATCTACACAGAAAGAATTTTGAAAATTTTCAGTAAACCAATCAAAACTCGTGAAGGAGAGTTTCTATAAACGAAAATTGTCTTAAAACGAATGAAACGCTTCATACCGTTTATGAAGATAGTTTTCTTTATGAAACTTCTTCATTGAGTGAATGAAAGTTTTCACAAAATTTTATGAAAACTTGCATTAGTTTAATAAAAAGTTTTAATTGGCGAGTTCTAGTGCAACTTCACTGCTTCTATTAAACAATTCATTAATATCATGCAGAAATATACATTTTATGTTTTATTTATTTTTTGTTCTCGTTGTTTAACAGGGTGTGTCTTATACACAAAAGTAATAAAATAAGAAAAATTTGAAATCGCGGAATTTTCGGGATCGGGATTGGCACCCCTAACTTTAGTAATACCAACAGTACCCACGTTCATGTCTCTATGTGTGTGTGTGTTGTATAAGTTGATTGTTTAAGTCAAACTGTTTAAAACGGTTTTTTCGAAGTACTACTAATATTTTAACCATATTTCGTTATTGACACCTTTTAACTCTAGTCATGTGTAAAGAAAGGTTTGTTTTCAATAGTTTATGATGTTGTTTAAGTTATTACATTACATTATTACAGTATGCAACAAAAGTATGTGAAAATACAATAATACTAGGTGAACAAAGTGTTAACGGTGCTTCATCGTTTCGGAAGTGAAGTCAATCATTCTGAGTGGCTCATCCTGAGCTCAAGAGAAATTGATCTTTAGGTTTCTGAGATTCAGGATCATACAATTGTCTCTTTACTCTGCTGCGACGGAAGAAATAGAAACACCATTTTTGTAATAGTAACGTACTGAGAATAATAAAATGTACTTCGTAATATCATTTGAAATATGTTTTATAATGAAGCCAACATCAAAAATTGATTTTTTAGAGTCAAAGCACCGTTTTTTTCTATGACAATCTACAAGAACAATAAGATACTACAACTTTCCAGGATAATAAAAATAAATAAGCGTTAATTTATCAAATATTTGATGATTTTTTCTTGTTAGATAGCGTTCCAAAATCACCAACTTCAAATTCGTATAAAAAAAACTAAAAAAAAAACCCTTTATGGTTTTGTTATGGAAAATGTCAACTTTCATTTGCTTTTGGTTTCATCCCATTCCGATTTTGGTTGTTGCACTGTGTAATTAATTTAAATTTAAAATTTTATTAAAAAAAATACTAATTAACGCTCTAACTGGCAAACGATGTTTTGCAACGAAATTCATACTATGTGCTCCACTCGAAAAACAAATAATAAGTTCTTCAACAAAATTTTTTTTCGTTGCCTAATTTTTTATGAGTAAAAATATTTTTTTTATAAGTCAACAAAATTTTTTATCGTTGCCTAATTTTTTATTAGTGAAAATATTTTAGGGTGCATTTTGGAAACTAAATCATATAAAAGAGTAGTTTTGAACAAAAAATATTTTTCTTACCAAGATATAACCACGCTCGAAAAGTTATTTTTTTTCTACTCCTATTTAAGAAGATATCGCGATTTTCGCTTTTTGGAAAAAGCGAAAATAGGCGAAAAAGTAGATTAGATTAGATCAGAAGGCACTATGCACCGCGTCCAATGTAGGTCTTTTGTGCTGCCTAAAGTTACCTACAGATTCAAGCTACCTATAAGCCAATTATCCTATTAGGCAAAATGTTCGCGATGTCGGAAGGCGAAATGAAGCGATCACCTAGAAACCTAAGTCTCCTATCACAAAGCCTGGGACATTCGCAGAGAACATGCTCCGAGGTCTCAGACACCATCTCACAAAACCTACACATATCCGTGTCCGATTGACCCTTTCTGTGCAGATGGTATCTGAGATTTAGATGAATCCTGATAAAATCCTGTGGGTCCTTGGACCAAAGTAAGGACTTATTATTAAAGATAAAGCTTCAATCTTGCATAAATTTTATTATAAAGAGTTTTTAGTCAACTCAAATTGGTTTTTTAGATTTTTCAAAACTATATTTTTTTAAAACTAATTAGTTTTTGAAATTTTACTAAATTTTGATTTTGAAGGTTTCTCGTTTCAAAACCGTGGACAGCACACGAAAAATTTCTTCACAAAATATTTATCAAATTTAGTTTTCTAACAATCTATTAACACTAACAATCTATTAATAATTTAAAAAAAGAAAAAAACAAACGAATACGCCTTTAAATTGTAAAGAACACACCAGGTTGTAATAACGGGGTTTTCATGGAGAGACTTTCCTAATGATGAAGGCTAAACAAAATTCGCGTCGGCCTAACAATCACGCTTGATTTATTTAGTTGTACGTATAATTTTATTACATACCGTATATAATTTTTTTTGAGTAATTCTTAAGAACTCTAAGTGCAATTTTACACTATATTCCCCAAGTGTTTTTGTACAAAACACATAACAAACAAAGAAAAAAAAAAAAAAGAAAAGAAAAACGCACTTTGCTTGTCTTAAAGTTTTGTTCTTAAATCACCTGATATTTAATCCACTTAACGTATATTGTTTTAAGTTAAGTGAACTCTTTTGTTCATAAGTAATCCATGTTTTGAAGGTAAAAACAAACCTATTAGATGAAAATTTTAAATGGATTAAATAAGACTTCTTATGAACTAAACAGTGTTAAGTGTTGTCATTATGTAGTGGCACATGAAACTAAGGTGACAAATTTAAATTTTAATCAGTGTCATAATATAAAATGGGTTTAACTGGAAATCTATCCAAAATAAACTTATCCAATAAGATCAGGTAACTTAAGTTGACATATCGCTAAATTACGAGAATACTGTCATAAAAAAAAATCGACTTTTGAGTTAATGATGTAGATTTATTCGTTATATCGTACAATGCTTCATATTGTTTAAAAATGTCATATTATTATCACGAATACTCTTCGCGTAGGGAGAGGATATATTTTCTTTTTTCTGAATAGTGTGTCCTAAGAGTACACACTTTATAGAAAAACTATGCTGTTCCCGGGTCTCTCGATAATTAGCGAACTTGCACCCAACTCGCACCAACAGAAAAATGCATCATAACCCCTTTTTATAAAAAACGTAACCAAATAAATAGAGGGAAGATCGAGCTAGGCAGATATGGATTGAAAACTTTAAACGCTTTTTTTTACAAAATCGTGGTTTTTGAGTTATGACAGTCTTCTAGTAAATAAGCGATATGTTTAGTTTTTAAATTTACCTTAAGGTTGTCCCTCAATGTATGAGAAAATTTTAAACTCTTCAGTTTCAAAATCGTAGACCAGTTTTGTGTGAGTTTAGAGTAAAAAAAAAATTACAAAAATGTGAGCTCGAATTGTTAAAAATTGGAAGCTGTAAAAAATTAACTTGAAAACGAAATTAGGGTAGAAGTGTCACATTTTGCCACTGTGGTACATATCGCTCATTTACTGCAATAACGTCATAACTAAAAAATTTGATTTTGTAGAAAACGAGTTTAAAGTTTCCATTTACTCCCACCTTGAAGAAAAAAATTAACTACATAATTTCTCTCCAGAAGTGAGTATAAAAAATATCAATACGACTTTTTACATAATATGATACGTGATATAACGAATAATTCTGCGACATTAACTCAAAAATCATATTTTTGAGTTGTGACGTTCTTGCAGTAAATGAGCACACATATTTTCGCTGTATTTAAACAAGTTATTAAAAAGTCCCATTTATAGTTTGTGCTGTTATTGATCATTCTCCATGTCAAAAAATTCAAGCGTGGTCGAGGATAGACATGGCTTTTTGTTTTTTTGGGTTGCAAAAAAAATATATATGAAGTTAGTATATTTGGGATAAGTTTTTCATTGTGTGCATTAAAACTAATTTTTTTATTTTTTTTTATTTTTTAATAATCTTATAAATACAAATTATATCCTATTACCCTAACCGAGCACTAGCTACTATAGCTATCGGCTCGTTGTAGCGAAAACAGACCAGTGCCTCTGGTGGGAATCGAACCCACGACCTCCGCACTGATAAGCCAGCACGCTACCAACTAGCCAATAGGGGCGAATAAAACAAATATTATTGAAGCGTTGATATTAATTTATAATATAAACACGAATTTTTCAAAATTTGTTTTGAAAAATAAATAAAAATTTATAAGCACATAAGTCAGACCACCAGGTGTCTGGTTTCGTCAGCAAAAGTTGGTAGCACTTTCAAAGACGTATACGTAATATTATTTCGTTACATGATTATTAGAGTGTCATTTTTTCAACTTTCGATGCAGCACGCGCTTTGAAGTTTGTAAGAACGAAATTGAGGCAAAATGGAAATAAATACGCTCGTAACTACTAAATAGTCACCCATACGGAGATAAAAGCAATCCCCCTATTATTTTGGTCTCCCCGATATTTCTCTACAACAAACTTACCCTACATCACCAACCATCCAGGGAGTCTTAATGCAAAAAAAAAATAAATTTTTACGAAAATTGATCAAAATAGAGAAAAAAAAAAATACAATTATTACATTAAATGAAACTGGTTTTATTGATGTTATTAATGTTTACATTAATGATTTATTTAAAAATATATTTTTTTCAGCACGTGTTTCATATTTAAAATCACGTTTTTTTTTTTTAATTTAATAGTGGTAAGCAAATCTTTGACGTTTTTTATGAAATGAATTAAATAAGTCTGGCGTCATTTTGGGACGCAGGTCCACATGGGTTAATGATGTCCAAAATATTTTTTTTAGCAACCTTTAATATTGATGATAAAATAAAACACCAGAAGGTGCATGTGTGGCCAATATTCGATTTGAAATATTTAATGACAATAAATTAGCCTTGTTATTGCCAAAATTTAAATCGCTGCCCTATCCAAGTTTACCGGGGGATATTTTTAATTTTTATTTTTTTGCTTTCATTCTCTAAGATGTATATATTTATCAATTCCATTTTTTAAAATTTCAAATTAGAGATATGAAAAATATATGAAAAATATACTCAAAAAAAAATAAATAACTTAGTAGAAACGTTAGTAAAACGTCTTGTAAATCAGGTATACTATTTTTCAGCAAATTTTTTGCTAAAATTATGTTTTCAGCTAAAATGTTAGTTATGCTTATTCAGCACTTAACTGTTTTGAACTAATGATTTACTAATACTTTACTAATATTTTACTAATATTTCACTGATTTATTTTGCTAAAAATATTGTGCTGATTACCACATTAACAGGGTAGACGACAACCAGATTGAAATATATACGCAGAATGAATTAGATGTCGCGGCATGTCAACATGTAGTAGTGACGAGGAACTAAAAAGTACAACTCTCGTAAGACATTTAAAAAAATCAAACATGGAAGATTTTTGTATCTGGTTTTCATACATAAAACAAAATTATGTTTTGAAACAACTTAAATGTTGTGTTGTTACCGGCTTGTGAAAGTAATTCTCTATTAATTAAATAAAATACAAAACAACATATTTAAATTTAATAAAGACTAAATGTGAATTTGTTAACTAAATGTTTATTAGTGTTCGACCGAACAGTTCGGCCAGAAAATGCATTTGGTCTGTATTCGGTATTTTAAAGCATTATGGACAAATTTGGCGGATGGAAAAATATTTATTGGGCTGATTAGATGCTATTTTGAGGGACAAATTTGAAGAAAAGTCTGTAGTTAAGCAATGATTTTACGGTTCGGCTTCAGAAAGTTCGGCCAAATTGAAAATAGTTCGGCGTCCGAACTTTTTAACTTTATAGCTAAACTTCGGCTTTTCTCTTAAATTTTATACACAAAATCGAATTTAATCGGCTCAACAAACATGTTTCCAATACCAAAATTTGTCGGACAATAATGTTTATAGAGATTAATAACCCAGTATGGTGAAATTCCAAACAAGTATACAGCAGGTAGACAAACTAAAGCGAAAGACAAAGACACACATCTTAGGTAGATTTTTATGTTTCTTTTCTGTAGTTGCAAAAAAAAGGTTGTATATATTATATTTTGTATTTTTTCGTTTTTTTGCATTAGGTGATTTGTATGGTTAATTTTTCTTATTGCAAAAAAAGGGTTTTTTTTCGTTTCGTTTGTTTTTGTTTATTTTTTCATTTCGTTTCTATAATTATCTTCGGCAGTTGCGTTCTTTAAAAGAAAGCATCATTTAGACTACCATTGATGTAAGTAGTTGAAAGAAAATTTTTGTTATGTTATATATATTTATTTCTATATATTTTCAGATATTAAATTAATTCATGTCGTCAATGTGGGAAAATGAAAATTTTTATATTTCGTAATTATTGTAAGTTATTTTTAAAAGAGTCACAAAAATATGTTTTATGATTTTCAGCAAATAAATTAACTAAATTTCAATTTTTCTACAATTTTTTTGCTCGCTGATTTTTTACCAAAAGATTTTGCTGATATTAGCAATTTTTTTACAAAGCACCCTCCTGACTAAAATTTTGCTAACTCAGCAAAATATTTTGCTGACTTTACTAACTTTTTTTTTTGAGTATAGGATAGACAGGTTAGCGACCTCCGAAAAAAAGAATATTTTGAAAGAAATCATTAATAATTTTGTTACAATTAATAATATTAATAAATCCATTTTCATTTTTTTTTCTCTATTTTGTTAAATTTTAATCAAAACTCAGTTGGTTTTTGTATGGTAACCCCCTGAAGTATTATCGATGGAGGATAAGTTTGTTCTAGAGAAATAATAGGGAGACAAAAATAATGGGGGTTGCTCATAATGGAGGCTGCTCCTGAGAAGTTACTAGGTTTTTTTCTATAATTTTTGCCCCAATTTTGTTCTCTCAAATTTTAATGAGCGTGCGGCACTGCAATTTTCAACCGATGAAGCTCAAATTTTGATAAAATTTGGGCTACGATTTTGGAAAATAGTAAAATAAAAATATAAGGACCACCTTAATTTACCAGTAATATAAAAAAAAAAAAATTCCAAATATTTTTATTTAAATTTCAACCCTCTCGCTAACCATATTTTATTTCACCATAATTGAGATATTAAAACTTACATAAAAATATTCTTTAAACAAATCTATTAAGTTTTAAGTGATTTGAAAAAACAAAACCCAAACACATTTTAAAAGGAAATATTACAAATGATATTGTCTTAAAAGTAAATCAAATAAATGATTGAATAAAGTAAAACTATTTATCATAATGGGGGAGTCTACTTAACACGGCTTATGACAAACAATTTTATATTTAATACTACAATTCCTTGAATACAACAACATCCGTAGTAAACGGAGCGAAACGAACACATCTGTTAAACTAAAGCATTTATCAAAATGTCAATGCAGCACTTAAAATAAATCCATTAAGTAACGCGTATACAAACTTATATTCATTGGCCATAAAGACTAAAGAAAAGTAGGAATAAACTTAATGGTTGTGAGAGAGTAAGTACAATACCTCACCGACCGACTGATCCACCCACTTTTTTTTTAAAGTCAGTCTATAATTGTAATGGAACTACCACCAGGCAACAATAACAACAACATCGTCCTAATCATCATCATCATCATCATCATGATTATCGTTTACTACAACCCAAACTACCATTAGAATTTATCGATTTAAATGTTGGTCGTATTGAAAACATTTCATTGTTACCCACCCATACCCACAATTTTTATGAGGACATGTAATCCTTTAAGTGTATGCAAGTGCAATAATTTGTTTGCAGTTTCCCGTTAAGTGCTCTATTTAGTTGAAATAGAAACATCATAGGAAAATACTAGCACAGAAAAATAGAACTAAAGGACGAAATGCTTAGGAAATCATCAACAACAACGAACAACTTGGTAAGGAAAAGTGGAAAGCATTAGCGTTAGCATAACATACCGCATATCAGGGAGACCAACAACAATACACATTCACTTGTCATCACCGATATTAGTGATATTACCCAGTAAACAAATTTACATCAATTTATTTATACTAAGCAATTTAACGATCTTTAGATAATGAGCTTTTAGGAAATGTGTAACGGTTCCCAAATGGGGGTCCGCGGAACCACCATTGTGAAATTTTTTAAAATTAATTTTAAAAAATTTCACAATATCTTTTACAGTTTATATACCCTAGTAAAGAAGTTTATATAAAATTATATATAATGATATATTTTCCGCAAATATAAGAGGATATAATCTTCTTTACTAAAAGCACAAAAAGTAATTTTTGGACTGTCATTATATCTTTGTAAGAGGATTAATTTATTACTAAAGTTATTTATGTTTATGGATTAGTTTTTGAGATTTGCTTTAAACTGATTTTATCCCATATTGCCTAAAATAGGCAACGAAAAAAATGTTGGAGGCCAAACATATTGTTTATTTTTCGTGCCGAACAATTGGTATAAATTTCATTGCAAAAACGCTTATAAACGGCTTGAGAGTTATATATTGATTCATTGGACCATAATCGGAATATAAATTTGGAATCTCTGTTCTATTTAAATAAAAAGTATTTAGCGGTCCCATCACGGCAGCCCGAGTTTAAGTTCGAAATACTTTTACATGTAGTAGAGCACATCAGATTGTGGTCGATTATACAATGGATCGCACAACTCATTACAGACAAAATTAGTTTATTAATCGAACTAATGGAATGCACTTCTCGCAAAGCACTTCCCTGTTGCTAGCAATGTAGAAATATTCAATTTAAACATTACTTCCTCTTTCCCACTTGTGATATCCCATTTTCATAATATTAAAACAGTTGAAGTGCATAAGCAAAATTTAATCCTTTTATCTTTTTAATCCTAAATATTTACTGGGTTATTCACGAATCCTAAACAAATATTCATTGAAGTCATATTGTCATATCAAACAAACATATCATACCATTCAATCGTCATGTCCTGTTATACTTAATGTTTTTAAACGGATGTTTATAATTCAAGGGTGTTACTTATTTCCACTCATTATTCATTTGTACGCTCTCGTTTCCTTTACTGGTTCTTTCATTTATTTGCTTATGTTTTTTTTTTTGCCTTTAATAAAATCAATTCATAAAGTCAAACAAATACCAGACACGTAAGCATAGCACGCGTTCATACTAGAATGTAGGAAAGAAGGAATCTTCATCATAATGCTCTTGTTTAAATTTGTATATGGATAAAGAAGGGTGTTTTGCTGAATTATACTACGTCTACCATTAACCCTCTAAGCGGTAAGCCCGCCTTAATAACAATTTTTTTTTTTTTTTTAAAGAGAAGCAACACTCAGGAAATTCTTCCTATTAATTAATGTGTTGCTTTCTTTGAAAAGGGGATAGTGGAGAGATGAAAGGTGGTGAAAGATGAAGGGCTTCAAACATGGCAACACTGTAATTGCGCGAGTAGATAAGTCTTAGAACAGTTGTTGCTCGCCACCTGATGTAGAGTTGGCGAATTTATTGAAGCTTTTTGTTTCATAGCCCTGATTCATTATTTTACTTCGGTGGGGTTAAGTGCTATGGGAACACAGACGGTGGGCGCAGCGATACATATAAGTGATAGAAAACTCATACATATTATTTTTCTAAATTGATGTTGTCGTCACCGGGAATCGAACCCGGGACCATCTGTGTAATAGTCCAACGCGCTAACCATTACACCACAGCGCCCAACAAGCTTCTTCAGTAGAAAACCAAATTTACAAAATATTTTGTGAAGAATTTTTTTCTATCCATGGCACGGCTTGGAAGCAAAAAAGTGTTAATGTTCAAATTTCGTACAATTTCAAAAAAAAAAAAAATATTGTGTAATGAACGCAATGTTCAAAAATCTTAAAAACCTATTTATTTTGACTACAAACCGTTGTCCCAAAGTAAGATTAAAGCTTAAGCTTTTAAAAAATCTCTTATTTTGGTGCAAAGACATACAGGATTCCAATCCAGGATACGTCTTAAGGACATTGTCTTAACTAAAAAAACGCATGGCCGTATTTTTATGAAATTTGGTAGAAAGATTATAATGACTGTTTTTTATACAGGTATAGAACTCTAAGTTGGCAACACTTTTTAACTGGCGGAAATTTTTTCAGTTGTCAATTGATTTATGTTAAGTCTGGTTTGGCATTTCAACATGAATAGACTCACACCTAAACAACGCTTCCAAATTGTGCAAATTTATTTTGAAAATCATGGTTACGTTCGAAATATGTATCGCGCACTAAGTTCGAATTTGTTTAGCGATGAAGCTCACTTTTGGTTAAATGGATACGTCAATAAACAAAACTGCCGTATTTGGAGTGATTATATTCCTTAAGTGTATGTTACAATCCAGACAAACTGACTGTTTTTTGTGCTTTTTGGCTGGTGGAATCATTGGTCCGTACTTCTTTAAAAACGATGCTGGTCAGAACGTTACAGTCAATGATCATCAATTGAACAACCATGATGTGCAGGAGCTGTGGTTTCAACGAGACTGCGCAACATGTTACACAGCTCGTGCCACAATTGATTTATTAAAGCAAACGTTTGGTAACCGCATAGTTTCACGTTTCGGATCCGTGAATTGGCCTCCAAGATCGTGCGATTTAACGCCGCTGGACTATTTTCTGTGGGGATATGTGAAGTTGATAGTCTACGCCGATAAGCCCGAAACGATTGACCACATGGAAGACAACATTCGCCGCGTTATTGCCAATATACGGCCACAAATATTGGAAAAAGTCATCGAAAATTGGACCTCCAGATAAAACTACGTCAAATGCCAGAAGTCATATTTAAATTTTAATGCCAGAAGATTATCTTTCGAATAAAGTAAATTTATGTCAATTTAAAAAATTCATCTTTCTTTTATTCCATTTCAAAGTTTTATACCCTTTATTAAGTAGTAGTAGCAAAACCTTCAACTTTGATCAATATATATTCAACTTTGATCAATATATTTTATGCAGTAAGTTATATCTTGCTAAGAGGAAATAATTTATCCGTAAACTTATTAGTTTTTTTTTTAGTTCACTGTTTTTTTAGCGTCATATAGACAGTCGCAATTATTTTTAATTAATATGCATTTAACAAATTTAATTTAGAAAGGTTGAGGTTAAGAGAAGAATAAACGTTTTTATCTAAAAATTATAAACACTTAATTTTCAAATTAGACTAGACTAGTTTCTGCATTTTTTTATGGACAGGTCATCTCATCAGTGATATTCCATTTTAAATTGTATTATTATTATTTGGGTCTTATAATTGTCAGATTGTCTCTATATGACACATTTTTTTAACAACCTGTCGGCTGTAAGAATCAAACATGCACTTCTTCTTACATTACGAACATAACAACACTAAGTCATGATAGTTTAGCGATTACACCCTAGTATGGCCTCGAATGTAATGCAGCAAAATTTGCTGTTTTCTTTCCTATTATTATTTCCTTTCCTATATTTATTGTTGTATATTATACTCAGAAGTGATCAACACTAACAAACACAAATGTTCTATTTTTAGATTTATTTTGTTTATTTTTCTAATCTCCGCCATCTCTTTTCACAACGTTACCAGATTGACGTATGGTTTTTACGTTCAGTGTAGACAACTTTGCGTTTATGTTGAGACATCGCAAATTTTATAATGTATTTAAGTACATTGTTATTTTAACGTCAGTCACAATTAATAAATTAATTTTTATTGATTTTTTTTTTTCAGATTCGCCAATTTTAAACCAATTTTGATCCATATCGCCTAAATAAGGCAACGAAAAAAGTTTGGTAAAACAACATATTGTTTATGTTTCGTGCCGAACACGTGCTAAAAATTGCATTGCAAAAATGCTTAGAACGGTTTGAGGGTTAACACAGCCACGGTTCTTTTATATGTTCATATAATTTTTTGTTTTATTTTATTGTTGCCGGTTCTTTAGCTTGAATTTTATTCACTAACTTGCCATATTTCCTACCATTGTTTCCTTTCTTCCTTTTGACTAAATGCTGACAACTGTTCAACTTCAAAATACTTACAATGTAGTCGTCATATATTTAGTAGTCGTCGACAGTCATAACAATAGATAAGTTGAAATTATAATAAGTTAAAGAGGTTTATGGAGTAGGGTGCATTACAAACAATTTTTGTTTTTTTTTTGTGTTTTTGGCAAAAAGAATAAAAACACATTTACAGAATATTTACGAGTAATTTTGTTCCAAAAAATTTATTTTATTTAGTTGTTCTAGATTCAATTGAGAGCAACGAAGAGATTTAGTATATTGGAGGAGTAAACCTGTAATTTGGATAAGTGGACAGTAAAAAAAATGTTTCAAATACATAGAAGTGGATTTTGTGATACTGTTTTCTAAACTGCAGTGTCATAGGAGTTCATGGATTACATCAATATCAAACTCCTCTTCTTCTTTTAACAACAAACACATTTTTTCGAACACATTCAAATATGTTTTGTATATGTATACTACATATGTCCAACACATTCTCATGAGTTATGTGCTATGACAGAAAATGTCAAAGACTTTCAGATCTATGTAATCTATGTAGGAGTTCGACTGAATTTTTAACCAAATAGTTTCGGTTGAAAAAAAATATCGATTGAAAACTGAATTGAAAATCAAAGTCTGACTTAAAGAAAGTATTGGCCCCCAAAAGTTACTTACAAAATTGGACATCTTTTAAATTTTTATTAAAAGTTTTCTATATATTTTTGGGTATTACTCAGCTTTAAGCATTTTAATTTAACTCATTAATGGCACGCCATAGATCCGCTGGACCGTTTCCAACCAAACTTTCCAGATATATAAAACCATGCTTTATTAAGAAATGTTTGTAATTATTTTTTTTTTTTTTCATTAAAGAGCCCTTTTGTGGAAATATAGGCAACCAAAGTTGAACATTTTACAGCATATACAAGGGGTACTATTTTTATTTCGGGAACTGGCAACACTAATGTCAATAGCTAAAATCTGGCAACACCATAATGAAGTTTGACATTTTTTAGCATAAAATTACTCACAACCTTTTGATGTACAAGTGCTATTTGTTTTGTTTCCAGTGAGTTAAAAAAATCAATTTGGCCAAAAAATGGAAATTTCAAGAGAAGGTTTTCGTTGGATTATTTTTCTCAACTTTCGACGTGGATTATCTCAACAAGAATGTGTCGATGAACTCAGTTCTATGTATGGTGATAAAGCACCATCAAAACCCACAGTATATCGATGGTATAGTGAATTCAATCGTGGTCGTAGTTCGGTCGCTGACGAATTACGTGAAGGTCGTCCAAAATCGGTTGTTGTGCCACAAAACATCAATGCAGTGCGTGAACTGATAACGCAAGATAGTCATGTGATATATTGTGAGATAGAGGCATCCTTGCACATTAGTTCCACTTCAATACATTCGATTTTGCATGAACACTTAGTTGTAAATAAAAATTGTTCTCGTTGGATACCCCATAATTTATTAATCGCTCAAAAAAAGGCTCGCGTCGATTGGTGTAAAGAAATGATTAAAAAGTTCTACCGTGGTGCTTCAAAAGGCGTGTATAAAATCGTGACAGGTGACGAATCATGGATATATGCGTATGAGCCGGAAACAAAACAGCAATCGACCGTGTGGGTATTCCAAGACGAGCTAAATACAACAAAAGTTGTTCGTGGAAGAAGCACAGCGAAGCAAATGGTAGCCTGTTTCTTTGGCATAATGGGTCACGTGGCCACTGTTCCTCTTGAGCAACGTAGGACGGTCAATGCTGAGTGGTACACGACCCTTTGTTTGCCTTCGGATAAATTCGTAAAACCAACCGCCGAAGACGAATCATTTTCCATCATGACAATGCGAGCTCTCACACATCTCGTCGAACAAGTGAATTTTTGAGCAGTCAAAACATCGAATTGATGACTCATCCTCCGTACAGTCCTGATTTGGCACCCAATGACTTCTTCTTGTTCCCGAATATCAAAGGTAAACTGCGTAGTCAACGATTTACGAGCGAAGACGAATCAGTTGAAGCGTTCAAAAACCATGTTTTGGAGGTGTCTCAAGAGGAATGGAAAAACTGATATGACAAATGGTTTGAACGAATGCAAAAGTGTATTGATAATCAAGGGGAATATTTTGAAAAACAATAAAGCCATTTTCATTTAAAAATGTTTGTTATTATTTGCTATTCCCGAACATCCTAGACGGTTGAAGATATTTTAAAAATTTTAATTTTGTATAAAAGTCGTCACAATCTGAAGACTTTTTAAAAGAAAAAAAAGTAAACAAGAGTGTGGATATATGTTATTGTACCCATGTGTTGTCCCGATACAGAAAAAATATTCACCTACTCTTTCAATTAAACCGATTTGTTGAAAATTTCAAAATATGTCAATTAATAATTAATTGAATCAATCAAATATTTGCTCAAATTCACAACTTGCTTGACATTTTTTTTTATGCTATCGCTCAAAAGCAAACAACAACATATTGTTGTTGTTTGTTTTTGTAATATTTATGTAGTTGTTTTTTTATATTTATCTAAAACATTATAATGTAATTTTTGAAGTTAAACTAAGTTTACTAAATATATAACAATTGTTTTAAACAAATGGCAATAAATATTTTAAAAATTGTTTAAAAAAAAAACCTGGTTTCAACAAAAGGGCTAATTTTTGCAACAAAAAATATTAAAAACTTTTTTTTTGTCATACTCCCTACGTGTTAATAAACATTTGTTAAGTATAAATAAATATGTAAACTAAATGAGAATTACATGTAGTATTTGGTATGACAACAACGCTTTATCCAAGTTTTTTTTGCTTTTGAGATGGTATACAACATTGATCTCTTTTAATCAAATGTATTAATATTTAATTGAAAACTAATTCAATTAAAGAGCTATCAATTTCTAATTTAATTAACAATTTTCGTTATTATCGGAATTTCAGCAAATAAAGTTATTGAATCGATGATTTCCGTGATTGAAATGGGTTTTTATTTTATTGTGTGTTACCTTAAAACCGAAAATGTTTTTTTTTTGGAACCAGTTCTAGAACTAGTTCCCTGTCAGTTATTCCTCACTAACTCCATGTAACTGGATCTAGTAAAATGAGTTCCAAGAAAGATTTGATTAGAAACCGATTCTAAAAAAAATTCTTGGGTATCTTATTATTTTTTGAATTTGCGGAGATTTTTGCATGGAATCAAAGAGTTTTTTTTTTATATAAGAAGGTAATGTTTTATCAAAACTAAAATTTATTTTTGACTTTTTTTAAAAAACTGTTCTTTTGTAATATTCCAAAAATATCTAGACTCAATCCTTTTTTCAAATACAAATGAATTCGTGTCAAAAATACAAAGTGGTAGCTTGACCATTTGTAAAAATTATACATTATTTATGAAATTTAAGTGTACTTTGTCCCTCTTGAATAAACTATGAAGTACATATTGTTATCAAATAAAATCATCTTAAAATCCAATAATAAATATAAATTCAGACAGACGGACGGATGGATGGACATACTTGCAACGAACTAAAAGCCGCATAGCACTTCAATCATTTATTATGGTATTTGTTTTATAAATAAATAATAAAAAAAAAACCAGCGACAATAATAACAAAAGGGCTTTTAGAGTGGAATTACCATTAAATTGATATTATGCAATGCAAAGTGGTTGGTGTTAGTTTAATATACAATATTAACTCGTTTTTTCGTAGTTTTATATAAACTAAAAGGGTTCAATTGAAGGTAGGGTTTCCGAATAGAACAGGCAAAGAATTCGATATAATTCAGAGAAAAATAAAAATAAAATGAAAATTAAAATTATTCAAGTTCGAGGCCATACTCTATAATTCTTTATTAGGATATTGTCCTAACAATAGTCTATAAGTTTTTGTTTTAAAATTTTTTTTTTTGTTTACTAAACTAAACATGAAGAACGATATGGAATAGGGAACGAGTGAAATTGGAACATTATTTACAGGTAACGAAATTGTATTGAACTGGGAACGAACTTTGTTTAAAAAAAACGTCATTTTATAAAATGGCTTGTATTTCGAAAACTAAGCGAGATATCAAAAAATAGACAAAATTTTCCAAAAACAGACTTAAAAACATACTGGTTTTAAGTGTTTAAGTGTTTCGAGTTCACTTGTTCCCGTTATATTCCATAACGGTTTATTTTGGAACAATGTTCCATTCTATTATTGGAGTGTTTAAATTTAATTTTCACGTAGGTATATGGACTAAACAAATAATTATGACACCCTGTGGTTGTTAATACCAGACCTTGCCTATTTGTATTATCACGGTTAAGTAATACTTCTGAAGGAGCATAACATCCATTTTTACTCGTTCCATTTCCTTCTACTTACTTGGTTACAAACCAGACTGAAAATTAATATCTTATTTCAAATAAGCACGAGTCTGAGCGAGGGCTTTCCATTCCCGATTTATGCGATTTTTCACAAGTTTAAAATTCTATTTTTCAATGGTACTTCTTTATTTTAATTGATTCATTATTAATGCCTATGCAATTTAAAATCATTTTCATTATTCAATGAAATTAAATTCTCAGATCATTATCATTAATTAAAAAAAAATGATAATGAAAATAATTTCATTACCATTGATAGTAATGTAATGGTAATGAAATCATTATTTCATTAGCCCACTTAATTCATTAGTCCCATGTATGCTAGAGACAAATTACTAATTCTTAAAAGTTAACTTTTTCTGCGAGCTCTAAATGTTAACGAATTTAGCTGAAATTTGGCACATGGAGTTTTTTAGATATTATGGAATAGGGATAATATTTGGAGATCGCAAAATCGAACTTTCATCTCTTTTGGACGACTCTAATATACAAAGATGAGCAGTTTCAAAAAACTTTCGACACCTGTTGAAACTAACTTTAGATGCCTCTTTTTTCTTAAGGTTTTTAGTAGGATGAAAATGAAAATTATTCAAATTCGAGGCCATACTCCTATATTTCTTTATTAGGATATTGTCCTAACAAATAATCTATAGAGTTTTTGCTTTAAAATTTATTAATTGACCACTTTCAGGAATGTGTTTATAGAACTATTTCGGGAATTTTCTAGGTTCCCATCATCAGAACACGTTTGAAAGAAGTGACAATCCCTTGCAAAACATCAAACATTCATATAAACTAGAACTAATATATGAGCTCGAAGTTAAAGATTATCACCATTGATCAAAAATAAATTGAAAACTTGTTCGTTGGGTCAATGATTAAAATTAAAACAATCTAAAAAAATTAAAACAATCGCAAATTTTAATGAACTTTGGATATGTTGTAAAGAAGCAACACAAAAATACACGTATTTTTTTAGCAGCCCAATCTCACGTTTAAGGGTTAAAAATTCATTTGTTTTTGTATGAAAAATTGTCTTTAATTTAGGCAAACTATATATATTTTTACGCAGGGTTAAAATACTCAAAAAATTAAAATTTTTGATATTGCCCATATAGTGGACCCAGAGTTGTCACATTTTTAATTTATTTGAAAATCTAGGGGGAAAAAGGATCTTCGGGAAAAGTCGCATAAAAACCAAACGCTTTCTAAGATCGGAAAAAGCTCAGACAACCCCCTCTATCAAACTAAATAGGCCATGCTATGCTTTATTTTTAGCTTAATACAACTAAAATTCCTTAATAAAATGCCGTATTTAATGTTACTCAAAACTAATATTTTTTAATTAACAAAACAAATTTAAAGTCTTTTGAGATAATTTGTATACCAATGAATGTGAATGCCTTCCACTTGATATCAAATTTGTCTATACCCAATAAAATAGTAAAATCCAAATAACTGGTTGCAGAACAGCTTATGCCGTATTGCAACAGGTTCTAATTTCTGTTCCGCAACTGGTTCTTTTTATATGGAGTTTGTCCTATTTGTAACAGGTTCTTTACCTCCAAATAAGAACAAGTTGCTTTAGAACCGGTTATAGAACCAGTTATAGAACTGGTTCTGGGGCAGTGACGCCTTACATTTCGACTCCCAGGAACCAGTTCTAGAACCGGTTCCATGTAACCGGTGGTAAAAGAGTTGTTCCAGAACAGGTTCTGAGGTAATCTGTTCTAAAAAAATGTTGCTAGGTATTTTAATAAAACGAAATAAACCGCAAAAAACTTTAAATTTGGTAATTATTTGTTTATCACATATCCAAACCCATCGGGAGACTCCCTTTGTTAGTTACGAGAAAAAAATGATAGTGGGGCAGCTAATAAAAAAATCACGGAACCCCTAAATTTTTATTCTCTACATTATATTCGAAGTTCTTTAAGATCTGCCGGTACGGGTCGAGATATCTTACACAAACAGACTCATCAAGAGGTCATACATAAATCTGGGATAACTTTGTGAAACCCTTTTAGTTTTTTTTATCTGTAGATCTATTTTATTTCGCATTACTCAACTGCACAGTGTACTAGTTATTCATCCGAAGATGAGTTGGTTAAAATGGTATTTTTAACCCGTAATCACTTTAATTATTTAACTTATATCGGTCAACCTTTAAAAAAACTCCATAATTAAAGTAAAACATTAATTCCTTCCTGTTTTGGCAAACCCTTGTTGTCTTTAACTAAAATTGTACATTTATATTTATGTGGTTTATACTTTATGGTCGAATTCTATATTATTGAACACCATTAACAGCGTACACGCGACCACACACAAAAAGCTAATGGCTTTTTTTGTTGCAGGCTACACTCTGAATAATAGTCAATACAAATAGCAAACTATTAATAACCAGACTTAATGTTCGGCTTAGACTTTAGCGTTAATCTAGAAAAAGTGCTTTAACTGCGAAATTTAAAGCACCAATCCACTTTTATTATATTAACTTTTTAGTCTAAACGAAGCATATCTTTTTGAGCTTCGATTATTTTTAGGGAAGATGCAGTAAAAAATTAGTAAAATAGGCTCTTAAAATATTCACTTATAAGAAATTATGCACTAAAAACCGAAAAATATACACTAGAAATCAAAGAGTAAGCACTAAAAATCAAACAAATATGAATTTAAAATTTGTGAATTTTTAAAAATCGGTTTATTACTCGAGAGCGTTGGTTTTACATTGAAATCCATTATAATTGTCAGACATGGGAGGCAATCAGTCACTTGTGAAATTTTTCGATATCATTAATAGTTTCAGACCAACGCACACACTTGTGGGCTTAAACGCTTCCTTAGAAAATTTGTCAAAATTCGAATACCATACATGGGGATTAGTAACAACATCTGGGTATTTAATTACAGGACAATTACGCAATTACCCAATTACATGTAATTAGGACGAAAAAAAAGTAATTGGCCTTCATTAAAATACACAATATAGGTATTATGTCCCATGTCTGGTATTGGCAAAAATTGAAAAATTTTCCGAGGAAGCGTTTAAGTCAACAAGTGTGAGCGTAGGTCTGATATTATTAATTATATGACAAATTTCACAAGTGAATGATTGTGAAATGTAATTGACGCGCCCCATGTCTGATAATTGTGTGGTAAAATCGGAATAAGCACTAACGGAATAAGCACTAACCCAAAGCGCGAACATCAAAAATGTTTTTCTTGATGATTTATTTGGTTTGTCTCAGAATTAGTTTACGTTAAAAATTAAGATCTTCCTCCGAGCACTTTTTGCAAAACATTGTTTTGATTTTGGGATAAATAAAATTTTCCATTCTTCTCAAAAACTATGCGAATTATAAAGAAAAAATATCTTTAGCAGCATGTACAGAGACCTCGGAATCCGACTTAAACTACACTCAAAGAAATTCTGCTCTAAAAATATGTAGTTGTTTGGGTTGTAATAAAGTTTCCTTATTTTTAATGTAAATGTCAGTCATTTGTAGAACAAATTTAATTTTTTACTAACCTTGTAGTCCATTTAAAAAAAAACAACCGCATCAAATGACTGTTTTATGATTTTACATTCATTTTATACAATAGCTTTTTTTATTTAAGAAATAAAACAAATAAATGTTTGTTTGTTTTTTACTAACATATGTGGTCCATTTAAAAAAACAAACCGCATCAAATGACTGTTTTATGATTTTACATTCATTTTATACAATAGCTTTTTTATTTAAGAAATAAAACAAATAAATGTTGTTTGTTTTTTACTAACATATGTGGTTAATTTTTACTACAATTGTAGTTCATTTAAAAAAACAAACCACATCAAGTTACTGTATTATGATTTTACATTTGTTTTTTTTATACAGTAGTTTTTTTATTAAAAAAACAAAACAATAAATACTTGTTTATTTCATATGTGGTTAATTTTTACTACAATTGTGGTTAATTTTTTTTAACAGTAAAAAACAAATGACAATGTTAGTTGAATTTACTGAAATGTAAGTCGTTCCTTTCATTAAGACGAAATTTCATTTGTTTTAACTGCATTTGAAGTGGGTATTTACCTACATTGTATTTTAAGTATGAAACGAAAACATTTTGGTTATCCTACCCATATATTGATGGTAGGAGGGAGAGGGGCCCTATATGTCAACCATTTTCTTCCTATTTAACGACCTTAAGAAGAATCTGAAATCAAAATATAAAAGTATTAACAAATAAAAACTCGGTAGTAAAAGGGTTAAATTACCAGAAAAAAATCGTGCTGACAGCCGAATCCTGAGCCAATAAATGATTTTTGTTTAGGTACCGAGTTTTAGGTTAGGACTACTGGTTTTATTACATACCCGAAGCTCTGCTGTCACAGAAATTTTATTATTTTTTTTTGGTTGCCACAATTGAACTTTTCGGGGTTGTCACATTCGATTGACATATTTTATATAACTTATTTTTTTCAGTGTAAGAATGGTTGGTTAGATAGTTTGTTTATCATAGCGTCCGTGCAGTTAGAGTGTATTTTAATGGGTTGGTTTTTAAGTTTTTGTATGTAAATATGTGTGTACTTGTTTGAATGATCGAAAAATGAACGAACTAACGTAAAATAAAAGGTTGTGCATTATGCATAATCCATAATTTACTACCACGTGAACTTTACACCTTACCATCTGTTTATGGGCAAGAGGGCAGTTTTTATATACAATTATAGTTTTACTAAAAGACATACATATAGGAGTGTTGAAGTGCGGCTCATCATTTATATAAATTCAAATCAAATGGATAGTAAGTAAAAGGCGTAGGCTTTAAAAAAAAAAAAAAAAAATTCAAATATGATTCCGAGATTCCAACTCTTGCAAAATAAGCATATTTTATATTTTTTAAGATTCAGAATTAAGTTGTGGAACCAGATTTGCTTATACGTATTTTATCACAAATATATAACATAATTTGTTTGTAGTTTCAAATGTCTTAGGTTTGTCCCTAGCTGGGGCGCCAATAAATTTGTACAACTATTTTAAACTTTCGCTATATCAAAATGATTTTAAAGA
>CM037854.1:200612119-200790002 GCA_021234595.1 Delia radicum
ATCAGTGATAATCCATTTTAAATTGTATTATTATTATTTGGGTCTTATAATTGTCAGATTGTCTCTATATGACACATTTTTTTAACAACCTGTCGGCTGTAAGAATCAAACATGCACTTCTTCTTACATTACGAACATAACAACACTAAGTCATGATAGTTTAGCGATTACACCCTAGTATGGCCTCGAATGTAATGCAGCAAAATTTGCTGTTTTCTTTCCTATTATTATTTCCTTTCCTATATTTTTGTTGTATATTATACTTAGAAGTGATCAACACTAACAAACACAAATTTCTATTTTTAGATTTATTTTGTTTATTTTTCTAATCTCCGCCATCTCTATTTCACAACGTTACCAGATTGACGTATGGTTTTTACGTGTAGACAACTTTGCGTTTATGTTGAGACATCGCAAATTTTATAATGTATTTAAGTACATTGTTATTTTAACGTCAGTCACAATTAATAAATTAATTTTTATTGATTTTTTTTTTCAGATTCGCCAATTTTAAACCAATTTTGATCCATATCGCCTAAATAAGGCAACGAAAAAAGTTTGGTAAAACAACATATTGTTTATGTTTCGTGCCGAACACGTGCTAAAAATTGCATTGCAAAAATGCTTAGACCGGTTTGAGGGTTAACACAGCCACGGTTCTTTTATATGTTCATATAATTTTTTGTTTTATTTTATTGTTGCCGCTTCTTTAGCTTGAATTTTATTCACTAACTTGCCATATTTCCTACCATTGTTTCCTTTCTTCCTTTTGACTAAATGCTGACAACTGTTCAACTTCAAAATACTTACAATGTAGTCGTCATATATTTAGTAGTCGTCGACAGTCATAACAATAGATAAGTTGAAATTATAATAAGTTAAAGAGGTTTATGGAGTAGGGTGCATTACAAACAATTTTGTTTTTTTTTTTGTGTTTTTGGCAAAAAGAATAAAACACATTTACAGAATATTTACGAGTAATTTTGTTCCAAAAAATTATTTTATTTAGTTGTTCTAGATTCAATTGAGAGCAACGAAGAGATTTAGTATATTGGAGGAGTAAACCTGTAATTTGGATAAGTGGATAGTAAAAAAATGTTTCACGCTGTTTCAAATACATAGAAGTGGATTTGAGATACTGTTTTCTAAACTGCAGTGTCATAGGAGTTTCATAGATTACATCGATATCAAACTCCTCTTCTTCTTTTAACAACAAACACTTTTTTCGAACACATTCAATATGTTTTGTATAGTATACTACATATGTCCAACACATTCTCATGAGTTACGTGCTATGAAAAATGTCAAAGACTTTGAGATCTATGTAATCTATGTAGGAGTTCGACTGAATTTTTTAACCAAATTAGTCTTCGGTTTTGAAAAAAATATCGATTGATACAACTGAATTGCCAATCAAAGGTCTACTTAAAGACAGTATTGGCCCCCAAAAGTAACTTAACAAAATTGGACATCTTTTTAAATTTTTATTAAAAGTTTTCTATATAATTTTGGGTATTACTCAGCTTTAAGCATTTAATTTAACTCATGAATGGCACGCCATAGATCCGCTGGACAGTTTCCAACCAAACTTTCCAGATATATAAAACCATGCTTTATTAAGAAATGTTTGTAATTATTTTTTTTTTTTTTTCATTAAAGAGCCTTTTTGTGGAAATATAGGCAACCAAAGTTGAACATTTTACAGCTATACGAGGGGTACTATTTTTATTTAGGGAACTGGCAACACTAATGTCAATAGCTAAAATCTGGCAACACCATAATGAAGTTTGACATTTTTTAGCACATAAAAGTACTCACAACCTTTTGATGTACAAGTGCTATTTGTTTTGTTTCCAGTGAGTTAAGAAAAATCAATTTGGCCAAAAAATGGAAATTTCAAGAGAAGGTTTTCGTGGATTATTTTTCTCAACTTTCGACGTGGATTATCTCAACAAGAATGTGTCGATGAAACTCAGTTCTATGTATGGATGATAAAGCACCATCAAAACCCACAGTATAATCGATGGTATAGTGAATTCAATCGTGGTCGTAGTTCGGATCGCTGACGAATTACGTGAAGGTCGTCCAAAATCGGTTGTTGTGCCACAAAACATCAATGCAGTGCGTGAACTGATAACGCAAGATAGTCATGTGATATATTGTGAGATAGAGGCATCCTTGCACATTAGTTCCACTTCAATACATTCGATTTTGCAGTGAACACTTAGTTGTAAATAAAAATTGTTCTCGTTGGATACCCCATAATTTATTCAATCGCTCAAAAAAGGCTCGCGTCGATTGGTGTAAAGAAATGATAAAAAAGTTCTACCGTGGTGCTTCAAAAGGACGTGTATAAAATCGTGACAGGTAACGAATCATGGATATATGCGTATGAGCCGGAAACAAAACAGCAATCGACCGTGTGGGTATTCCAAGACGAGCTAAATACAACAAAAGTTGTTCGTGGAAGAAGCACAGCGAAGCAATGGTAGCCTGTTTCTTTGGCATAATGGGTCACGTGGCCACTTTTCCTCTTGAGCAACGTAGGACGGTCAATGCTGAGTGGTACACGACCCTTTGTTTGCCTTCGGATAAATTCGTAAAACCAACCGCCGAAGACGAATCATTTTCCATCATGACAATGCGAGCTCTCACACATCTCGTCGAACAAGTGAATTTTTGAGCAGTCAAAACATCGAATTGATGACTCATCCTCCGTACAGTCCTGATTTGGCACCCAATGACTTCTTCTTGTTCCCGAATATCAAAGGTAAACTGCGTAGTCAACGATTTACGAGCGAAGACGAATCAGTTGAAGCGTTCAAAAACCATGTTTTGGAGGTGTCTCAAGAGGAATGGAAAAACTGATATGACAAATGGTTTGAACGAATGCAAAAGTGTATTGATAATCAAGGGGAATATTTTGAAAAAACAATAAAGCCATTTTCATTTAAAAATGTTTGTTATTATTTGCTATTCCCGAACATCCTAGACGGTTGAAGATATTTTAAAAATTTTAATTTTGTATAAAAGTCGTCACAATCTGAAGACTTTTTAAAAGAAAAAAAAGTAAACAAGAGTGTGGATATATGTTATTGTACCCATGTGTTGTCCCGATACAGAAAAAAATATTCTCCTACTCTTTTCAATTAAACCGATTTGTTGAAAATTTCAAAATATGTCAATTAATAATTAATTGAATCAATCAAATATTTGCTCAAATTCACAACTTGCTTGACATTTTTTTTTATGCTATCGCTCAAAAGCAAACAACAACATATTGTTGTTGTTTGTTTTTGTAATATTTATGTAGTTGTTTTTTTTATATTTATCTAAAACATTATAATGTAATTTTTGAAGTTAAACTAAGTTTACTAAATATATAACAATTGTTTTAAACAAATGGCAATAAATATTTTAAAAATTGTTTAAAAAAAACCTGGTTTCAACTAAAAGGGCTAATTTTTGCAACAAAAAATATTAAAAACATTTTTTTTTGTCATACTCCCTACGTGTTAATAAACATTTGTTAAGTATAAATAAATATGTAAACTAAATGAGAATTACATGTAGATATAAATTAAATGCAATAAAATTCAAGCTATAAAAAGTATTTGGTATGACAACAACGCTTTATCCAAGTTTTTTTTGCTTTTGAGATGGTATACAACATTGATCTCTTTTTAATCAAATGTATTAATATTTAATTGAAAACTAATTCAATTAAAGAGCTATCAATTTCTAATTTAATTAACAATTTTCGTTATTATCGGAATTTCAGCAAATAAAGTTATTGAATCGATGATTTCCGTGATTGAAATGGGTTTTTATTTTATTGTTTGTAACCTTAAAACTGAAAATGTTTATTTTTTTTTGGAACCAGTTCTAGAACTAGTTCCCTGTCAGTTATTCCTCACTAACTCCATGTAACTGGATTTAGTAAAATGAGTTCCAAGAAAGATTTGATTAGAAACCGAATCTAAAAATTTCTTGGGTACTTATTATTTTTTTAGGATTTGCGGAGATTTTTGCATGAATCAAAGTTTTTTTTTTTTATAAGAAAGTAAGGCAATGTTTTATCAAAACTAAAATTTATTTTTGACTTTTTTTTAAAAAACTGTTCTTTTGTAATATTCCAAAAATATCTAGACTCAATCCTTTTTTTCAAATACAAATGAATTCGTGTCAAAAATACAAAGTGGTAGCTTGACCATTTGTAAAATTTATGCATTATTTATGAAATTTAAGTGTACTTTGTCCCTCTTAAATAAACTATGAAGTACATATTGTTATCAAATAAAATCATCTTAAAAATCCAATAATAAATATAAATTCAGACAGACGGACGGATGGATGGACATACTTGCAACGAACTAAAAGCCGCATAGCACTTCAATCATTTATTATGGTATTTGTTTTATAAATAAATAATAAAAAAAAACCAGCGACAATAATAACAAAAGGGCTTTTAGAGTGGAATTACCATTAAATTGATATTATGCAATGCAAAGTGGTTGGTGTTAGTTTAATATACAATATTAACTCGTTTTTTTTTGTAGTTTTATATAAACTAAAAGGGTTCAATTGAAGGTAGGGTTTCCGAATAGAACAGGCAAAGAATTCGATATAATTAATAGAAAATAAAAATAAAATGAAAATTAAAATTATTCAAGTTCGAGGCCATACTCTATAATTCTTTATTTGGATATTGTCCTAACAAATAGTCTATAAGTTTTTGTTTTAAAATTTTTTTTTTTTTGTTTACTAAACTAAACATGAAGAACGATATGGAATAGGGAACGAGTGAAATTGGAACATTATTTACAGGTAACGAAATTGTATTGAACTGGGAACGAACTTTGTTAAAAAAACGTCATTTTATAAAATGGCTTGTATTTCGAAAACTAAGCGAGATATCAAAAAATAGACAAAATTTTTCCAAAAACAGACTTAAAACATACTGGTTTTAAGTGTTTAAGTGTTTCGAGTTCACTTGTCTCCCGTTATATTCCATAACGGTTTATTTTGGAACAATGTTCCATTCTATTATTGGAGTGTTTAAATTTGAATTTTCACGTATGTGTATATGTAACTAAACAAATAATTATGACACCCTGTGGTTGTTAATACCAGACCTTGCCTGTTTGTATTATCACGGTTAAGTAATACTCCTGAAGAGCATAACTTCCATTTTTACTCGTTCCATTTCCTTCTACTTGCTTACAAACCAGACTGAAAATTAATATCTTATTTCAAATAAGCATGAGTCTGAGCGAGGGCTTTCCATTCCCGATTTATGCGATTTTTCACAATTTTAAAATTCTATTTTTCAATGGTACTTCTTATTTTAAATGATTCATTATTAATGCCTATGAAATTTAAAATCATTTTCATTATTCAATGAAATTAAATTCTCAGATCATTATCATTAATTAAAAAAAAATGATAATGAAAATAATTTCATTACCATTGATAGTAATGTAATGGTAATGAAATCATTATTTCATTAGTCCACTTAATTCATTAGTCCCATGTATGCTAGAGACAAATTACTAATTCTTAAAAGTTAACTTTTTCTGCGAGCTCTAAATGTTAACGAATTTAGCTGAAATTTGGCACATGGAGTTTTTAGATATTATGGAATAGGGATAATATTTGGAGATCGCAAAATCGAACTTTCATCTCTTTTGGACGACTCTAATATACAAAGATGAGCAGTTTCAAAAACTTTCGACACCTGTTGAAACTAACTTAGATGCCTCTTTTTTCTTAAGGTTTTTAGTAAGGATGAAAATGAAAATTATTCAAATTCGAGGCCATACTCTATATTTCTTTATTAGGATATTGTCCTAACAAATAATCTATAGAGTTTTTGCTTTCAAATTTATTAATTGATCACTTTCAGGAATGTGTTTATAGATCTATTTCGGGAATTTTCTAGGTTCCCATCATCAGAACACGTTTTTGAAAGAAGTGACAATCTCTTGCAAAACATCAAACATTCATATAAACTAGAACTAATATGTGAGCTCGAAGTTAAAGATTATCACCATTGATCAAAAATAAATTGAAAACTTGTTCGTTGGGTCATTTTCAAACCCAAACTGATTGGAAGCATGACAAATGATTAAAATTAAAACAATGTAACAAGGGAGGTATCCCAAACATAACTCGCAAATTTTAATGAACTTTGGATATGTTGTAAAGAAGCAACACAAAAATACACGCATTTTTTTAGCAGCCCAATCTCACGTTTAAGGGTTAAAAATTCATTTGTTTTTGTATGAAAACTTATCTTTAATTAGGCAAACTATATATATTTTTACGCAGGGTTAAAATACTCAAAAAATTAAAATATTTGATATTGCCCATATAGTGGACCCAGAGTTGCCACATTTTTGATTTATTTGAAATCTAGTGGGAAAAAGGCTCTTCGGGAAAAGTCGCATAAAAACCGAACGCTTTCCAAGATCGGAAAAAGCTCAGACACCCCCTCTATCAAACTAAATAGGCCATGCTATGCTTTATTTTTAGCTTAATACAACTAAAATTCCTTAATAAAATGCAGTATTTAATGTTACTCAAAACTAATATTTTTTAATTAACAAAACAAATTTAAAGTCTTTTGAGATAATTTGTATACCAATGAATGTGAATGCCTTCTACTTGATATCAAATTTGTCTATACCCAGTAAAATGGTAAAATCCAATAAATTGGTTGCAGAACAGATTATACCGTATTACAACAGGTTCTAATTTCTGTTCCGCAACTGGTTCTTTTTATATGGAGTTTGTCCTATTTGTAACAGGTTCTTCCCCTCCAAATAAGAACAAGTTGCTTTAGAACCGGTTATAGAACCAGTTATAGACCTGGTTCTGGGGCAGTGACGCCTTACATTTCGACTCCCAGGAACCTGTTCTAGAACCGGTTCCATGTAACCGGTGGTAAAAGAAGTTGTTCTAGAACAGGTTCTGAGGTAATCTGTTCTAAAAAATGTTGCTGGGTATTTTAATAAAACGAAATAAATCGCAAAAAACTTTAAATGGGGTAATTTTTGTTTGTTTATCACATATCCAAACCCATCGGGAGACTCCCTTTGTTAGTTACGCCAAAAAATGATAGTGGGCAGCTAACAAAAATCACGGAACCCCTGACGCCTTACATTTCGACTCCCAGGAACCTGTTCTAGAACCGGTTCCATGTAACCGGTGGTAAAAGAAGTTGTTCTAGAACAGGTTCTGAGGTAATCTGTTCTAAAAAATGTTGCTGGGTATTTTAATAAAACGAAATAAACCGCAAAAAAACTTTAAATGGGGTAATTTTTTGTTTGTTTATCACATATCCAAACCCATCGGGAGACTCCCTTTGTTAGTTACGCCAAAAAATGATAGTGGGCAGCTAATAAAAAATCACGGAACCCCTCTCTACATTATATTTGAAGTTCTTTAAGATCTGCCGGTACGGGCCGAGATATCTTACTCAAACAGACTCATCAATAGGTCATACACAAAATCTGGCCTAACTTTGTGAAACCCTTTTAGTTTTTTTTTTTATCTGTAGATCTATTAACTGCACAGTGTACTAGTGTACTTAACTGCACAGTGTACTAGTTATTCATCCGAAGATGAGTTGGTTAAAATTGTATATTTAACCCGTATCACTGTAATCATTTTAACTTTAAAGTAAAAACGATTTATCCGTCAACCTTTAAAAACTCCATAATTAAAGTAAAACATTAATTCCTTCCTGTTTTGCAAACCCTTGTTGCCTTTAACTAAAATTGTACATTTATATTATGTGGTTTATACTTTATGGTCGAATTCTATATTATTGAACACCATTAACAGCGTACACGCGACCACACCAAAAAGCTAAATGGCTTTTTTGTTGCAGGCTACACTCAGAAAAATAGTCAATACAAATAACAAACAAAATTATAGTTAATAACCAGACTTAATGTTCGGCTTAGACTGAAGCGTTAATCTAGTAAAAAGTGGTTTAACTACTAAATTTAAGCACATAATCCACTTTTTATTATATTTACTTTTTAGTCTTAACGAAGCATAATCTTTTTGAACTTCGATTATTTTTAAGGAATATGCAGTAAAAAATTAAAAATATGCTCTTAAAATATTCACTTATAAGAAATTATGCACTAAAAACCGAAAAATATACACTAGAAATCAAAGAGTATGCACTAAAATCAAACAAATATGAATTTAAAATTTGTGAATTTTTAAAAATCGGTTTATTACTCGAGAGCGTTGGTTTTACATTGAAATCCATTATAATTGTCAGACATGGGAGGCAATCAGTCACTTGTGAAATTTTTCGATATCATTAATAGTTTCAGACCAACGCACACACTTGTGGGCTTAAACGCTTCCTTAGAAAATTTGTCAAAATTCGAATACCATACATGGGGATTAGTAACAACATCTGGGTATTTAATTACAGGACAATTACGCAATTACCCAATTACATGTAATTAGGCGAAAAAAAGTAATTGGCCTTCAATTAAATACACAAATATAGGTATTATGTCCCATGTCTGGTATTGGCAAAATTGAAAAATTTCCGAGGAAGCGTTTAAGTCAACAAGTGTGAGCGTAGGTCTGATATTATTAATTATATGACAAATTTCACAAGTGAATGATTGTGAAATGTAATTGACGCGCCCCATGTCTGATAATTGTGTGGTAAAATCGGAATAAGCACTAACGGAATAAGCACTAATCCAAAAGCGCGAACATCAAAAATGTTTTTCTTGATGATTTATTTGGTTTGTCTCAGAATTAGTTTACGTTAGCACTTTTTGCAAAACACTGTTTTGATTTTGGGATAAATAAAATTTTTCATTCTTCTCAAAAACTATGCGGGATATAAACAGAAATATCTTTAGCTGCATGTACAGAGCCCTCGGAATCCGACTTAAACTACACTCAAAGAAATTCTGCTCTAAAAATATGTAGTTGTTTGGGTTGTAATAAAGTTTCCTTATTTTTAATGTAAATGTCAGTCATTTGTAGAACAAATTTAATTTTTTACTAACCTTGTAGTCAATTTAAAAAAAAAAAAACAAACCGCATCAAATGACTGTTTTATGATTTTACATTCATTTTATACAATAGCTTTTTGTATTTAAAAAATAAAACAAATAAATGTTTGTTTGTTTTTTACTAACATATGTGGTTCATTTTTACTACAATTGTAGTTCATTAAAAAAAAAAACCACAACAAATTACTGTATTATGATTTTACATTAGTTTTTTTTATACAGTAGTTTTTTTTATTTAAAAAAAATAAAACAAATAAATACTTGTTTATTTTTTACTGCATACGTGGTTAATTTTTTTAACAGTAAAAAATAAATGACAATGTTATTTGAATTTACTGAAATGTAAGTAGTACTTTCTTCAAGCGAAATTTGATTTGTTTTTAACTTCATTTGCAGTGGTATTTACCTACATTGTATTCTAAGTATGAAACGAAGCATTTTTGGTTATCCTACCCATATATTGATGGATAGGAGGGAGAGGGGCCCTATATGTCAACCATTTTCTTTCTAATTTAACGACCCCTAAGAAGAATCTGAAATCAAAATATAAAAGTATTAACAAATAAAAACTCGGTAGTAAAAGGGTTAAATTACCAGAAAAAAATCGTGCTGACAGCCGAATCCGGAGCCAATAAAATGATTTTGTTGTAGGTACCGAGTTTTTAGGTTAGGACTACTGGTTTTATTACATACCCGAAGCTCTGCTGTCACAGAAAATTTTTATTTATTTATTTTTGGTTGCCACAATTGAACTTTTCGGGGTTGTCACATTCGATTGACATATTTTATATAACTTATTTTTTTCAGTGTAAGAATGGTTGGTTAGATAGTTTGTTTATCATAGCGTCCGTGCAGTTAGAGTGTATTTTAATGGGTTGGTTTTTAAGTTTTTTGTATGTAAATATGTGTGTACTTGTTTGAATGATCGAAAAATGAACGAACTAACGTAAAATAAAAGGTTGTGCATTATGCATAATCCATAATTTACTACCACGTGAACTTTACACCTTACCATCTGTTTATGGGCAAGAGGGCAGTTTTTATACAAATTATAGTTTTACTAAAAGACATACATATATGCGTGTTGAAGTGCGGCTCATCATTTATATAAATTCAAAATCAAATGGATAGTAAGTAAAGGCGTAGGATTTAAAAAAAAAAAAAAAATTCAAATATGATTCCGAGATTCGAACTCTTACAAAATAAGCATATTTTATATTTTTTAAGATTCAGAATTAAGTTGTGGAACCAGATTTGCTTATACGTATTTTATCACAAATATATAACATAATTTGTTTGTAGTTTTCAAATGTCTTAGGTTTGTCTCTGCTGGGGCGCTAATAAATTTGTACAACTATTGTAAACTTTGCCTATATCAAAATGATTTTAAAGAATTTAAACAGATATAAAGGATGATTTTTATACTGTTTTTGGCAGCTCAGCTGTTTTCGTGTAACATGTTACCGTTAAACATGTTCAGTTTGGTCTATAATTTAACCATGAATCGACTTACAAACCAACAACGCTTGCAGATCATTGAATTTTATTATCAAAATTCATGCTCGTTTATCATGCTCGCATTATCGGAAAATTGTGTTCAGCGACGAAGCTCATTTCTGGTTGAATGGATACGTGAACAAGCCAAATTGCCGTATTTGGTGTGAAGCGCAGCCAGAAGCATTGCGAGAACTGCCAATGCATTTAGAAAAATGCACTGTTTGGTGTGGATTATGGGAAGGTGGCATCATTGGACCGTACTTTTTCAAAGACGACGAAGTCAGGAAAGTTACTGTGAATGGCGAGCGCCTAGCCGTGCGATGATTACAATTTTTTTTTTGCCCAAAATGGAAGAGCTGGACTTGGGTGACATGAGGTTTCAACAAGACGGTGACACATGCCACACAGCACGCGAAACAATGGACCAATTGAGAGGCGAATTCGGTGAACAGTTTATTTCACGCTTGGGGCCGGTCAATTGGCCGCCTAGATCGTGCGATTTAAAGCCTTTAGACTATTTTTTGTGGGGCTATGTTAAGGCTCATGTCTTTGGGGACAAGCCCGCAACGGTTGACGCTGAGCAATATTGAAGAATTTATTCGTAAGATACCGGCCGACATGTTGGAGAGAGTATGCCAAAATTGGACCCAGATTATGAACCATTTGAGCCGTAGCCACGGTCAACATTTACATGAAATCATCTTTAAACATTGAATTATATAGATCGTTCTATCGACTTAAATAAAAATTTCATACATTTTACTAAATTATATGTATTTTTTTTTTTAACCAAATCCAAAATTCCAAAATTATTTTTTGAACTTTGAAAATCTAATTGAGAACCAAATTGAAATGTATACCTCTTCCTTTAATACAAATCCAATTTTTAACCAAATCCAAAATTCCAAAATTATTTTTTGAACTTGGAAAATCTAATTGAGAACCAAATTTCTGAGATGTATACCTTTCCTATAATACAACTCTGGTTCAAAATATGATACTATAATTTTTTGGTTTGTATTTATGTTCATATATGAATTCACATCGCGTGACGTAGTATCGTTTATATCATTCAACACGCATCCATTAAAGGACTCAGTTGTTCATTTGTATCCTCATTCAGTTTGTAACAACAACAATGTCTCTTTCATAAATTTGTAAATGTATTTTTTATTTCAAAAGAATATTTAGTTTAGTTTTTTTTTTCTTCATACTGTTGCTGCTATTTTTTATGATTTTAACTATTGTTTTTATGGCGTCGACTTAATTGAGCACGCGCCAACACTTTGTTACTGTTTAACAAAGTATACACTATGGAATAATTTTTTTTATTCTATAAACTACAAAAACTCATTCCAGTATAGTTTGTGTAGTAAGCAGAATACCGAAGAGTGAATAGTTTATTTGCTAAAAGATAAGATCGAGCTGAGTTAAAAGCTTAGAAATCTAAAAACTCATAATCAATTCCAGACTAGTAGCGTTACAAATTATTTCCGAAATTCTGCGGATTTTATTGGAAAATTCCATTTTTTAAATCGCTTGTCTTAAGCTTCTGTCTTGTCTTGTCTTCAGCTTGTCTTCACAGCGATATCAGCCGCTACATGGCTGGGAGCTAAAAGAATTGAAATTTTCGAGCGCAACCTCCCTAAGACGAATTGTAGATGCCGTGGACTGAAACCATGTAGGATAGCGAGACTAACGTGGCCCGACTACAAATTCGGGGCGTACTAAATATCCTCTCAGTTATAATAGAAGAGATGTTTTGAGATGAGCGCAATGTACGATGCCGCAGTTAGGGCATTCCAGGTGAGGAGGATATACGACACTACAACGCATCCTCATAGGACTTTTGGATGATTATAAACTGGATGAACGTTCGGTGATATCAGCCGATGGATTATGTGATCTTACCCGTTATCTGGATTTGTTTTTGCTTGGCAAAGTATGGTTTTTCAGAACGGAATCACTTGTAAGCCGCTTAATGCTAATGAGTCATATGCTCAACTAATATACGCTCAATATTTGCAAAATATGACAAATTGTGTGCTCTTTTCTAGAATTGTCACACCTCTGTGAGAGTCTGTTCTAGTGTCTATAATCAACACAACACAGTGAATAATCAACACAGCTGTCAGTCCTACAACTTCCCTTCTTCTCTGACTAAGGAAAGGTTTAGTGCAATTTAGGGTTAATATTTGTTAACCAATACGATAATGCCTAACTCTATGTAATACTGTTTTCAATCCATTATCAACACCCGACGTCCCGCAGTATTACTGACATGGGCCCAAGGATATATTGTATTCATGGGGAACAAGTTGGCGGATGAATGTGCAAGAAAACGCTGAGTCAGAAATTCAGTACAAACAAATGTTCATGTTCCTCTAGTGTGATTTGCGTACATAGTGATCTCGGGCCGGGATCGAACCCGGGACTATCTGTGCAACAGTCCAACGCGATAACCATTACACCACAACGCCAACAAAGGTTGAATGGGGAATATGTAATAATTTTACTCTTTACTTTCATTCCGTGGGATCCCACAGCGTTGATCACCACTTCTGTAGGTCACCACAATTAACAGACTCCCGAGGATGTTAACCAATGAGTGTTTACAAATGTTCTGCTTTGCTGACGTTGTGGCGATATTCTTATTTTCATACAACAGGGCGAGGACTTAGCTCGAGCCCGGATAAAACTAATATATTGATAATGATATTGATTAAACTCATGATATGAGTATCATTAGTTATGATGAGCCCCGATCCTAGGCAAATCCTTTAATGTATCCGAAACGAATGGTAAATCATCTAGGACCAATTCCTGACTTTTATGAATCTAGAGCAGAGAATCCTGGTTACAGGGACAATTCGGACATTAACTTCTATACGAATTGTTCAAAAATGGATGAATGGATGGATTAGCAGCAACCTTTAAATGAATTACATTTTTTAATATTAAAGGCATCATTGGGAGGTTCATAGAACAATATGGGACATTTTAGGAGTATGTGAGACCCTCAGAATACTATGGGGTACCCAAAAGTGATGGAAGCAAAGGTATTTTTGAAAGTATTAAATTGGAACTATGGTAAGATAGTGAGTATTCCTAATGGGTATTTAATGATGAGGGAACTTTCCGAGAAGATCATGCGGACTCAGTAGCTTGAAAGGCCTGGGAGGAGGATGAGGAGAATTAAAACACTACCTTTGTCGATATCTAGTCATTGAAGGGATTAAGGTTCAACACATATCTAGTGATAGTATTCCAACATGGGTAACCACAGTGGAAATGATTCAGGAATTTGAGGAGTTTCGTCAACATGAAGGAGTTCCTGAAATAAATAGAAAGCTCGCAACATGAGAGCGCATAATAAGTCGAATTTCGAGCTCAATTGTATGTCCTATTTTTGGACATAACTAAGTAAGTTGTGAAGAGTTTCGTTTCTTCCGATTCCTCTATTTCAACCTAACCTTAGCTATCTTATCATACTTTCAAACTCTGTTAGTAACTATTTGTAAGTATATAGTAGACTTTATCTGGCTGGTATTATCTAATTAGAGGCTGTTTTGTTAAAAAGACAACAAAAAGTTTTAGCCATTAAGGCCATTATAGTCCAGTAAGGCAAAGGAAACAACAAAAACAACATAAAGCCAAATGTTTTGAGGCTTTCATAATGTTGCTCTTTAAGTAGACAATTTGTCTATTATTACCAACCAAATACATACAAATACAAAAAAAAAATAAAGATATAAGGAATTTCAAAATTTTCGACATTTTGAGGCAAAAAATTTCCAAAAATTTCGTCTGCTTCATAAAATTTAATGTCCTTAAAATTTTTTAATGCATTTTCAATTTTAGTATCAATTATGGTAAAATCATTTACTTGACGCTTGACGTTAGTTAGTAAGGTTAGTAATACGTCTTATAAATAAGGTATACTATTTTTCAGCAAAATGTTTGCTAAAATTATGGTTTCAGCTAATATTTTAGTTATTTTCATTCAGCACTTAACTGTTTTCAACTAATGTTTTACTAATACTTTACTAGTGTTTTACTAATATATTTTTCTAAAAAAAATTGTGCTGATAAGCACATTAATAGTGTGTACTACAATCAGATTGAAAGGTATACGCAGAATGAATTAGATGTCGCGGCATGTCAACATGTAGTAGTGACGAGAAAAATGATACTAAATAGTACAACTCTAGTAAGACATAATATAAAAAAAAACAACCATTGAAGATTTTTGTATCTGTTTTTCATACATAAAACAAAATTGTATATTAAAACAACTTCAATTTTGTGTTGTCACCGGCTTTTGAAAGTAATTGTCTATTAATTAATTTAATAAAGATTAAATTTTTATTTGTAAACTAAATGTTTACAGAGATTAATAATGTAGTGTGGTCAAATTGCAAACAAATATACGTTCAGTTAGACAGCATAAAGCGAAAGACAAGAACTCACATATTATGTAGTTTTTTATGTTTCCTTTTTCTTATTGCAAAAAAAAATGTTGTATATGTCACATTTTGTTATTTTTCGTTTCGTTCCTAGAATTATCTACGGCATTTGCCTTCTTTTAAAAGATGGTATCATTTAGACAACAATTGATGTAAGTAGTTGAAAGTTAGTTTATGTTATATATAATTATTTCTATTTTGTTAGATATTACATTAGTTCATGTCATCAATGTGGGAGTATTAACATTTTTATACTTTGTAACGTATTCTGAATTAAGTATTTTTTAGAAAATCACAAAAATGTGTTTATGTTTTTCGGCCAATAAATTAACTAAATTATAATTTTTCTACAAAATTTTTGAGTTTCTTCAGTCTACTAATATTCAGCAAATATTTTGTTAACTTTTGCAGAGGGTTTTTTATTTATAATTCACTAAGTGTTAGCAAAAATTTTACTGAATCTATTAATTTTGTTGCGAGCTGATTTTTAGCAAAATATTTTGCTGACATTGCAATATTTTTGCAAAATGTGTTTGGAACATCCCACCGCTAGAAATTAAAAAAAATATATATTTTTTTTACTTTAAGCTTGATTCACAACACGAACCATACAAAAAAAATGGCACTGGTAAACTGCTGTTTCTGTTAGAAGTTACCAAACTTACAACTAATATTGTACGACACAACACAATTTTGTATTCAAAGCAATTATTTTGCATGTATCCTCCGAAAAATTTCTTGCACATATTGTTTTTACCAATATTACAACTATTCAGTAACATTATCATTTTTGAATATTTCATTATATATTACTCGCTTAATAAGCAATTATTTGTTTAAAAGTCTAAGCCATTTTAACTGGGTTTATGGATTTAAAAGGTGTGTGTTTTATAAACAGTTCACAAAATCAATTGAATTTAAGCACCAAATTTTTGGTATTTTCAACGTTATGCCAACGGTAGCAACCAACGGCTAGCCGCTGTTAACAATCGGGTAACAAGACAATACTATAAAGATTGTTAATCCCAAGTTCTGCCAAAGCATAAACGACCGTCGCCGACGCTTTGCCAGTACTATGCCGATTGTATTTTCTGAATGGGACACTGTCTACCTCTCTCCATCCATATCTGCTATTTAACAGAATTTTGTCATTTTCCAAAGAGAATTTACAGTAATTCGACAACTCGTGTCAGCAATAATGGGAAAGAGTAGATGTGAATGGATAGCGCGTGAATAACCCCTTATCAATTTAGTCCGACGTGAAGAGTTACTCCATATACTTAAATGTGTTCTCAAGAAATCCCAGCAAAAAATATTGCTTACCCAGAAGCGCTTCCGGAAGGAATTATTTAATTACGAAGCGCTTCCAAAGCAAATACAGAAGGCATGATTTTTGTTCGCGATGTCCCACTTGGTATGTCTCTTTTAAGCAGGTGAAAAGCGCTTCTTTCATATGCTCTTAGAAGCAATAAATTCATGTTTTCTAAGGCAATAAGAAGCGCTTTTTTGTATGTTGACAACATTAATGCTTCATAGTATGCAATCTTTATTGCTTCATTGTAAGCATTACTCACAGCTTCAAAGAAGGTATTTTGGGAAGCACAACAGAATGCCTTCCCTAATTGCTATATTGTATGCAAGGCGGTGAAGCGCTATTTTGGAAGCATACAAATGTAGTTACTGCTTACCAAATCCAGGTAATTTTTTGCAAGGATGTTCTTTTATAAAATAAATGCGAAAAAGAAATAATTAATAATAATTAAAAAAAAATAATAGCTCTCAGTTCATAAAATGAATTATAATTTTGTGATATTCGTATCCCGCTATTGATGCTCTGAACTCAAATTGGTATACTCCAAACTGTATAAATTTACACTGTTTTTTATATACTATTCTCAAAAATTAGTTCCATTAAAAATCGCAAAATTTTGGGTTTACTTGTGAACCACCATAAAACTTTTCACCAAGCATCGATATGGAAATTAGTTTTTAAGTGAATTCATCTTCCTAGTCTAGTGATTCCATTTTGTAATGGCTTGGATCTGAAAGCTAAAAACTTTGAGCATATAAATAAAATGAATGAAACAACTCTTGTAAGTTTCAATTCTTTTTTTTATTTTTTGGATTTGAATTCTTTATGTGAAGACTTTTCAATGTGGAACTTTGCATGTCATAGTTTCTGAGCATAGTCTAAATAACCTAGTTCATCGATTCTTTCAATTCAAAAAACCTAGAGAAATAAGTGGCATCTAAAATCAGTTTCAAAAGTTATCGAAAATTTTTGAAATTACTCATATACAAGGTCTGCTTCTAAAGTGGGTGGTATTGAATGAATAGACCTCTTTCTGGTTAATAGCAGAGTAAAAGTTTTTAGCCATAATGTGACCAATAAATTGCATAATTTGAGTGTTTAAATATTTTTTGTTTGTTTAGAAATTAAAAGGAAAATTTTATAACAAAAAAATATTCTAAACCTTAAAAAAAAACGAATTACAAATAAAATTTAATACTCCAACCTTAATAAAAAAAAAGTTCAAAAGTCGAGTCACTTTTTTATGAAAAACAGCAACAAGTTTAAGTTTTTATACGTTCAAAAATCATCATTATTAGTTGGATTTTTCTATTAAACCACTCTCTCAGTATGATTTTACTTAATTTAGTTTTGTTCAGTTGTAGTTGTTTCTTCCTCTTCCATGTACTACATATTTATTTGGTCGAGGTGGCCAGTTTAAAAGGTATTAATGTTATATAGAGCAAAACATACTTCCCATAACCAATCATTACATATGTGTGCGTTTGTGTGAATGTATGTGTGTGTGTGCGTATGTTATAACCTCCTCTGCACTTAAAATAGAATTTCATTGATGTTTATTTTTAACAATTGAAATAAAACGTCTCAATGAGTGTTGCCACTTTTTGAATAATTTTTAAAACCGCCACTGTTTAAACATTCGTTGGATAAGTTTTGAGTAATGGAAGTTTTGTGTAATTTCTGTGTAATTGAAGTTTTTACAAACAAATTTCGTAATTTGTGCAAATTTTTGCCCAATAACACTGTACAACACAAAAAAAAATTACAAGGTCCGACCTATAAATTTTGATAGAAGAGACAAAAAAAAAGATACGTGTATCGGCGTTTTGAAAGTTTACATCTGGGTTTCATTTTAGGGGGAGGTAAAGTTTAACCCTCTAAGTCCTCAAGGTAAGGGTCTTTTTTGTCCTTCTTTTAATAAAAGAGCAAAAAACACCATTTTACTATAAGTCCCTGAATACACAAAAATCAAACATTTTATTAGAATATGTTAACAATCTAACTCCTCAAGGTAAGGGTATTTTTTGTCCTTCTTTAAAAAAGGGCAAAAAACACCTTTAAAACAGAGATTTAAGGGGTTAAAATGTTTCGCAAAAATATTCGCCGTGAAATTTTACTATAAGTCCCTGAATACACCAAAACGGAAAATTCAACCAGAAAGTCAGAAATAAGACACAACATTTATTAAGAATTTTATTTTAAAGTACCCCAAAAATTTAGCATGAAAGTAAAATAGTTCAAATTTAACTAAAATCAGTAATATCTCTACTATTATCGCCTATAGCAAATTTGGATAGGAAGTATTCATTAATTACATTTTTTTAGCTCCACGCAATTCCACTTCATTACACTGTACAACACAAAAACAAATTACAAGGTCCGACCTTTTAATTTTGATAGATTGCCAGCTGTTCTTTGGCTGATTAGATCCGTTACATTACAACAAAAACAAAAAAAAAAAAGATGATGTACTGAAAACGTATCAATTTGCGGTGCATATATTGTGTACATAATTTGTTTCGTGATTTGAGTGTATTCAGATTTTGGTGTATTATGGTAAAATTTCACAGCGAATATTTTTGCGGAACGTTTTAACCCCTTAAAAGGACAAAAAAGACCCTTACCTTGAGGAGTTAGAGGGTTAACATATTCTACAAAAATGTTCTCCGTAACATTTTACATAAATTTGCTGAACACACCATATAAACGTAAGCTTTACGCCGATTGACAATACAAAATTTACATTTGGGGGAAACTTTACCTCCCCCTAAAATGAAACCCAGATGTAAACTTTCAAAAACGCCGATACACGTGCCATTTTTTTTTGTCTCTTCTATCAGAATTTATAGGTCGGACCTTGTAATTTTGGAAAAAATTTGATTTTGTTGAACAGTTTAATTATTTATTTGTACATAAAACACTTGAAAAAAATAGTTTAAGAATACTGGAAATAGGAGTCCAAGAGCTTGTTAACACTTTCACTACTGACTTTTTGGTTGTGGTTATATTTTTCAATTTGGACTTTGGACTCTTGTTTGGGGGCCTTAAATTAGAAATAAAAATAAAATAATCTCGATGTATATAAAAACTAAAAACTGATAAAACTCTAAACTTGCATTAAAAGTTACTTTTTAAGATTTTCTGTAAGGAGTATCATATAAGTGTTTGGTATCGTTGGAAAGGAAATGACAGATCACAGCATTTTTAACAAGAGTCCCATTTAGCAATCTTAGTAGAACAAAAAGTTGGGTGATCCTAATAGGTAGGTCAAAATTTCAGTTGTAATCTTTCACTTTTCAATAAAATATTTACTAATAGACATAATTCAATGATTTTTTGGACTTATGTCCGAATTTATAATTTGCTGTAAGCAATACCAAAATTTCCAATAAAAAAAAGTGGATTTTTTTAATTTTTTGCTGCCATCTCTTTATTTAAAGCGAGGAAGAGACTTACTCAATGAATTAGGTATGTGTTGGAGTATCTACAACCGCTTCCGCTACCTAATTGGAGGAGTGCACAATTTTTAACAGTGGGTTAAAATTGATATTTGAATTAAAAATGTGGCAACTTCAGAAGCGTCTAGAGGGAAAAGTATAATTAACACAACTTGCTTTTGTATAAAAAAGCCTTTCAGAATAGCATGCACACTTTACATGTTCACAAAAAATATATTTATCAAAAAATTTGATTTTTTTTTTTTTTTTTTGTTTTCATTAATTATTAATCATATAATTACAAATTATACACTATTACCCTAACCGAGCACTAGCTACTTTGGCCTACGGCGCGTTGTAGCGAAAACAGACCAGTGCCTCTGGTGGAAATCGAACCCACGACCCCCCGCACTGATAAGCATAGATGATGATTATTTTTTATTATTTCTACTTTAAACGAATGTAGTTTTTGAGTGGAACCAGATATTACACTGAGTTTTTGTTATTTAATCAAGAATTTTCAAATAACCAATATTTTAAAAAATAAATTCGTACCGATTTCGTCCTGTTATTCGCAAAAAAAACTGGACCTGAGTCGGACGAAATATGGAATTTCTCATTTATTAATGGGAATATCTCGGGAACTATTGGGGTTAACCCATATATGTATGAATGTTTTTTGTTTTTTTTTTTTGTCTCTACTAGCAGATTACAAATATGGTTTACAAAAAAAAGAAAAATGGCAAGCACTCAAAATTGTATATGCAAAAAGTTTAATATTTTGGGTGGTCATATTGCCACCCCCGGCGGGTCTGGAAGATTCAACATCAAAACTTAAGCTCGATATTTTTCACTTATACCTGTTGCAATCTGACTACTAAGTAAGAAATAGCCGGAGTATTTCCAAAACTTTTGTGATATATCCCACTGTGTGATGCTTGTTAGGAAAATACCCTAGCCACGTGTTCGATTACTAAGAATACAAGAATGGCGTAAAATTTGTGATTAATTGGTTTTTTTATTAAAGCTCTGCCTATTCTGGAAGATCTAGCTTTTCTAAAACTTCGGGTTCCGATGAGATATTTAGCTTGATCGAAATACTATTACCAACCTAGCTAATATATTTGATTTGCTTTATTTTTGTAAATATACGGAGGTTGAAAGCTCGTTAAAAATTAGAAAGAAAAAAGTTGATATGTATTCCCCCTTCCAACACACCGAAAAATTAGTCCAAAAATCGAATTTTTGAAACTTCTCAGCCAATTGTTTTCACTTAAACATTCGATTAACCAAAAATTCTTTGTTTGACCTTATTTTGATCATCAAATGTAGCTAAGTGCCAAATTTCGTGCAAGTTTCTAGCTTTGCTAGTTTTCAAACGCCCATTTTATGGGAGATATTTCGACAGATGATTAAAAAAAATCGCACTTTGTTAACAAATATCGCGAATATATTTCTCTGATAAACAGATTATGCATATAATGATTTTGTTTCAATGACCAATATCCAAACGAACATATTTAAACTAAAATATGAAGTCTTATTGCATATATAATGTTTTTATACTTTTTTAAAAATATGTGTACAAGGGTAGTCAGTGGGTTAATAAATAAATGCAAATTATTCCATATTTAGATAAATCACGAAATTTGTTCGCTGTAATGAACCTGACACAGATAAAGTTATCGTAAGCTTGCCATTGATCAGGCAAACATTTTATTAACGCAGGAGAGCTGGTCTTAAGAGTCTCAAATGTGTATTTATGAACTTTTATATTAAAAACATCGATTATTTTAATAATTGCTTTTTTTTTGTGTAATTCTATGTGGTTTTGGATAATTTTCCCCGCTGCTGTATATTTTTTGTTTTACTGGTGGCAACACTAGCCTCAATACATTAAAAAGTCTGTTGTCATGAGTCATAAAGTTATATAGACATTTATATACATTGAACAACAATATCTGCAAAGTGCAAAAAGAAATGACTTTTAATAAGAAGAAATGAATTGAATGAAAAGCTTTCCAAGAACGTATTTTGTTTCAAAGAACTGGCTGCAAAGAAAAATACCCGTTGACTTAGCATATATTCCTGAACCTTTTTCGAAAATACTTCTTCCTAGGTGTGAAAATGAGATTTCGGCTAAGGATTATTCTATGAAATTGTTAACAACTAAATGTATGAGTTCTAGAATAGATTCATTAATCGTTGGTTGGTTTGCCTAATCAAAGTTTGTTAGTAAAAACTACAGAAAATATATTTTAAAAGAAATTACACTTCATTTGAAACGCGTCTACTTCCTTTAAGTAAAAATTTGTTTCTAAATGCTAACTACAGATTCGTTAAAACTAAACCCAGCAAAAAGAAGGCCAAGAAGCGCTTGTGTAAGGCAGAAAAGCTTCGAGAATCGCTTATTGAAGCTCTTCTGGAAGCGCTTCGAGAAGCTCTTCTTTAAGCGCTTCGAGAAGCTCTTAACTAGTTAATGACGTTTTTACTTAATAAATTAAATTGATTTATTGATACCTTATTGCTTCATTGTATGCATTCTTCATTGCTTCATTGTATGCATTCTTTATTGCTTCATTGTATGGATACTTTATTGCTTCATTGTATGCATACTTTATTGCTTCATTGTATGCATACTTTATTGCTTCATTGTATGCATTCATTTATTGCTTCAAAGAAGGCATATTGGGAAGCACTACAGAATGCCTTAAATAATTGCTTTATAGTATGCATGACGGTGAAGCGCTATTTTGGAAGCATATAAAGGCAGCAACTGCTTACCAAATCGAGTTTTATTTTGCTGGGAATGCTTATCGTTAATTGGAAGTTATTTCGGGGGTTTTTGCTAGTTTTTTACCTACACAATATAGACACGCCTACCACAAACACATCGTTTATGAATCGCTTTATAAAATGTGTAAAATTTTGCAAGATCTTTGAATTTATTGTTTCGGTTTCGAAGTTATTTAATTTTTCTTGCTACTTATTTCAATGGAAGTTATTTCATTAGAATTTATTTCAGGTGGAAGGTATTTCACTGCGCCCTATCAGTAGACCAAAACCCCCAAAAGGGTTTTTAAAATCTGTTTCGAATTTAATTTTTATGGCTCTGGTATTTCCTCTTTTTGTCCGCATATGTCATGTCACATTTTAAGCCAAATAATTTTGGGCTGGAAGTGGAGGGAAAAATTGAGTATCAGATGATATCTACGCAGGAGGAAGGACGTACCAAATATTCGATTCTTTGATTTGCAATTTCCCCTTTTGATCCCCCATTATTACCACGACCCTGCCAATAGTTCCCAAAACCACAGTAAAAATATTAATCTTATTTTATATAATATAATACAAAAACATATAATTTTAATAAAGGGTGGTTAAATTGTAAGGGCCGATGTTGAATGTGAACCACACCTAAACGCCAAGTTTTTTTCCGAATTTTATTTGACATTTCTCTATTTCAGACTTACTCAATTTGAACCATGGAGAGATACACAATCCAACAACGTGTTAAAGTTATCCAGACTTATTATGAAAATGGGCGTTCAAATCAAAATGCATATCGTGCACTTCGTGATTTTTTTGGTCAATTTGATCGTCCAAATGTGCGAACAATCGCAAAAATCGTGGAAAAATTCGAGCAAACCGGGTCTGTAGAAGATGTGAGAACACCAGTGCATGCTCGTACAGCTCGTACTGCAGAAAATATTGCTGCTGTTCGCGATAGTGTGGCTGAAGAGCCGTCCACCTCAACTCGTCGTCGTGCCCAACAATTGCACCTCTCACGCTCGTCGCTGATGAACATTATGCATAAAGACTTGCATTACACGCTTACAAGGTGCAATTGGCTCAAGAACTAAAGCCTCTTGACCATTCCAAACGTCGTGAATGGGCAGAATGGTGGCAAGAAATGGCAACAGTGGATGATCAATTTTCGAAGAAAATCATCTTCAGTGATGAGGCACATTTTCACCTCAGTGGATTCGTCAATAAACAGAATTGCCGCATTTGGGCGAATGAGAATCCAAGAGTGATTGTCGAAAAACCAATGCACCCACAAAGAGTGACTGTTTGGTGCGGTTTATGGGCTGGCGGCATCATCGGGCCGTATTTTTTCCAAAATGAGGCCGGTCAGGCAGTTACTGTGAATGGTGTTCGCTATCGTGAGATGATAACGAACTTTTTATGGCCCGAATTGGAAGATATGGATGTGGACGATATGTGGTTTCAGCAGGACGGTGCCACTTGCCACACAGCTAACGAAACAATGGCTCTTTTGCGCAACAAATTCAATGGCCGTGTTATCTCACGTAATGGCGATGTCAATTGGCCGCCAAGATCATGTGATTTGACACCGTTGGACTTTTTTCTTTGGGGTTATTTGAAAGAAAGGGTGTACGTCGATAAGCCAGCAACAATTCAAGAGCTAAAGGATGAGATAATTCGGCACATTAACGGCATAGAACCTCCATTATGCCTCAGCGTCATCGAAAATTTGGACCATCGGATGGAGGTGTGCCGCCGTGGTCGTGGCGCCCATTTGGCCGATATTTTGTTCCATACATAATTGAGTAATACCAATATATCATAATAAAATAAAATTACAATAATTGCCTAAATAGTTTGTGTTTAATTCAAAATCAACATCGGCCCTTGAAATTTAACCACCCTTTATGATTATATGTGATGTTGCATTTTTTTAAAAAAGCGTTAACTTTATCTTGGATTTGAATTTGATATTTTCCTATTCATATTAAAATATATGGGCAACTTCAAAAATTTATGGCACCTACACATTTTTTTTAAGTTTGTTTTATTTTTGTCTGACATCAATGTCGATTTGCGTGTGGATAAACCGATATTTGAGCATGTGAAATCCATTCGCATTAATAATTTTTATTAAACGGCGCAAATCTTACGGCGGTTTAAAGTTGAAATTTAAAAAAATATTAAAATTACAGTTTTGTGATGAGGATTTTTGGTTTGGCTCAAGGTCATAAATTAAAAATAAAATTCAAATTTTTAAAGTTTTATTTTTAAATATTTATTATCTTTTCGATATTTCGAACAGCTTCGCTGTTCATCTTCAGGAAAAATTTAAATATCTTTTAATAAAGCGTCGAGTTGAAGGCGTCCTTACTTGTTTGTTATCTTATTACAACTTTTTGTTAAAATTGAAAAAAGATAACGCTGTGGATAATACCCCTTAAGGACTTTCTTAGCACACTAAAATATTTGTAAAAGCTTCAATACTTTTTAAAATACACTGAAAAAAAAAATAAAAAAAAATTTTTTGATCGTGTATGCATATAAAAATTTATTTTAAAACTGTTAAACATACCTAACCGACTTTCTTACAGCAATTCGCGATTTGTTAGTTTTTTTTTTTGCTTTTTATTTTTTCAGATTGGCGATATTCGCGTCTTTTATCGGTTAATTTGTTTCGCTTCTCAGTTTTATTTTTACGAATTTTACGTTTTTTTAATGTATAATGCGAAACCATTTTACTAATTTTTATTCACAACTGTTCACGCACATAAATAAAATAAACTGAATTGAAACTCAAATATTTATTCTTAGAAACATTCAGCAAAGCCTACTATGATCATAGAGTTTTTATAATAAAGCAAGTTCTTTAAGATGTCATTGCATCGGCTGTAATTTGGCGGTTTTCGCGGTAGTATGTTTCAATTGTTTTGTTGAAATTTGTTAAGATGGCCCTCGTGAATATTGCTTAAAATATAGTCTCACTTTCTAGGGGTACAAAAAAAGCGTTTTTTTTTTTGGCAAATATCAATATTGGACCGATTATAAAATACTTGTTGGAATTCTGGGTTACTTATTAACCCGAATTCAAAAATAATTCTTTTAAATTTTCAAAATCAAATATTTCATACAGGGATGCTTTTTGAGGTTAGAAACATTTTGTTTCCTCCATAAAGTTTAAAATCCTTAAAATTTTTTGGTGCGTTTTCGATTTTAGTATCAAGCTCAGTATAGTCTTCCATTCGATGTACGTTTGAGCGGAATTGATGCAGCGCTTTAGTTGTCACAAAGCGAAATGTGTTTGGAAAAAACTGCCGCTGCACGCGCCAGAATTGAAAAAAATTAATTTTTTTTTGCACTTTATCAGTTTAGTCCGTCGCGAAGAATCTATTTAGATACCTAAACATGTTTCCATGCCAAGTTTTGATATAAAAAAAAACTTAAAAAAATTGTTTTTTTGCAAAAATTTTCAAAAGTTCATAAAATGTTTGCGTTTAAAAATTTTAAAGTGCGTTTTCGTTTCGGAGGTGCACTTACGAAGTTACTCACATTATGCAATACACTAGCCACCTTAAAAGACAATTCAGATTGTCAGACGCAAAAAAGATACATTTTCAAAAAATTTACGCTAATTTCTTTTAAGTTTGTGATGTGCGTGATACGTTATTGGTGCGCTGACACCAACTTAATATACCTCAAACTTTATAAAATTAATACTCATTTTTATTAAACGGCGCAAAAACCCTATTTAAAATCTTCAAAAAGTTCAAAATTCGTAAACTGTTGGTTTCACTTGTAAACCACCATGCAAACTTTTCACCCAGCAGCGATATCAAACATTTTTTTTTTTGTGGATATATCCTCCAAGTCTAGTGACTATATTTTGTATTGGTTTGGATCTGAAGCTAAAAACTATTACAAAGAAAACGGAATGAATGAAAAAACTCTTGCAAGTTTCAAGTCGTTTTTTTAATTTTTCGAATTTAGATGGACACCAATTCTTAAGGTGAAGACTTTTCAACGTAACACTTTGCACGTCATATCCTTCAAGTATAGTCATCCAAACCCTGTACAACGTTTTTTTCAATTCATAAAACTTAATGAAATAAGAGCCATAGTATGTCGGTTTCAGCAGGTGCTCAAAAAATTTGAAATAGCCCATATGCACTCACACTCTGCCAAATAAAAAACTTTCACATTTAAACCTGTTGGCTCAACTTGTAATAAAAGACGAAAATAACTCATGTTGTTTGGGTAATCAATTAACATCACCGATTTTCTGTGATTGGTTGATATATATGCCTGACTAACCTTCAGGTTCTTGTGGGTGGTGGTTTAGAATGAGCCTGAAGACAACCTAGTCGCTTAGGTCGAAAGTGCGGAAAGTATTTATACGTCTTACGCTTACGTATATATACGTCTTCTTCTTTACACAATGAGCTATTCATGTTAGGCAAAAACATTTTTGAAAATATTTCGCCTCACAATGTCGAACATTTTTGAAATTCCTCATATACTTAATATGTTTTTGCAAATTGTTAGTCAAAACAAATAATTTCCCACAATCACCACTCCATATAAGAAAAAAAAGATATATTAATATTATTGACCCACACGACGTATACTTAATAGGCTACTACTACAAGTGTTACGAAATGCTTAATCGAAGATAATTAACAAAAGATGTTAACAAATTTGTTAAATTTAGCTGACAATAAAAAAAATATATAATTTGTTTTTACAAATTTCAACTCCTTTGGATTTTTGTTTACTTTAAACACACTCAAAGTTCCCTAAAACAAAATCATATAAATATCACTCATACGCCAAGTAGTCTATACAAAATTACCGATGAACATTTAGCTATAATCAAAAATGCACAAACATATACAAATAACAACAAAAATATAAATTTAAAATATAAAAAAAATATAAGCTAAAAAATACATAACAAAACTTTTAACTTCACCTGAGCCAAGAATTATATTTTATTTTTACATTTACATTTACAAATATACACTCACAATATATTTTGTGTTACCGATTCAAGTTTATTTATAAAGTTTCACGTAAAGTTTTTTTTCCAAATCAATTAAATCCATAGAAATATTTCTTTCGCATGTTTTACTTTTTAATTTATTAAAAAAATTAAAAATAAAAGTTTATTTTTCGATCTTTTATCATAAATTATGATGTGCGCAAGATTATTCAAGTTCAAGATGATTTGTTTTTTGTTAAACAAAAAACCGCGGAATGTTTATTTAGTAATTAAAAATATCTTCATCCGCTATTTTAATGCAGACTTTATCTACTGACAGGTCCTTAAATGTTTCATTTCGCGTCACCGAAAATCCTCAGAGGACCAATGTATTTAACAAACACTAACAACACAATGTACTATTACCAGAGATTTTAGCCTGACTTTTACCCCCTGGCTGTTTTATTATTTAAAAATGTTATATTTTCGATTTGAATTTGTTCAATTCTTCCCATTTTTTTCCTTCAAAAATTATTATTTGGGTAAATCTTCTACACCTTCTACATTGGTCATCTGAGAATTTTCGGTGACGCGAAATGAAACAGGTAAGGACCAGTTAGTATATAAAGTCTTTATTTAAATTTTTTCTATCGGTAGTTAAAAAAACAAACTATGGAAATATACACTGAGAGAACTATCCTTCATGATATTAATGAAACAAAGTCATAGCTTCCATAAGTTCGTCAACTCTCCATCAGCTGGATAGGAACAACTGTTCTAAGGACTATCATCTAGCGCAATTACAGTGTTGCTATGTTTAAAGCCCTTCATCTTTCCCCACCTTACACATCTCTACTACATATTAATTAATACACTCATAATAATCCATGCTAAAAGTGCAAAAAAAAATGTCAAAACAACGACATTTTCTGTAAAATAAACAAATTTTTGTGTATTTTACGAAACTTTTTGTTATTTTGACATTTTTTCGTATTTTTACGCATGTATTATTATCAGTGCAGGAAGAATTTCCTGAGTGTTGCTTCCCTTTACAAAAAATATTAAGACATTAAAAATTTCGTAGTTTCATAAAAAAAATTCATTCCATTTCATAACCCAGCAAAACTTTGGTAATGGGTGCGGTAATGCATTACCTTGTAATGTGTACTCCTTACCTATATCATTATTTTCCAACAAGATGAAATGAGTTACCGATAATTGCACACTCATGGATTACCTTGTAATGAGACCTCATTACATTTTACATTACTTCAAAACATAAAATAATGACTTACTGATCATCAATTACATAATGCATGAATTATAAACGTAAAGTAATTATTAATATATATTGTTGAAAATCTATTTATGGACACATTACTTTGTGATTTTTTGTAAGCATAACGGTAAGGTGTATATTTTTGATATCACGAACGAAAACACGAAGCACAACAACTCTTCTACATGTTAAGCGATAAAATATTGTATGTATCGATAGCTCAGTTGGTAGAGTTCTCGCCTAACTAATTGTTAAATACCAGAGACCTCAGGGACGAATCCCAGCATGACCAAGTTATTTATTTAATAAAAAAAAAAGTTCTTTATTTAATTAAAAAAAATATCTGTAAAAAAAATTTTTATGCGTTTTTTTTATGAAAATCTATTTATAGACACATTACTTTTTCCCACCATGTAACCAGTTACTTTACCCACTACAAGGTAATGAGTTACTTTGAGGCTCATCGCCTGTAAAATTCATCAGTGAAGTAACGTGTAAAGTAATGCATGAAACCCTATGGCGATACATTACTTTACCCATGATTTGGTAATGTGTGGTTTTGCTGGAAATTATATCTTCATAATGAAAATTTTCTTTAGAGCTATGAAATTATTTCAAACACTTAATTTTTTTAATTTTTCATAAAATTTCATAATTTCATTAATTTCCATACATTTCAAACTTCACTTTTAAGATTTAATTCTCAAGTGTGCAACCTATTTTATAAAGTGGATTATTATTTATTTCACTGTAGCCTTTTATTAATTTTGGACTTCTATTAAATTGCTTAAACAATCATATGAAGCGGTTCATTGGCTCAGTTCCAATTCATTTTTCAAGACATTCATGAAGAGTTTTATTAATTCAAAGAATTTCTTACTTAATATTACAAAATTTTATAGAACTGTTTCATAAATTCTATAAACGTTTCATTGTCAGAATGATTCATTAGCTTTATGAGCATTTTCATTAATTCTACAAACATTTCATAAACATTAACTTTAATAGATTCTATGAAAAGTTTCAAGTGACAATTTTCATTGAAGCTATGAAGAAATTCATTAGTGAAGTGTAATTAAATATTGGCAGTTAAATTTTAAATTTTATTTTTTTTTTCTTTCAAAAAAAAAGTACAATAATTCCCATAATATTTTTTATAAAAAGAGTTGGTTTAAGTACAAAATTATTTCAATTGAATTTACAAGAAGTTCACACATACCAACATAACAGTTATACAAACATATACAAACATTTGCTTGTGTATGTGTTCAGTTTTGTAATCGCAATAACGAAAACTTAAATTTCAAAAACAAATGAAAAACTCGTTATTTTTTTACGTTTTGTCCGTTAAATATTAAAGGTGGGTTTAAATGACTTTCTGTTGGTTTTACTACTTTTATCGGTTATTTAAACAATATTTAAAAATAAATATCAAAATGGGTTGAATATAATTTAAGATCAGTAGTCCTTTTTTCAAATTGTGTTTTCAGTTAATTCTATAGGTATTTTTGGTAGTTTTTAACGTAACAATATTGTGAGTGTATGAGGAAAGAAAAAAATAAACTTAAAAGAAGTTTTAACAAATCAAACGGTATATGAAATAATGCTTTTTCGGTTGCCAAAAAAAAAATATCACAATAAAACTTGAAAAAAGAAAATGGAAAATAAAGCAAACATTATAAAGAAAAAACTTTTAGCCATTATTGTTGAAGAGGATTTCTTTTTTTGTTAACACACTCTGCAACAAAAAAAAAATGAAAAGGAACAAACACCATAAGAAGATGTACAAGTGGAAGCCATTAGTCTTCATAAAACAGTCAAGAGTATAAAGTGTAGAGTATACAAGAAGTAGAAAAAATCCACACAAAATATACACTCACCAACACACACACACACATATTTAAAAAGAAAAAAGTTTAAAAATAAAAAATACGCAAATAAAACACACACACACAACAACATTTAGGTCTCTACTCTACTGTATGTGGGATGAATGATGATAAACTCAACTGTTTGCATTATAGTCAGTCTCGTTTGAAGGTTGTTTTCTGTTTGTTTAAATGTTTGTGTGTGTGTGTGTGTGTCTATTTGGGGGGCCAACAGCTACAACATACAATAGCAAAAAAAAAAAGCACCATTAAAAGGCGGACCTGTTTTGTTATGGCCTCCCTGTTGTTTAACCAAGGGTTGCTGTAAAATGGTATGGTTTCATACATACTCGTAGTTACATTTATAACTACGCAGACGACAACAAAATTTTGTTGTCGTGTTATGATACAGAACAATATTAACCAGAGATGATTAAGTAGTTACAAAAAGTACCTTATTTGTAGTGTCCGACCGAACAGTTTGGCCAGAAAATTTACTTGAGCTGTATTCGGTATTTTAAAACATTATGAACAAATTTGGAGAATGGAAAAATGTTTATTGGGCTGATTAGAAGCAATTTTGAGTTAAGCAATGAATTCACTGTTCGGTCTTCCAAATAAAAACAGACCAAATATAGTTTTTTTATCCGAACTGTTTGGTCGAACACTACTTATTTGATGCATTTTACATTAAAAATAGAATTAGGCTGAACTTTTTGGCATAATTAGAATGATTTAAAGATAATGGTCACGACCATAAATTGCTTTTGCTCTATTTTTGCTTCATTTATAGAATTCTGGAGAATTGTTTGAACAATATGACCGGCCAGTGTAGAAAGCATTACCATATAAGTGGTTATATGTTTAAGTACACCCAGAAAACAGACACGGTAGTAGCAACCGTATTTGTACCCAATGGTTCGGTTGTAGCTATCGAATTTTTCGGTAGTTATTACCGATGTTATTACCGATGCAATCGATATTATATTGTCGTGCCAGTATTTCTCTTGTTTTAGTCATCCGATTTAAATTTGGATTTCATATTCGTAGTGTACACCCAAAAATATATTATATAGAGGGTCTGCCAAATCACTTTTTTTTTTGAACCCCTGAACCAATTGGACTTTGTATGGCGTCATATCAAGGTCTTTATGCAAACTTCGTCTCAATGATGTCTCCGAAATGTTCAATTGTTGAGAACGACGGTGAATTGATGTTGATGGCGCTTCACGCACACTTTCTGCCACAGCTGCAATATTCTCGGGTGTACGCACTGTTTTTGGCTTTTCACGCTTTGGTTTATCGATGAGGATGATAGTTTCTTTCACTTTTTTCACAAGATAACGAACATACGGACCATATTCGTTGAGCGGAAGGATAAAACTAATTATCTGTCAAATCAGACATGATCTAAGTGTTACCATTCACGAAATAAGCACTAGTTGAAAAAAAAACGTTAGATGGTGGACCCTTTATTTAATGTGTTGCAGTGATAATAATTATTTTTAATTTTTTCTCATTTTTTTCTTATTTTAATTCAAATAAAATAATAGAACAAGTACAATTTTGAAAATTCAATTTTATTCTGCGACCTCTAAACACGCATTTTTTTCAGACCATATTTATTTTCATTTATTGATTTATATGTGGAGCTCGTGATTTCCAACGTTTTATTTTTTTGAACGACTTAATATTCACATTGGCTGGCTAACAACAATGTAATCTTTTTTGCATGTGTATTTCAATACAAAGAAAATACATAAAACAATGTTTCTTTTGTACAAGAAAATGAAAAAAAAAAACACAAAATGGAAAAGGAAAAAAACATTTACACAAAAAAAAAATCCCAGTGAACACTTGAAGTCCGAAAAGACTCAAGAAAGAGTCTTGAAACCTTCTGAAACCATACAAAAATGGTGTTTTTTTCTTTCTGAGCGTTCTTTTGTTACTCATAAAAGGCTCCTATTTATGAGCCTAGAGAGTAAAAATTTCCATCTTTTTACCGAGTATGTTAACAATGGTTTTAGACTCAAATTTTGTAGTCTTTTCGAGTCTTTAATGAAGCGTTTTTTAAATAGCTGAAAAAAATTGTTTAGCTTAATTAAAGCAATATGTTGCCTTCTACGGCAACTGTCCAGCTAAAAAGTATATCGCATCAATGCCAAACTAACAACTTTTTAAATTTTTCCTTAAAAAATAGGCGAAGTATGCATGGTTTAATATATAGATAAATTTTTCTTTAATGTATTATTAATTGTAATTTAACTGAATTCGGCAAATGCTAAAAATATAAGCTTGATACTATATAAGTCTGATATAATTTTTATTAAAAATAAAAATTATGTTATTATGCTAAAAATAATCTATAGAGTTTTTTGTTTTCAATTTTAGTCTTTGACCCTTTCAGGAATGTGTTGAAAGATCTATTTCGGGAATTTTCTAGGTTCCTATCATTAGAACACGTTTTGAAAGAAGTGACAATCCCATGCAAAACATCAAACATTCATATAAACTAGTTTACTCACTACATGAGAACTAATATATGAGCTTGAAGTTAAAGAGTATAACCATTGATCAAAAAATAAATTGAAAACTTGTTTGTTATGTGTAAGGTCCACCTCTGGTGGATATTCAATACACGTTTTTTGTTTTTCTCTCATTTTTTTGTTTAGTTTATAAACAACACAGGGGAAGGTAAACTAGACGGTACTTTGTCTTTTATACAAGTTTGATATAATTTTTATTAAAAATAAAAATTATGTTTTTTTCGACCTTTAATTGTTTTACTATATAAATATATTTTTTATAAAGAATTTGAAAAAAAAAATAAATAAAAAAATTCAAAACTAGTTTCGAATTTTTTATTAATTTTTATAAAAAATTAAGTTTTATCAATTTTTCTTAAAATGGACCAACATTTTTTAATTTTTTAAAAAAGTTTAGATGTGTTTTTATTTGATTTGATAAAAATATTCGTTGAATATTTTCTTTCATACATATTTCAAAATTAAAGTAATAGTTATGTATACGCGGCGTATAAGCAATAATTAATAAAATAATAAAATTACTCATACGTCAGGTGGCTTTTATACTGAAATATTAAAATATATATGAACGGCAATATTTAACTAATATTTGATATCCAATTTGCTTATATTTTAATAACTAATATAAGAAATATATTAAAAAACGTTAAATTGGATCATTTTTGACCTCAATTTTAAATTTAAAACCGATATATTTCATAAAGTTGGAGAGAATTGGACAAAATAAAAGCTATTTTGAGTTAAACTTTTTATATGTTTTATAATTAAGATCTCCAATTTTAACAAAACCTGTGGACTTAAAAAAAACAAATTTTTTTAAGTCTTTGTGTGATAACTCAAAAACTATAAACCAGGGGTGCCCACGGCCTATGCGCTTGGTACTCAATTGTTTTTGTAAAAACACTTAGCTATAGGCTGTGTGTTTTAATACACATATAGAGCGCTCAGCACTAGCAATACGAAATACACAAACAACTTTGTCTTATTAGTTTTTTTGTCGTTCTTCACTGTATACACGCAAGCGCAAAGCAACAACACTTTCGTATGCTTTGCTGGTAAACATTGAAATATTTTTTTCTATTTTCTTTGTATGTATTGGTTTTTACAACAAAAAATATTGAATAAAAATTAGTTTTTCTTTAAATGTATTGGTGTTTGCTCTTCCATAAGGAACTTTTGGGCACTCCTGCTATAAACGATCCAGTAAAACTAATAGCATTTTTGTATTCACCATATCCAAATTAATCAAGATCCGATATCAAATCCGCCAGTGTTTCGCATTTTTATATATACACGTAAAATGCGCTTGGAGGTAGAAATTTGTTTTTTCAAACTGAAAAATTTGGTTATTCTCTCTACAGGATATTTAAAAAAAGATATTTTTGAGCATTGCTATGGTCATACAAAATTCCAGTATGCTCGAAATTTCTTTTTACTTTTTTTTTAACCTCAAGCTGCTTCAGATGAACCGTGAATCACTTATTACAATATGTAAGATGAAAAAGATAAGATTGTATACGAATATTTTTTATTTACTCGGGTAGTTCAAATCATAATAATAGACGATTTAATACTTATTGTGGAAAGCGTTCTGGAATGTGACTGAATTGAATTTATGCTGTGACGATCAGAATATAGGAGAATTAGGCTGAAATTGATTTGATTTTCGTTTTATTTGAGTAAAGCTAAAGATTTTATCTTCCTCTTCGCCATTTAATACAACGTTTCCACTGAATATGTTTTTGGACGTGTTTGGAAATCTGCATGCCTAATATATATATAATTGGTGTTCATAAAATTATTAATTAAAAAAAAAAAAAAACATGTTTTATACATGTTTTCCTATACATCTTTTTCACCAAAACACATGTTTTGCTCCAAATACGTAAGTGGAAACATAGTATAAAGTCTCGATATGACAATTCATGAAAATGTAGGTCATTCTTAAATCTGTGCTCTATGGTACTTTATAAAAGTACCAAAACAGGTAATTTGTCAAAAAATACTATCAAAAGAGTCAGTTAATAAAAATCATCCCTAATATATGTACTACAGACAAAAAATACAGTTATACACATACAATAGGGTGTCCCTTTAAAAAATGTTGTTGAGTAATAGCACTCCAATGATGCATGTTGAAGAGCTGAATACGAAATATACAACAAATTTATTTAGTACGACAGTTTTTTGTTCCGACAAGCGATTTAAGATTTAAGTTGTTTTACTTTTTATCGAAATAGGGCTCAAAAAATTCCTTATGTAGTGCTTATTATGAGAAAAATATTTATAATTTCCTTTTAGAACAGTTTTGGTCGACCGCAGCATTTTTAAGTTTTCAGGATATTTATATTTAATAATTCGAATTATTTAGATTTTTTCACAAAAACATTGAAATTATTTTTCTCATAATAAGCTTTACACAACGAAACTTTTGAATCCTATTTCGATAAAAGTAAGACAACTTTTTTTGTAAAAACATATACCATTATGAATATCTTAATATGCGTGACGGACCTGAAAGTAACTTATAAAAAATGTTCGTTATATTTTTCCTATTCACCTCTTCAATACTTATCGTTTGATTGCTATTACTCAAGAGAATTCGTAAAAACATTCTTTGTCGAGACACCCTAACATACAAGCATACATTTTATTTAATGTTAGTTGAACAATACTGTAATAGTACGTATAAATAGTATGCAAAAACAACAACAACAACAACAACAACAGCAATAAAAGGTTTGAAATGTGCAGATGCAGCATTGTATGTAACAACGAGGACGAACATTTCATACAATGTATAAAATGTTGGTTCTTGAAAGGTGGGGTATTTTCTGTTAATACATGTCTAGAGACTACAAGACTGTCATACGAACGAATGCCCCAACATAACACAATAAGTGTAGGGGAGTTAAAGTATGTGGGTGGGTGGTTGGTTTGGTAAGTTAAAGCAAATAACATTCATAAATATAAAGAGTATAAAATGTTCATTAGGGTGTCCCTAGAATGGTCATTACATCCTTAAGTTTTGTTGCAATTGGTTAAAAATGGTAGAAATAGATTTTTTTTTTTGGTAAACGTTAACCCGTGCCGAATTTCGGCCAAAAATTTCCCATTGGTGAAAAAGTTTATAATTAAAAATTCCCAAAATTCGAAATTTTGAAAAATTAAATTTTGTATTTCATTTATTCATTTAATTTATTCATTTCATATACTCAAAACTATTCAGATATTTAATTCTTTATTTACTGGATATCATTAACCCACTTTAGACTGGAAGCAAAAATTACCCACAAATTTAATACAAATGTTTTTTTTCTAAGTTAAATCTAAAGATTTTTTAAAATGTCAAATTTGGAGATGTCGATTGCTATTTTTATAATACATATAATAACTAGTTGTTTTTAAAGAAAAAAAAAAATTAAAAATTATAATTCGTGTTTTTGTGTGCAGCGACTCTTTTCCAGCACATTTTGTGAAAATTTGTAGTTCTGTCAATAATTGCACAAAATTTTAATATTTGATCAAAGTTTGCATAATTTTTGGAAAAATATCACTTACATTTTATTGAACTATAATTATCTTCACTTTTATTAAAAAAAAACTTTAACGCTTCATATTTAACCCTGATGGCAAAAAAAAGACCCATAACACGTAATTTATGTTATGACTACATGAGTGTAATAGGGAGTTTAGACTGCGAAATTAATACACTTAATACAGTTAAACCTCGTTCACATATGCATTTTTAGACAGTTAAAAGTTTAACTTGAAATCTAAAAGATTAACTTGATCAGTTTAAATTACCAAGGTGACGCCAATAGCGATCCGGCATAAGAGGAACAAGGAAAATGTTGGAGTTAGCAAAAATTTTATCGACAAAACCAACATTTTTTTTGCAGCAGCGCCTGGTGGGTTATATTACAAATTTTTTGGAAATAATTCCGCCATTTCTTACTTAGTGGTCCTATTGCAATGAAATTTAAAACAGGCATAAGTAACGTAATATCGAGCTTAAGTTTTGACCCCAACCCCAACCCCCCACCCCCCCCCCGGGGGGCGGCAATACGACCACCCAAAATAGGGAACTTTTGCATATAAAATTTTGAGTGCTCGCCTTTTTTTTGTTTCTAATCCGTAGTTCAAGAAATTAACATATTTGTAATCCGCTAGTACAGACTAACAAAAAAACATACGTATATGTTGGAGTTATCTCTAATAGTTCTCGAGATATTCACATTTGAAAATGTGAAATTCCAAATTTGGTCCGATTTAGGTCAAGATTTTTGCGAATAGCGGGACGAAATCGATGCAAATTTCTTTTTTTAAAATATTGGTTATTTAACTTAATAAATTTTTGATTAAATAAAATAAAAAAATGATTAGAATGCCTAGTTCCACTCAAAAACTAGATTCGTTTAAAGTAGAAATTAAAAATTAAATTTTTGCGAAGCATCAATAGACTTTTACCTCCAGATAAATATTTTCTCTCTAAACATATAAAGTTTTTATACTATTCTGAAAGGTCTTTTTTTATATAAAAGCGAGATGTGTTAAAATATTTAAAATTTAATTTGTATATACTTTTCCCCCAGCCGCTTCTAAAGTTGACACAGTTTTAGGGAAAATATCAACTTTATCCCACTGTTGAAACTTGTGCACTCCTCCGGAAGCGGTTGTAGATACTCCACCATATAACTAATTTATTGGGTAAGTCTCTTCCAATCCCCGCTTTAAATGCTAAATGTGGCAGCAAAAAATGTAAAAAATCCAATTTTTGGATTTTTTTTTTTTTCATTTTTGGGAATTGTGATATTGAAGATTTTCTGTTATATAAGTGTTTGGTATCGTTGGAAAGAAAATTACCTGGTCATGAATTGTTTTTAACGATACACGACAATGAAATGACACCTACAGTATTGTCGTTTTAACAGCGTAAATGTAACAATATTTGTTGCATCGGTTTCGTATGACATTTATAACCCATTGGACTTGAAACAAAGTCAGTAATTTACATTTTAAATAAAAACAAGCTCCCCCAACTTATGTTCAAAGTGGAACTGGCTCCCAATGCTTCGAAACTTAAAAGGAACGAAATCCATCCAATTTATAATGTCAGATATCTGTTACACCGCAGGGTTCAAGTAGAAGAACCACACAAATGAAATGGACCTGTTCAGTGTACAAATTGTCAGGAGTTTGGACATATCAAGTCCTACTGTACATTACGCTCAGTATGTATTGCTTGTGGTGATTTTCATCAAGTTAAGGAATGCGCATTAAATAAATTGGTTCAAGAAGATAGGGAAAAAGTAAGATGTGGAAATTGTGGCGGCAATCACACTGCAAATTATAGAGGCTGCCCAGTTTATATAGAACTCAAGAAAAGGTTAAACCAACGTATGCAGACTGTAAGAAACCAGCCTTCAAACAAGTCGCAAAATTTTTCAATTGAAAATACTGCCCTTAATCCAGTCACACCAGGTAGCTCATACGCAGGTGCACTAAGAACTAATCAGCCTCAGATCATACCAAACCAACCAGTAATTTCGCAGTCAAATCAGCAACAAAATACGAATATCCCTCATACTAACGAGGGCCTTGAATCCTCAATGAATGCATTTTATCAATCAATGAATGTCTTTATGACAACATTACAAACTACCATGCAGGACCTTAGTAAAACACAGAACCAAATGCTGCAAATCCTCATTGCCCAAAAATGAGTGTACTGAAAATATGTATGTGAAATGCAAACGGTGTTAATAAACAAAAGTCCGAATTAACTAATTACTTGGCCGAAAAAGACATTGATATAATGCTCTTAACTGAAACTCACTTAACGAATAAATATAATTTCTATATACCAGGATATACTTTTTACAAAACCAACCATCCTGATGGCAAGGCTCATGGAGGAACTGGTGTCTTAATTAGGTCCCGTATACGACATTTGCTCGAGAAGATTATTCAAAAAACTATTTGCAAGCAACATCAATATGCGTCGCTCTACATAGTAGCAATATTTCTCTATCGGCTATCTATTGTCCGCCATGTTATTCAATATCTTCGACTCAATTTAACGATTTCTTTGCAACACTGGGTGACAAATTCCTTGCCGCCTGCTATTATAATGCCAAACATACATACTGGGGTTCCCGTCTCATAAGCCCTAGGGGGCGGCAACTCTATAATGTCTTAATGCTCCATCAGGATCTCGACTTTATCTTACCAGGGAAACCTACATACTGTCCCACAGATCTAAATAAAAAGCCAGATCTCATAGATTTTGGTATAACTAAGCACATTGGCAGAAATCTAATATCGGCCGAGTCAAGCTCAGACCTCTCCTCGGATCACTCCCCTGTCACATTCTTTTTTCGAGAGAATCCCATTTATAACCCTCAGGACTATAAACTAACCACACCCAAAACTAATTGGTTAATACACAAGATCTGAATATTCCTTTAGTGAAGGATGAAATCTGCCGCCTGCAAGCAAATTATAAGCTGAAATTGGAACATCACCCAAACCCACTTGCAAGAAATCTGATGAACACTGCAAGCGTAACACGTCTTCGACGAAACGATCTGCCAACAATACTGTAACACCCCGCTGTCTATTGGGACATCTTAATTGTCGAAATAATAATAATTTTTCTTTTCTTTTAATATATAGTTTTTAAGATTTGTTTACTTATTGTTAGGCTCAACACTGAGCAGATCCAATAAATAAAGAAGCATTTAATAATAAAACAAAAAAAAATGAGTTTTTGTTCAAATATAATTTTTTAGTTAGTCTCTTTACAGGAAGAAGAAGAAGAAAACATTTTTATTGAAAAATTTTACGGACACAATTGATACACCAGACTGCCGCAGTTTTCGTGCCCCTCCTGGGACTCGTCAGTGGTTAATTTATGTGTCAATTGAACAAAGTATTTTATATTGTTAATTTACTCTATATGAAAAACTTTTTATTTTTTGGTGTCGTACTGTGATTTGAACTCACTGCCTTAGCATCAAGCTATGCATCGTAATCACACCTCTTAACGAGTTGAGCCACGGTCGACACAGCGATGACTGTGGCTAAAGTGGAGTTTATTTCTATTAATATTTATAATAAACGAATATCGACAAATCCCTTTTTAAGGGTCATCCTAATGTTCATATGTACAACCTTAATGCGTATGTGTTGGTTGGTGTTTTATTTGTTTTTGTTTATTGTTTTTGTACTAAAAGTGTACAAGTCATGTCCACTAAAAGCACAAATGGTCCCAAGGATTGACAGTTATAAAATTTTATTTCCTCTGCATGGTTAGAGAAACCTCCAGCAAACAAAACCCACTCATACAAAGGGTTAATTTAAACTTTAACATTTTTTTTTAGTATTTTGTAAATATTTAAATCTCTGACATTAGGAAAATATTTTATTTTTTTTTTTTTCTTTCGTTTGTTTTCCATCCATGAATCATTATTTAAATACTTTAACATTTTGTTGTTGTCTTTTTATATTTGAGTATGACCAAGGCAATGACAGCGACCTCGTTTTTCATATTAAATCCTTTTTGTATTTTACATTCCTGTTGTTGGGTTTTATTTGGTCCTTTTTACAGATTTACGCCATTTTTTTGTATTCTTCTTTTATTATTTAGAATTTATATTTCTATGTGTGTGTGTGTGTGTGTGTGTGTATATTTGCCCCCTACTCAATTTAAGTCTGCGCATTTGTTAACCCCCAAAATGGTGGTTAATGGCATCCCAAAATCAAAGTCTGTCAAATAACATCAAATAGTAGTAGAAATACAAAACAATTTGTCTATTTTGCACTGGCACTATAGAGAGCATAAAAGATTTTGAAACACTTTAGTTGGATTTAAGGCTTTAATAATAATTTTACTTAGATATTTCTTATGCTCATATAAATTTTATAAATTTTAATAACTTAAACTAGATTTAATATATTTTATGACAAATGGCTACTTAAATATTCTCTTTAAATAAGAATCTGGTTAATTTCAAGTTGTTTATAATTATCTTCTTCTTTAATATATATTAAGGTGCGTATGATTAATATTTTTATTTAATAATTCCATATTACTCATACGAAAATGAAAATGAAAAACTGAATTTCTTAAAGGTTTTTATTTCGGATAAATATATCCAACTACTTGTTATATTTCTAAGAAAAGCACTACCGACTTTTTGTGTTTCTGAAATCATAAATTAGCATACACTCAAAAAATAAGTTAGTAGAAAAGTTAGTAAAACGTCTTGTAAATCAGGTATACTATTTTTCAGCAAATTTTTTGCTAAAATTATGTTTTAAACTAAAATTTTAGTTATACTTATTCAGCACTTAACTGTTTTGAACTAATGTCTTACTAATATTTTACTAATTTATTTTGCTAAAAAAATTGGGTTGATTAGCACATCAATAGTGTGAACGACAACCAGACTGAAAGATATACGCAGAATGAATTATATGTCGCGGCATGTCACGATGTAGTAGTGACGAGGAAAATTATACTAAAAAGTACAGCTCTAGTAAGACATAATATAAAAAAATCAACCATGGAAGATTTTTTGTATCTGTTTTTCATACATAAAACAAAATTGTGGATTAAAACAACTTAATCTATTAATATATTAATTAAATAAGAGACAAAATAAAATATTTAAATTTAATAAAGATTAAATGCGTATTTGTAAACTAAATGTTTATATATATTAATAATCTTGTGTGGTCAAATTGCAAACAAATATGCAATAAGTAGACAGACTAAAGCGAAAGACAAAGACATACATCTTGGGTAGATTTTTCTGTTTCCTTTTTCTTATTGCAAAAAAGGGTTGTATATGTTATATTTTGTTATTTTTTTGTTTCGTTTCTATAATTCTCTGCGGCATTTGCGTTCCTTTAAAAGATAGCATCATTTAGACACTAATTGATGTAAGTAGTTCATAGATAATTTATTTTATGTTATATATAATTATTTCTGTTGTTTTTAGATATTACATTAATTCATATCGTCAATTTGGGAGTATGAACATTTTTATATTTTGAAACGCATTGTAAATTATTTTAAACAGAATCACAAAAATATGTTTTATGATTTTCAGCAAATACATTAACTGAAGTATAATTTTCCTACAAATTTTTTGAGTTTTGAGTTATATTCAGCAAAAATTTTGTTAATTTTTATCAAGGGTTTTTTAATTTCTAATCTACTAAGTGTTAGCAAATCTACTAATGTACTAAGTGTTAGCTGACTCAACAAAATGTTTTGCTGACTTTACTAACCATTTTTATTTGAGTGTAGTTGAAGAACAAATCCAAATTAAAACGACATTTTTAAAACATTAAAATGCTACATTTGATTAAAGTGATTGCATAATTAACTTACATAAATAGCTTTTAACTAGAGACTTTTAAAAAAAAAAAAAAAAAAACAACGAAATTAATCCTCTAATCCACTTAAGTTCCAAAGTTACCCAAACAGTTTTTTTTTAAATTGCTAATTTCTGAATTCGGAGATGATGTTTGATTAATTAAGTCAAGGTTGATGAAAATACTTCGATGTAATTTCACCAAAGTATCCATAAATTATGTTTTACAAGGTTTGATGAAAATATTTCGATACCTTTTCACCAAAATATCCCTAAATTATGTTTTACAAGGAAGGTATCCCAAAGTGGACCAGCACATTTTAATATACTTTGAATATGTTGTAGGGAGAATACATATTATTAATATTTTTATAGGTGGTTAAAATATAATTACGGTTTTGTATAAAAATATGTCTGAAATTTAATAAAATTTGATTTATTTGTACTAAGGTTTAAAATACTTAGAAAATAAATGGATTGATACCATTTTTTGCCTATACACGTTATTGAAATAATGAAAGTCATATAAAAGGCGAACAATAAGGAATATCAGAAAATAAAAATGTTAAAAGTGCGCCCCGGTAGGCTAGTTGGTAGCGTGCTAGCTTATCTGTGTGGGGGTCGTGGGTTCGATTCCCACCAGAGGCACTGGTCTGTTTTCGCTACAACGCGCCGAAGGCCATAGTAGCTAGTGCTCGGTTAGGGTAATAGTATATAATTTGTAATTATATGATTATTAATTAATAAAAAAAAAAAAAAAAAAATGTTAAGGCATTAATATGCAGATTTATTTGCTCAATCCACCAACAATTCCTTAACAAAGCGCCAGTTTAAATACCGCTTAAAACACATGCTAGAAAATGCGCGGACATGTTTTATACACCAATAAGTGTGTCTTCTAAAAACCTTTCATTTAATAGCAAGCCGTTTCGATGTTCTTTATAATCCGTTTTCTGGCCCGTATACAGATCCAGAAAACGGTGCGTATTCGGAGTTGTATTCCGTTTATGCCGTACCGTAAACGCCACGAAAACTGAATGTTTTGTTTGTTGGGTTGTTTATAGTTTATTTAAATTAGATTGAAATATTACAAAAAAATTGAAAAATAGGTAGTATTTGCCACCACTTTGCCACTCCTAAATATAGGATTAGGAAGTTAAAAAAAAACACGTGTGCCTTAGATTTGTCTCCTCTACAACATGTCTAAATTCATTAAGAGCTGCAGATCCGCGTCGGGATACCTTCCTTAGTAGTCCTCGGCGGTAAGAAGGGGCGGTTTCCGATTTTGGTAAAACAAGTTATATACATAAAAAACTAAACTAAAAATATATACTTTTTAAAATTTTATGTATGAAAAGCTGCGTTGAAACATGCAAAACTTTGATGCAAAAATTTGCGAAAAATCTATCCCATAAGTGAAAAAACTGGGTACGCCATTAAAATCAGCGTGGCCGAAATATTTATGATCAACGGTCGGTACTCTTGCATTATTTTTCGACTTGCGCAGTGTTATTTTTACCAATTTGGTTTCTGATTTTTTAATATTTGTTGAGTGTAAAATCGTCTTTAAAATAAAAAAAAAAAATTATATATATTTGTATAATTTGGAAAAAAATGAGGTTCAGAAACTGAGATGAATGGTGAAAGTGAGAATAAGAATCGCTACCGTTATATTTACTTTTTCTCGTATTTAACATTAGTTTTGTGATATTTGAAGTGAGTACCAAATAAAAGGTATTTAAAGACCTTTCCAGCAAATTTGATCTCGCGCTAATATAAAGCATATTTCTAAAGTCATTGAAGTTTGAATTTGGAAAGTTCTTAATTTTTACTTTCAACGCCATCACCTTTAACTAATAATTTGTAACCCGGATATTTTTTTAGTAGTGATTATTGGTTTTTTGCAAGCAAAGCATACACAGAGAAAAATTTAGCTATATGCCAACAAAAAATTCGGTTACTACGACTAAAATCGCTTGGAACAACCGAATATTGTTTTTTTCAACAAATTTCGATTAATACAACGGAATTTTAGACACAAAACCCCAAAATATTCAGTAATTACATTGGAATATGGTTGCACCAACCGAATTTTTTGGTTGTAGCACCCAAAACGAACTTTTCAATTCGGTTGGCACTTTATTTTTCTGTGAGCAAGAGAAAAAAATTTATGTTTAATGGACTCATTTTATTTTATAAAATACATTTCAGCAACCTCGTACCACCTTTAAAAAATGTGGAAAAATTCTCAAAAATCTTTGGGCCATAATCTTACATATTCTACTTTAAGAGTTGCAAAAATAAAAATAAAATGGGAATTATGTAGTAAAACGGCCCAACTAATAGTAATCAAATTTATGCTCCCAGCAAAAACAGGGTTCCAACTTATTACGGGACGATTTACTCACTATATTATTTTCATACGCGATGTAAGCGAGCGGAGAGTTAGTACCTATATTTTTTTTTTTTTTTTTTTATTGGTCACGAGTTTGTATTTACTGTCAATCGGACATTGCGATCCAAAGATATGTAGCAAGTAAATAGTCTGGTAATGAGATGAGATGAGATAAGATTTTGTTGGCTTTTGCCAAAATATTGCCAAAACTCCAATATTTTTGTCATAGCCAAAATTTTAGTTTTATTTCATATGATGTAGTGAATGAAACCCTGCGGGAAATGGACCAGTCACTGGTATGGTCACGTGACTAGACCTCTGTGTGTATGAACCTGTCCTAGTTTCGGTTCTGTTATATGAAGGTGCCCGGTACTTTTAACATGTGCTTGTCATAGGAGCACTGTGTGACGTGGCGAATAACTTGACAAAGGTAAACTATTACCGTACCGACGGAAATGATTATGCTACGAGACAAGTTAGTGTCCAAGTATGACCATTTTAGGATTTATGTGATATGCAACAGAACCAGTGGAAAAAAAATTATCACGTGACTGGTGTAGGTGTACGTATCGTAGAACTGGAGAACAATTTTTGAAGGAAAACTAGTCACATATTAAGCGCAATGTGTTCTGTTATAGGGGTAGTTTAAATGGAATAGTTTTCGACGTGCGACTGCACTGGTCTAAGGGCTACATGTCGCCGGGCATGGCAAAAGTAATTAGCAAAGTAACCATTCAGAGTGTGTCATATTATGTATGGGTTGCGAAATGGCCCGTCCGGAACCAGTCACTGCACTTATCCAAAACAGTGTGTCATACCACCTGTTCAAAAAACCTTAAAAAAGGCACAACAAAAATCAATTTTAAAATTTATTTATTTGGTCTATACCCAACAAAAACTACAACATTTAATTCATTATAACAATTTAAATTTGGAAAAGTTTATAAACTAGACAAAAAGTACGGAAGTTCAAAATATAGATTTTTTTTTGCAGGTTTTTCTGTATTTGCTAACATTGCTATTATCAAACAATTTCTACGAATTTTTATGTTCCAACACTTCTAAAAAGCACTTCATGAACCTTTTAATTTTGTATGTTGCATTATAATTCTAGTTCACAATAATATCTTAATAAAAAGAAGGAGCTGCAACAATTCAGCACAAATTTAATTTATAACTTATAAAGCAGAGTAACAAAATATATACTCAGTTTCAATTTTTTACCCAAAGAAATTTTTACAAATCGCCAATTACTTATACATAAAAAATCGTTACCAAAAATCTTTTAAAATATCTTAACAAGATATTTCGAAACCAATATGCAGACATTTTGCATTTTTAATTTATATTCTTGCAAAGTGTTTCAAGTTTTTGAATAAGTTGTGGAACAAATCATATTATGATGATATATTTCTATTTTTTTGGTAGCGATATTTTATGTGTAAAAGCTCCATTCACTCGAAAAATCGCCAGTCGGCATTTCAAAAATTAACTTGCCAAACGAGTATTAAGATCGCGACGTATGGTGAGAAATCGCCATATATGGCAACCCTGGTCACTGTAAAAACAGTTCCGTATTCAGTTCCAGTAGAGTGTTAGGTCTTCATTTCTACTGTCACATAGTCATAGACATAGTGTTATGTCCGCAGTCAAGGGACTGTATCCTTTGGCACTAATTGCCATGTTTTCATCCACTGCTAACGGTTTGTAACCAGTTCAATGAGCACTAGCAACTTCAACTGCAACGATCCTAGTTCCTTCAGTACACTTTGATGTTATGTTACTTTTTCTCCAGTTACATGATATATCTGGTACCAACCAGTGAATGTTTTGTCACCATAACTATAGTCACGTGATTTGTCATTTCACCCAAATTAACACTTTTTGGTGCACCACAATTTTGGTTTCACCAGTTTCGTGACGTGCCCCCCAATCATTTTATTTATCACAGAATGGATTAATCGACCCTTCATTTCCCGCAGGGAATTTACATGTATAAATCTCAAAATCAAATTTTTTGTTTTACAAAATTATCTATAAAAGTAAAATTTGAGTTTTGAAAATAGTTTTAATTAAATTAACCGATTCTGGCCATACCACGGAACGGTTAAGGTTTTCCCACATAGAAAAAAAAATTACACCCGAAATCGCATTTTCATTTTATAGAACACCCACAATATTCATGCAATACTCAAGCCTAGTTGGAAGGGTCAGTTATTAATCACCAAATATTAACTATTTTTTTTTTTTGTTGCTAAAAGTGTTTGATTTTATTAAAGCTTTAATATTAATTTATTACCCATCACACACGCTCACATAAGTACACTCAAAAAAAAGTCTGTAAAGCCAGCCACATTTTTGCTGGGAGGATCATGAAAAATTACAAATATTAGCAAAAAAAAATTAGTAAATTTAACTGAATTTAGCAACTTTTTTTGCTGACATTAGCAAATTTTCTGCAAGGATCCTCCCAGCAAACATTTTTCTGACTTTATTTACTTTTTTATAGTGTAAACACACACATACACAACACAAACATTTATATACATTTGTTATACATACACTAAAATATAGTATTTAACTGTAATTTTTGAAATTCATGTCACAAAACTAAAGCACTTTATGTATTTTATATTTTTTACTTGACTATGGACAATAGGGTGGATCGTGAAAAGCAAATTGTTGAATTTCGAAAAAAAGGGGTACGAATTTTTTAATGACAAGTTAAGTTTGCTAGATAGGAGATCTTCAGTAGTTTTCACCTCTTTTTCTTCGAATTTGTCGTTATGTTTTCATCTCGTGTTCCACCCTAATGGACTACAACATGAACGAAAAAATAGCAACAATACGTAAGAACCAAAACTAAACAAAAACAATGAACTGAAAATATAAAAACTGATGACGCGTAAAAAAAGCACATACTCTGAACAATATTCATGCATAGTTTAAAAGAAGAAAATAGCAGCTAAAAAGATAATGTAAAACCAAACCCAGTTAACAATCGGAGTACTTTTGAAGTAAAAGAAAAATTTGATAAATCTCAAATTCGTGAGCCTACTATTCAGTTTTGTTTATAATTTTTGAACAGCACCAAATTTTGCAAGTGTAAAGTTTAAAGTTTTGTTAACTCTAGTTATAGAAAATGTTTGTTGGGACATTTATGAAATATATAAAACCGTTCTCACACTTACATATAAATTGGTGAAAAAGCTGTAAATGCACATTAAATTTTCACAAAAAAAAACATGAAATATAAAGCCATCAAATAATAGTTTGCAGTTCATAGATATATAAACGAGTGTGCACATTCACTCACAATAAAACGTCAGTAATAAATATATACAGTCACAAAAGTTTAATTCAAGGAAGTGTTTTAGGTTAGTTCTGTAAAATGTTAAAAGGACCAAAGTTCCTACCGCTAGTTTGGAATGTAACTTCTCGAAAAATTAGTCTACCATATTTGAATAAATGTTACTATTTTGCACTTCACTGTATCTTAAATTTATTAGAGAAACAGCTGCTTTATATAAGGCACACACCTTAATAATGCGACAAACTAACAAAATAATAAGTGATGCTAACTGTCATCTCGTCTAAAATCACCGGACTAACACAAAGTGTAACAGAATAATGTAAATACCACATCCCAGAAAACAAAGTTGATAATTTTTGACTCACAGGTAAGGTATAGCTACTCGGATGAGCAGATTTTAGTAAACCTTTTTTAGCTGGCCAATATCACGTTTAATAGTAAAAAAGTGGGGTTGTGCTTGTATGAAAACATGTCTGAAATTTATAGAAGTTAGATAAATTTGCACATAGGGTTAAAGTACACTAGAAAACAACAATTTTAATACCCATGTTTCCTATACCATGGAAACAGAGTGCACGCGGAAAAAATTATGAAAAAATGATTATGTTATGATCGTAATAATTATAAACATGATTCTATCTGATCATATTATGATCACTGAAGGCGATTTTATTATCATCTAGAATCATAATATGATTACGAGGATCATGATTGTTAAGTGTTTCAAACATAACATGATGATTTTAAACTATAATAACATGATGATATTTTCTCTGCTTGTGGTCACGTTTTTTTTTTAATATTTGAACTACTTGGGGAAAAGACCTTCGGGGAAGGTCATCAAAGGATTAGGATTATCGGAAAAAGCTCAGGTGTCCCTTTGATTAAGTTCTACATACAATTTTTAGCTTTATAAAACTACAATTGCTTAACAAAGCGCCAGTTTTAAAGATACTTACAATACATTTTTTATAACAAGAATACTTGAAAGTTTAATGCCAGTGAATGTGTCGAAAAAATTTCAAATTCGTTAATTTTTGACCCTTATTAGTAACCCTAAAATTTGAGGTTGGATACCCGATAAAAAAAGGGTTTTGCATCAAATAATCAGATCAGATCTCTTTTTATATAGATCGATATTTGTTTGCATCCAAGTTTATCTCAAAATTGGGGTATCCAGTAATATCTGATTAGATCCCTCAAATATATTACTGGATTAAAATAGATCAAAATAAATCTTAAAATCGGGGTATCCAATAATATTCAATTTAAGGTTCTGATAGATACCAAAATATGACATTGTATTAATTAGATCTAATTCGACCCAAAAAGATAAGTAATTTTTGGTGAACCGAATAAGAAATTTGAGTTATTTAAATCAAATTACAAATATAATTATGTATGGAGTTATATATAACAAATATATAATTGTATCTTATACTCATAAAAAATATTAATGTTGTTGGAATATATATAATCATATCTTAAACTAAATATGAATCTTGTGTCATATATGGAATTTTACACAATTATATCTTAGATTATTTAAAGTCATATATAAATATATCATAAGTTTTACTAAACATATGGCACTATATATAAATATATCTAATAGAACACACATATATATTTTTTATAAGACAGAATATCTTAAATTATAAAGCTCACATTTTCACCATATATAATTAGATATTAATTATAAAGCTCCCATTTTCACCATATATAATTAGATATTATGTTATGTAAATATTATATATGACAATAGATTTACCATATCATACTATGTAGACACAAATATATTTTTTATAGGACAGAATATCTTATAAATTGTATAGCTCATATTGTCACCATATATGATTAGATATAAAGTTATATATGAGAATGTAATATTATATATGACAATAGATTTACCATATCATTTTCTGATATGTTTAATATCGAATTTTACAAAGGTCAATATATAAAAATATATCCATATAAGAAACATCTAATAATACCATATATAATCACACATTCTGATATATTTTAAAATGAAAAACATAAGACAATATATAAACATTTTTACGTGGGAAGCTAAAAAAACACGCGTACTTTAGATTTCTCTCCAAAGTTCTCCATTTCAATTAAGCTTTTCGGTTTGTTAGGCAACTTTTGGATCAGTTCCAGAAGGCTTGTGAGCTTTTTAAAAAATTTTGACAGCTGTTGAAATTGGCTTTAAATGCCTCTTATTTATCAAGGTATTTTAACTGACAGGATAAGGTAGGCTATACTTACAAACTAGAACGTGCAAAGCTTCATATCAAAGACATGAATTGATAGCCATTTAAAAGTAGAATAATTATAAAAAATAACTTGAAACTTACAAGATCATTTTATTTATTTTTTCTCATAGCTTTTAACTTTTGGATCCAAACCAATACAAATCTCTTGGGAGATACATTCACTAAAACAGTAATTTCCATATCGCTACTTGGTGAAAAGTTGTATGGCGGTTTACAATAAAATCTAAAACCTCTAGATTTTTAAACTCTAATGGAATTGAGTTTTGAGTACAATATTTAAAAATTGTGTAATTTTATACAGTTTAAGGTACACCAAGTTGTTGTCAGCACACCAATAATGAGCTACAAACATCACAAACTTATAAGGAATTGGCGTAAATTTTTTAAAAATGTATGGTTTTTGAGTTTGACATTCAAAACTATTTTAAAAATTGGTAAGCATATTGCGTGAATTCCGATTCAAAAGAAATTTTAAAATTTTCAGCGCAAAACATTTTACGAATTACTTAAAAACTTCCCAAACTTTAATTGTTCTTTTTTCGTATTTGATGGCATGAGAACATGGTTATGTAATTACACTCATAGAAATAAACTCGTAAAAATTGCAAAAAAAGCTACTAAAAGGTGTTAAAAATGTTCTTGCAGAAAAAATTGCTAAAATTAGCAGATTTTTTTATAAATATTAGTAATATAAGAATAGCAAACATAAATCCATTGAATTTACAAATATTTAGTTATATTTGAGCTTAGTTGTAGTTAATTAAAAGTAACAATATATTCTGCTAAAAATCAGCAAAAACATTTGCTAAACATTAGTAGATAAAAAATCATTAAAAAATTTAAAATTTTTAAAGTTTTTTTTGGTTTTTTTTTTAATGCGAATAAAAGTCTGTCCTTATACAATCGGCAATCTACAAATTTTAGAAAACATTTCTGTTGATTTTGGCAAAATAAACTGTTATTTGCATTCTACTAAATTTGAGGTAAATATATTAAAAATTTTGTTCATATTACAGTTTTTGTTTGCTATTTGAGTCTACAAATATTTAGTAAAAGTTTTTGCTAATTTACAGAGTAAAATGTTATTTTCAATTAACTAACATTCACATCAAATATAACTAAAAATTTTGTAATGTTAACAGATTTATTTTTGCTGTTCTTATTTTATTAATATTTAGCAAAAAAAAAAATTGCTAAATTTAGCAGTTTTTCTGCAACATCTTTTAACTAATTTTAAATAGCTTTTTCTGCTAATTTTACAGGTTTATTTCTATGAGTGTAGAGAACTAGTTAGGTATCCCTACGAACTAAAGTTAGTCACTTCCAGCTTAACTTATAAAGTGCAAACAAATTTTTTTTTTGTATTCCTAGCGAGTACAGCTGCTGTTGTTTCCAAACACATTTCACTTTGTGACAACTAAAGCGCTGTACCAATTCCGCTAAGACGTAAACGATTTTATCTAACTTAATACTGAACTCGCAAAGACATCAACAAATTTTAAGGACTTTTAACCTAATGGAGCAAACCAAATTTACAAAACCCCAAGAAGTATAATATATTGAATTTTACGAATTTAAAAGTATTTAATGTGATTTCCAGCATATAAGTAACAATAAACCCAAATCAATATCATAAAACGGACAAAAAAGTTAGTGTTTCCAAAATAATAAAACGGCCAGAAAAGTTAGCGTTTCTAAAATAATAGCGGGTTTCGTTTTAAGTTCTAATATTTTTTGTAGGTGTAATGTATACTTTAAAATATGATAACTACAAATTAGTGTTACTTCAATTAAATTCTACAAAAAATTTGATATTAATATTTTTTTTTTAATTTATAACGAGCTTTCAACCTCCGTATATTTACAAAAATAAAGCAAATCAAACATATTAGCTAGGTTGATACTAGTATTTCGATCTAGCTAAAGATCTCATTAGAACCCGTAGTTTTAGAAAATCTAGAAACTCCAGAATAGGCAGAGCTTTAACAAAAACAACTATTAACCGTCAATTTTGTTACATTATTGTCGTCTTAGTAATCAAACACGTGGCTATAGGTCTTTTCCTTAAAAGCATCATGATGTTACTAAACTTTGAAGACCAAAAATGTTCTATTTAAAAAAAAAATGAGTTTTTACTCTGGCTCAAGTATTATTTTTTTACAGTTTTATTAGTTTTTTGTTTTTATATACATCGAGATTATTTTTATGTTATTTTTAATTTATAGCGAGCTTTCGGCCTCCGAATATTTACAAAAATAAAACAATTTAAACATATTAGCTAGGTTGATACTACACTGAGGATACTATTTAGGTAAAGATCACTGCATATGTAGTTAAAAAGAAATGAAATTTCACTTGAAGAAAGGACGACTTACATTTCAGTAAATACAACTAATATTGTCATTTGGTATTTTGTAAAATTTTGTATTCCTTAATTTTTGAGCTAATAAGGCCTAAAGTTATTAATGTAAATAAAACAACAGTTTATTGCATGTTCCCTGAAGTTTCGTCAATTTTTTGTTGACTATTTTAAAGCGCCGTATTAATATGAAATTATTTTCCCTTTTTACACAAAAACGAAACTGATTTTACATTAAAACATTTTAAAAAACATTAAAACATTTAACATAAACAGTTTTGTTAGTTTATTGTTTTTATATACATCGAGATTATTTTTATGTTATTTTTAATTTTTAACGAGCTTCCAACCTCCATATATTTACAAAAATAAAGCAAAACAAACATATTAGCTAGGTTGATACTAGTATTTCGATCTGGCTAAAGATCTCATCAGAACCCGAAGTTTTAGAAAAGCTAGAGCCTCCAGCATAGGCAGAACTTTAACAACAAACCTATGCCTCATAAATGTTGCTCCATTCTTGTCTTCTTAGTAATCAGGCACGTGGTTAGGTCTTTTCCTAACAAGCATCATGACGTTACTAAACTTTGAAGACCAAAAAATGTTCTATTTATATAAAACATTTTTAGTTTTTACTCTAGCTCAGGTAATATTTTTTACAGTTTTGTTAGTTTTATGTTTTTATATACATCGAGATTATTTTTATGTTATTTTTAATTAATAAATAAATTTGTACATTAAATACACAACCTAAATAATATCACAGTGTATTAAATTATTGCTACTCTATAGCTAGGCTGATGTTGTTCTTTAAGGTTCAAAAAATAAATCAAAATTGTAGTAAAAATTAACTACATCAAGTTTTCAAGTTTTACATAAATAAAAACTACTGTATAAAATCAATGTAAAATCATAATACAGTAATTCGATGTGGTTTGTTTTTTTTTTAAACAAACTACAATTATAGGCAAAACTGAAATTTCTTCTACAAATGACTATTTTTCACTTAAAAATAAAGATACTGTATTACAACACAAACAGCTACAAATATTTAGAGCAGAAGTTCCCTGAGTGTAGTATTTCGATTTGGCTAAATATCTCATAATATATGATTTCAAATTAAAACCGCCATAATGTTAGCTTCGTTAAGAGATAAATGATTAACGCGGATATCTTAAGCAAGTTTAAATTTCGCCTAACACATACACAAAAGGGTTTTCAGGTCATATAAAACAAAATTTTTAAATATATTGTTTCAAAGTGTCGACAATTTTTGAAATTCCTTATATATATCTTTATCGGTACTTTTTTATCGAAAAGTAATTTAATACCATTTTTTTTCCTTTTTAAAGTTTTTATATCCAAAAAGCGCTACATTTTGCGCGCTTAAAGATAAATTGACATCGCTGACATAACTACACAACACACACAACAAAAAATTTATATTTTTTCAAAGCTTTAAGGTCACTCTAGAGTACATTTACATACAAATGACAATAACGACTCTTTATGGTAAAAACACTAAAAAAAAAAAACAAAACAAAAAGTAAACTGAAAAACTGCAGTTTCCTCATAGAATTTACACAAAAAAAAAAAAAAATAAACTAGTCGTGTACAAAACTATAGAATAGAGATGTTATTTTTCTGATGTTTGCTTTTCTTTTTTTTTTTTTGTTATTTCTATTTACAAAAGACCACTCCCTCAAAAAGAAAATTTTGCAAAAAAAAAATAAATAAAATTATTCAAATACAAATATTTATTCCAATATGCACACTTATACATATAAACAAAAATAACCAATCCAGACTATGGAGAGAATATGCTTAACAATCATAATTTCCTGTTTTTGTTGAGAACTTACAGAGTAAAATGCTCCTTTAAGTTTATAATGGCTTAATCTGCAAGACAATGGAAACGGAAATGGAAAGAAATTGCAAAAAAACACAAAATACGTAAATACAAACAGAATTCCAATTGGAAATGAAAAATGAACTAGAAAATAAATTGGAATTACATATTTAAGGGTTGGGCTGTTTTTTTTTTTCTTTTTGTTTTGTAAACATTCAGTTTGAAGTTGTTAATATTGTTGTTGTTATACGATATGAACCGCAGACGCACTACTAACCATCCAAAGACCAACCAACCATTCATCCATACTTTACTTTACAATACACCCCTAAAAAATGCACTGCCATACCACACAAATACACATAACCAACACTGATAAGAGCTGCACACAACTTAACCAACATTCTCATACCACTACTCTTACATTCAGCTCACGACTACTATGGTTAACTACCACCACTACTACAACTTCGATAAACACTTGCTCTCACCTCTAGATTTAGTTGAATTCGCATCGTGGTCGTGATACCGTTATAAACAGACAACGGAAAAATAAAATTAAAACAAAAAAAAAAGAAAATCAAATTCAAATCAAACGCTTTCCTCAACAAAAAAAAAAACGCGTAAAGTGTTAACGAATTTCAAAAATAAATGTTTTTCTAAAAGAATTCATCAAAGAAATAAAAAAGAAAATTTAAACTAAGTTTAAACTACAATTACCTCGAGACAAGGTCACATTTTAAACGTTACCGCATGCAGTAATTGTTGAATTTTCAAAAAAAAAAAAAAAAAAAACCCGTCGTTTAATTCAACTTCTTTCTCTCTTCAACATCATCATTTTCTAAAATATATCCGCTATTTATATGCAATCTATGTATTTATTATCTTTAAGTGCTACAAAATCGTGAAAAAAAAATATTCAATTAAATTATTCAAAATTCATTTCTTAATCTGTGATACGAGTGTGTGTGTTTTCAAAAAAGACATCATTTTGATGGTCATGTTTGCTCTGAAATTATTTAAACAAAATTATTCATAATTTTTTGTTATACAAAAATTAAATTTTTGTTGCAACATATTAAGCGTGTTGCAGCATGGAACTTTTGAAATTAATGATGTTCAAAAGTGACTTTTTGTCAAGTGATAAATGTGATGATCGTGTACCGCCTATTAATTTAAGTCAATTGCCGGAATTTTTATTGTGTAAGTGTTAAAACTAATAATTAAAAAAAAAAAAAAAATTACAAGGATTACAAATTTTACCGACGGATATTTTGAAATGACTAATTGAAAGTTTTAAAAAATGCGAAATACATTTTTACAAATCAAGTAGTATATTGAAGAGCTTTAAAATTGTGTAATTCTGAAAGTTTGAATTAGAAAGTTAAAAGAAGTTCGGACAAGAAATTCGATATTATTTAAAAATGTGATTTACCGTTGGAATTAACATCTGTAAAATTTAAATATCGAATTTTTAGGTACACAGGCACCAGAATATATTTCTTTATTTCCTCGTTTAATAAATTTTGTTAAATAGAAAAGTCATAGTCAATAAATTCTGTAATTGATTCAATCAAAAAATTGCCTTTACTACAAATGATGTGTAAATGTTTTAATATTGAACATTTCTTTAATTGAATCAATTACAGAACTATTTTGTAAATAACATTCGATTACAGTTATTGTTTTTTCTTTTAAACGGCGAAACTTGAAATTGTTAGTAAAGTTACAAAATCAGCAAAAAATTTTGCTGATAGCGCAAACTTTTAGTCAGGTGGGTGCTAGACAAAAAAAACTTGCTAATGTCAGCAAAATCTTTTGCTGAAAATCCGCAAACTTATTTTAGCAACAAAATTAGTAAATTCAGCAAAATTTTTACTAACACTTTGTTGATTATAAATCAAAAAATTCTTGATAAAAGTTTATGACATTTTTGCTGAATATTAGAAGACTGAACAAATTAAAAAAAATTGTAGAATAATTATATTTTAGTTAATTGATTTGCTGGAAATCTTTAAAAAAAATGTTTGTGATTCTTTTAAAAATAACTAACAATGTATTACAAAATTAAAACATGTTCATACTCCCAAATAAATTTATTTAATATCTGAAAAAATATAGAAATAATTATATATATAACATAAACAAAATTATCTTTCAACTACTTACATCACTGGTTGTCTGAATGATGGTATCTTTTAAATAAAGACAAATGCCGTTGATAATTCTAGAAACGAAAAAATAACAAAACATGACATACCAGTCAACCCAAGTCAATAAAGTGTTTTCAATACGAAATATGAAACATAAAAAAAATACCTTAAATGTGGGTTCTTATCTTTCGCTTTAGTCTGTCTACCTGAATATATATTTGTTTGCAATTTCACCACACTATATTACTAATCTCCAAAAACATTTAGTTTACAAATACACATTAAAAGTTTATTAAATTTAATATTTTATTTTGTCTTTAATATAATTAATAGACAATTACTTTGACAAGCCGGTGACAACACAAAGTTAAAGATTCTTTTATCACCATATTTACATTATTAGTGTAATTTTTTATGAAAAACAGATACAAAAATCTTGCATGGTTGACTTTTTTACATGTCTTAATGGTTGATTTTTTTATATGCTGTAATTTTTAGTTACATTTTCTTCGTCTCTGCTACATCTTGACATGCCGCGAAATCTACTTGATACTGCGTATATCTTTTAATCTGTTTGTCGTCCACACTATTAATGTGCTTATCAGCACAATTTCTTTTTCAGCAAAATAAATTAGTAAAACTTTAGTAAAATATTAGTAAAACATTAGTAAAATATTAGTGAAACATTAGTTAAAATCAGTTAATTGATCAATAAGTATAACTAAAATTATAGCTGAAAACACAATTTCCGCAAAAATTTTGCTGAGAAATATTATACTTGATTTACAAGACGTTTTACTAACTTTACTACTAAAGGTGATTTCTCATTGTTATCGCACAAAGCTTTTATCTTTGTTAATGTATTATGTTATTTCTGAAGAAAATCTTTGCAAAAGGGGCTAAAATAGCTCTCGGTGAGAATTATAATAGAAATTTATATTCAGCCTATAGTTCTATAAATCGATTAATCGACTTTTTGGACGTCGACTTTCTTCTAATGAAAAAGTCAAAAAGTCCACTTTCTGCTAATGAAAAAGTCGACTTTTGCTTTCGACTTTTTTATTTGTCATATGTGACTTACCAATATTTTAAACTAATTGTTTGGCTATCTTCATTTTAATATATTTACTATCAAATGGCGTTTAAATTTTGTGAAAAATGGAGGTTGTGACTAACGATTTTAAATACTTGAGCCACAATGCGACGCACAGTTTTTACAAACTACAAAAAGTGGTAATAAAACTGCACCATCTAAACTACTGGTCCGATTTGAACAAAATGTGCCCAATCGTAAATTAGGAGTAAGGCTTTTAAAAAAAAAAATTGTGTAGTCACCCATATTCGAACTAACTAAGCAAGAAAAGTTAAATTGATGAAATTTAGGTATATTTTTTAGTATATCAAGCCTTTATAAACATTTTATTTTGTACAAAAATATAATGACTGATTAAATTTGCGTAAGTACATTTTTGAAATATTTGATAGCTGGAAAGTTATAACAAATATTTTTTTTTTAAGCAAAAGATCTCACCTTTCATTTGATACCAATATACAAGTCATATCACGAGTACAAGTATTTTAAGATTTTGTTTTTAAAAATTAAACTTTACATTCCTTTTAAAATTAATTTTGACGTGATGGCGAAAAACTGAAAACGTAATCTAACTATAGAGCAATTCCATATGAAAGCGATCACCTTTTGGACGACCCCTCTCCGATTTTAAAATAAATAGTCTCAATCGATTGCCCAGCAAAAAATAATGTACCTACATATTTTTTTTTTTTTTTATAGTGACTGGTTTAGTGGTGGTGTGCACCACTGTCATGTGACAAAATTGAAGAATTCTTCATAAGGGACCTCATTGAAAGTTGTTTTAAAAAAAAAAGCGATCGCAACGAGTGATAGCTCGTTGGAAAGGTATTGAATCAGGCTTTAATTGAAAAATAAAATTTCCCTAATTTTTCTCAGAAATTTACCTTTTTCCCCATGAAAATTAAATTTTCCCATGAAAATTAAATTTTCCCATGAAAATTAAATTTTCCGATTTTCCACAGAAGCTCCTAAATTTTCCGGCTAATTTTATTTTTTTTTTTGGATTCCTCATAATTTTTGCTTTAAGAATCATCAATAAAAAAATGGGGCCCCGACTCCTTGTTGGACAGGAGAAGAGCATTTAAGAGACCACCTTGTTCTCATCGTTTTTATATTTTTTATAATTGAATTATTTTTAATTCTTTAACAAGAAAAATTAGGAAAATTTTATTTTTCAATTAAAGCCTGATTCAATACCTTTCCAACGAGCTATCACTAGTTTTAACTACTTTCAATGAGGTCCCTTATGAAGAATTCTTCAATTTTGTCACATGACAGTGGTGCACACCACCACTAAACCAGTCACTATAAAAAAAAAAAAAAATATCTAGGTACATTATTTTTTGCTCGGCAATCGATTGAGACTATTTATTTTAAAATCGGAGAGGGGTCGTCCAAAAATTTGCCAATTTTGATCGTTTTCATATGGAATTGCTTTATATATGGTACATAGTCCCACGTATACATTGATTTGCCCATGTGTGAAAACTACTGTTGCACGGCGCACACTGGGGATTTCGCGGCAAAAAGTCAAATTGTCAACATACTATTCATGCAATATGCAGTGATATTTTGAAATTTTAGACAATCAATGGTACAATCAAATCAAAAAGAATTACTCCGATCTGACTGACAGTTTTTTTTTATATCCGTCTCAAACTCATTACTTGTATGTTTTACCGAACCAACTTAATTTAAGCCTAAGAATTTAAAAACGAATATTATTTTATTATGTGAGCTAACGTTTTTCTTTTTATTTTTTATTTAAAGTAAGATATTTCAGTATACTAAAATTGAAAAAATAAACTCTGCAGAGCCTTAAGTTTTTTTTTTTTTGCTTGTTTATTTTTATGAACATATAACAAAAATCCATTTTTTTCTCCAAACATTTGGAAATGCAATATTAGCCTTACTTTCCCACAGTTGGAAATCACTACTAATACATTGTCTCATATCTGTTTTTACATTTTTAATCAATTTCAAGTGCCACCTCTCAATTTGTTGCATTACACAGTACAACATTTTTCAGCTGATTGATTCGGGACTCAATTCTGATAAGGCTCTTTTGTTTAACATAACTCGAGAATCACTAGTCGGATTTTGCTGAAGCAAATTTAGAAAAATCAAGAATTACAATTACTTTGATCTGTTTATATAACGTTGCGCTACATAAGCAACAGTTTCGCAGTTATAATTAAATGTATGAAGAAAAAAAACTATTTTTTGCCTAAAAAATTTAAATTTTTTTTTTTTTTATTCATAAAAAATCCAAAACGGTAAAACGTGTCAAGTCCTATTACTTTCACGTAAAGTCGCATAACCTATGAGCAAAATGAGACATAAATCATGAAAATCGATGAACGCGTTTCGCTTTTATTCACAATTAAGTGAAGGTATGAATTTCAAAAATTTGCTCGAGATATGCACAAAATTCTTTGAAAAAAACATTTATAACTTTTTTATGATTCTCAGAATTAGAAAAAAAAAGATGAAATTAAAAATAGATTTAAAATAAATAATAAATTAAAAATTAAAAAAACCATTTAAATTTTTTTGTTAGTTAGGGCTTTTTACATTGTACGTAACGATATACATTTCTCTAACTTTCTTTATTTTGATTACTTTTGTGTATTACTATATAAATAAAGCTAAATTTGTGATGAAATCACTACATTTTTTGACAAATATATTTTTTTCCTCACCTCCATACAAAAATCCCCAGTGTGCGGCGTTGCAATTTAAAATTTGTATTGAAAAAAATTCTACAAAGTTTCATTGATTAATGGATTTTGTTTTATAAAATTATAAAAAACATCATAAAAAAGTTTTATGAAAAAATTAACAATATTAATAAATTTCCATACAGTTAATGAAATTATTCATTAAATCAATGAATTCGTTTTAATGATATCGATTCATTAATACTATGAAGGAAAATTCTATTTGTGCAGCAAGTATAAAATACTAATAATGTGTAATGGTTAGCGCGTTGGACTTTTACACAGAAGGTCCCGGGTTCGATCCCCGGTGCCGGCAACATCAAAATAATATGTATGAGTTTTTTCTATCCCTCATACGTATCGCAATGTCCACCTTCGGTGTTCCCATAGCAATTAACCCCACCGAAGTAAAATAATGAATCAGGGCTATGAACCAAAAAGCTTCAATAAGTTCGCCAACTCTCCATCAGGTGGCGAGCAACAACTGTTCTAAGACTTATCATCTCGCGCAATTACAGTGTTGCCATGTCTGAAGCCCTCCATCTTTCCCCACCTTTCATCTCTATACTATCCCTTTCCAAAGAAAGCAACACACTAAATATAGGAAGTATTTCCTGAGTGTTGCTTCTCTTTAAAAAAAAAAAAAAAATTAGTTTTGTTACATTTTTGATGCTTGCTTTACCCGTGAGTGTTTTTTTGATTCTCCGATTTTGAGCTTAATTTTAACATTTTACATTATTTTAAAATTTTTATTTTAAGTATTTTATATGACACAGATAGATCAAAACCCTTACTCTAAAATAAAGATTATTTTAACAATGCTTCACATTTTATATTTTTTAATATTCGAAAACCGAGGTTTTTAATAAATATGTCGAATATTTGACTACTCTAGCCTACGCTAGATGAACAGATTTGAGGACTCTGGTGAAAAGTAATGAAAAAAGTTGAAATAAAAAAAAAAAATTTACATTAACAGAACATTAAATTTAAATATTAAATATAAGTGTTAAATGTTTATTAAATAAAAGTATAGTTAAATCGTTTTGTGTTTTCCTTGTATACGTATGAGTAATATGGAATACATATAAAATATAAATCATACGCAACCAATACATACTATTACAAATATGAATAAACAAATAAATCCCCATAGTGTATTGAAATAATTATCTTCACTTCAGTAATGAATTTGTTGTTAGCTTTAATGAAAATTGTCACTGGAACTCACACAGAGAAATAAAGTGCCAACCTAATTTAAAAGTTTATTTTAATGGTAACAACTCAAAATTTCAGTTAATACAACGATATTTACTTTCGATTTTTTCATATTTTGTTCGTTGCAACTAAAATTCAGTTGTATTAACCGAACTTTGTTTTGGAAACTAATGTTGAGTTGTAGCAATCGACTTAAATTCGTAATAACCGAATTTGAGTCAAAGTAATCGAATTTCAGTTGGCAAACAGCAAAATTTTTCTCTGTGTGCATCCATTGAAACTTTTCATAGAAACTATAAAACAGCCCAACAAAATTTTTTAGAACAGATTACCTCTGAACCTGTTCTAGAACAACTTCTTTTACCACCGGTTACATGGAACCGGTTCTAGAACATGTTACTGAGAGTCGAAATGTAAGGTGTCATTGCCCCAGAACCAGTTCTATAACTGGTTCTAGAACCGGTTCTAAAGCAACCTGTTCTTGTTTGGAGGCAAAGAACCTATTGCAAATAGGACAAACTCCGTATAAAAAGAACCAGTTGCAGAACAGAAATTAGAACCTGTTATAATACAGTATAAGCTGTTCTGCAACCAGTTATTTGGATTTTACAATTTTACTGGGAGGTTACATATAATGTCAATGTTTGTAGAATTAATAAAAATCTCATAAAACTAATGAATCATTTTGACAACGAAGCGTTTATGGAATTTATAAAATAGTTTCATAAAATTTTTTAATATTAAGATGTTTCCTTGAATTAATGAAACGTTTTATGAATTTCTTAAAAAATGCATTGGAATCATGAATTATAATTTTTTCAGTGTGTTTTTTTATCTGGCTTTTACAATTTTTTTTTTGAATCTTCAGTAAAATTTAATGTGACAATTAAAATATTTTTCTTTTATATTTTGAATAGTTGTAACCAGCCATGCCAATTTAGCGCTTTTCGTGCTGGATTTAGTGCTTTTTTACTACCTGAAACTCGAATTAATATCTTTCAGCACTGGGTTGGCGCTTTTCGCTTTTTTATTTAGCTCTTTTCCGAAAAACATTTAATTTTAACACAAATTTACCTAATAACTATTAACGTTTTTAGACCAAAAATACAACTTTTGCATAATTTTTTTGCAATTTAGAACATTTTACCTGATTGTGCGTTTTGCTTCAAAACAGTTGGCATCACTGGTTATAACTATATTATTCAGTGATGCATTTTGAGTTTTTTTGTTTTGGGCCAAACTGACAATTTAAATTTGCCAAAATATCTTTGATAGGGCCAAAACTTTTTTTAATACAATTGATTATTAGTTTTTTATTTAAATAAAAATAATCTTAAAAAGTACATTAGAGTGCAACATTTTGATGCTTTATAAAAAAAATGAGACAAACCAAACTGAAAATAAAGATTAACATGTTTAACAAATTTTTAAAAACCCTCAAAAATACATTTTTTTTAATAAAACATTAATGACTGCACTTGTAAAAATTTGGTCAAATATAGAAAATATTCAAAAACTTTTCCATTCAAACATTTTAAAACCCGACCTCTCAGTAGAGAAAAAAGTTTTTTTTTTAATTTTTTAATGCGATTTTTATAAAAGAACTAAACAACTCCTCGTTATCCATTTAAATACATGGTTTCAATGTAAAAATTGTTCTTAGTTTTCAAGGATGTTTTTATGGTTCTTTAAGGAACTAAAAAATTCGCTCATCGCAAAAAAAAACATCAACAAAATTCCATACAAATTTGGACTACGGTTTGAACTAGTTAGTTGAATTTTGAGCTGAAATGCCAAAATAGATAAGAGAGTACCACAGGGCCATCAAGCAGTCAAAAGTGCCAAAAATGGGACAATTGCCACATTTTGCATCACTGAATTAATGTATAAACAAAATAAGAGCTCATCGTTTATTTCCATACAAAATGACATTTAAAAAGCGTCGAGCTATACAGCTGGGAAGTAAAATTCATATTATTTTCAGAGCGTATTTTCTTATTGTCTCATTTTTTTACTCATTCTTAACGGTGTTGCCGCGTTTTAACTATATTTTGTAAACAAACAACATATGATGAGTAAAACTAACAGAGATATTCTATGGTTCTCCTACTCTCTTAGTGTACTAGCAAATGTACAATGTAATATAACCCAGCTTAATATGTGTGAATCCTAAATTTTGAATAAAATACATTTTGATATTGTATTTAAAAGATTTATATGTAAAAACCAGGGATGGGTGGCAATACCGCTCAAAATGCCGTTATCGATTCAAAACCCTTTCAACTGACTATCGTTATCCCTAAAATACCGTTACCGAAATAATTGAAATATCATTATCCGTAAAATACCGTTACCGATATAACTTAAATACCAATATACTTAAAATACCTTTACAGAAATAACTAAAATACCGAAATAATTTGACAAGATAAAAAAAATAATCGCTGTTAGTAGATATATCTTCCCAAAGTAAACTAACCAGTCAATGGAATTCGGTAAAAATGTGGCGGTGTTCATTGACATTACCTGAAAATTGTACCCTTAAAATACCATTACGGAAATAACTGGAGAACCGTTATGCCTAAAATAACGTTAACGAAATAAATGAAAATAGAGTTACCGCTAAAATATTCGTACCGATACCGAAATAAATAAAATGCCCTTAACGTTAAACACCCGATACCGAAATAACTGCAATATCGTTAGCCCCAAAATACCGTTACCGAAATAAACGTAAATAGCGTTACCCTTACCGATACCCGCATCGAATCGGTTACCATCCATGGTAAAAACTAAAAAATATTGTATTGCTTATAAGCGAAAGAGATACTGGAGAAGGAATGAACCTCGTTTTATGCTATGCTTGTATTCTGGACCGACACTTGTTTTTGTGTTTGTCGTCGCAACTCTACGAAGAGTGAGTAATTTATAACAATTGGTCTAGAAAAGATACTTAAATCGAATTTTGTGTGTTTCACATTAAATTTTCATGATCATGAGTTACAGCTTAGTTAGCCCTTAATTTCCCTCTGTATCTTTAAAGATACAACCATTAAAAAAATTCTAAAGACTATATTTTGAGCTTAATTAAAATTACAACTTCACACAGAGAGAATTTTCTTGGACGAGTTTTAATGAAATTTTTCACTAAACCAATGAAGTTTTCTTCACAAAGAGATGGCAAAATTTCTTAGACTTAATGAAAAAGCTTCATTATTTATCTGATAATATTTTTAAGAAAACTTTTTCATTTCGCAGATGAAATTTTTAATAAATAAAATGCAATAAATTTTATAAAAAACTGCATTCAATTATCTAAAAGTTTCAATGGACGAGTTCCAGTGATACTTCATGCATTTAATGCAAAAATGCATTGCTATGATGCAGATAATTCTCTCAGTGTACTAGCGTGCTAATAAAACCCAAGCACTCTTCACTAAAATACTTTTTTTTTTTAATAAATATTTAGAATTGCGCCTTTTATTAAGCATGAAAGTCGAAAAATTAAAATGAGCGAAATTAATTTAAAACCCAAAAAATGCGGTTTTTTATGATACCGAAAAGAAACGCAAAAATATTTTTAGAAAGTTTAAATAAAATACATAAGTATTTAAAGGAAAATGTAAGCTTTCAAAAGATATATTATGTTTGTTCCTAAGTCACTTCAATTTTGTGTAACGGGCAATTCAAAATTTTTAATTTTTTTTTTTTTTTTTATTTTCAATTTATAACGAGCTTTCAACCTCCGTATATTTACAAAAATAAAGCAAATCAAACATATTAGCTAGGTTGATACTAGTATTTCGATCTGGCTAAAGATCTCATCAGAACCCGAAGTTTTAGAAAAGTTAGAGCCTCCATAATAGGCAGAACTTCAACAAAAAACCTATTAATAATCAATTTTGCTGCATTCTTGTCTTCTTAGTAATCAAGCACGTGGTTAGGTCTTTTCCTAACAAGCATCATGACGTTACTAAACTTTGAAGACCAAAAATGTTCTATTTATATAAAAAATTTTTAATTTTTGGTTATAAAAGGCACAAAAAAACATTTCAAAAATCAAGGTAAGCAGTTATTATTTAGTTAGCATTTCACACCATAAAAACACCGTTATATTCAAATCGACGCTGTTTGGGCATTTAAATCACATAAACGAGTAAATAAAAATTTAGAATACTTGTGTGTACGTAGTGTGACCAAACTCCACTTTAGCCATAGTCATCGCTGTGTCGACCGTGGTTCAACTCGTTAAGAGGTGAGATTACGATGCATAGCTTGATGCTAAGGCAGTGAGTTCAAATACCAGTACGACACCAAAAAAATAAAAAAGTTTTTCATATAGAGCAAATTAACAATATAAAATACTTTGTTCAATTGACACATAAATTAACCACTGACGATTCCCAGGAGGGGGACGAAACTGCGACAGTCTGGTGTATCCCTTGTGTCCGTAAAATTTTCAATAAAAATGTTTTCTTCTTCTTCTTCCTAACTAAAGTAATATTCTACAGTAATTAATATAAAAATTAATTACGATTGTCATTATCTGACGATTGCAAAACACTTTCTAACGTAAAATTTTCACGTACACACAGAGAAAATTGCAATATGCAATATGATTACGGTCACAAAACTATGTTTCCTACAGCCACAGATGGTTCTTTTAATTACATTATTATTGTATAAATCACATTTCACCATATGGTCGTCATTTTAAATGCAAAAATTTCAAAATTTTTTACACAATTTAGCTTTATTTTTTCATATTTTTGTGCTTTGATACTTTTTATTGTATTTTTTTTTTTTGCAATTCAAAATACATTTTTAGTTGAACTAAAAAAAAATCGTTTTTAGATTTTAACATCAAAATATATACAAGAATTAAAAATTATCGTACAATTTTAAAAGTTATTCTAATAAATTCAGCTAGTAGTTTTGTCTATTTTTATTTTTAGCACAGAAAATTAAAAAATTTAATTTAGTTTTCCATACAAATTGAAAACCAGATTCTTTTAGGTTTTTGCCGAAAAACTAAGCAGAAATATCGGAAATGTGCATTTTTGATGCAGCCATTATCTTTTATAATTAATTGTGATATATGTGATATGATATGTTAACTCGTACCTTCTTACAACGAATATAGAAGAAATAATATGACAACATTTTATAAAAATAATTGTGTTTTATATTAAAATTATGTATTTGTTGTTCATTTGTAAATGTGCTTTTTTTGATATTTTTTATTTATGAAACATAAAGAAAAATGTTTATTTAAAAAATTATATGACAAACAAAAACTGAATATTTAGTGTAAATGGCTTAAGCCTCGATCAATCCTAAATGCTAAACATGTGCTTTGCCAAAACACGTATTTAAGCTCTTTATTGCATTATAAAAGTTCAGTATACTTTTCCTCTCATTTTGGCAAAACACGTATTTTGCATTTAGATGAGAATGCCATTTTAGCTTTTATGAGCTAGTTTTCTTACAAAAAATAGCTGGTTTTTGTCAACTTTTATAGTGAAGCAAAAAACTACAAAAAATAATTTGATTTTCCGTTCAAATTGAAACCCAGATTCCATTCGCTTTTTGCCAAAACAAAAACAAGCAGAAAATATCGGAATTGTGCATTCTAGATTTATTTTTTTTCAATAGTTTCGACACAGCCTGTTAAAGAAAAAGTAAATGTCAAAAAAAGTTTGTTTTAAATATTTTAAAAATAATTATTTTTTAAACTAAAATGGTATGTTGTGATTCATTTATAAATATGTTAATAATTTTTTTATTTTAACATGCAACACCTAAAGAAAAGTGTTTAATAAAAATGGGATATGACAAAAAAAAAAATATAATGTCTAGTGTAAACGAATTAGATTTAATAATTTAGTTTTATACAACAAAACTCGTTTTTGTCTACTACAAATCGCTCATTTATTAAAAGACTGTCATAAGTCAAAAAAAAGCGATGTTTGAGTTAATGGTGCAGATTTATTAGTTTTTTCATGCTTCATATTGTTTAAAAAGTTCATATTAATATCACGTCAACTTTTCGAGTTAGAGGGAAATATATTTTAATTTTTCTGGAAACTGTGCAAAGAGTATATACTTTATAGAGAAAATGGATCCCTGGGACTCACTAAGAGAAAAATTAAGTAAAAAACATATTTATAAAAAATGTGACCAAATAAATGGAGAAATGGTCGAGCGAGGCAGATAAAGTTATAAAAATTTAAACTCGTTTTCTGCAAAATCGTGTTTTTTGAGTTATGTCAGTCTTTTAGTAAATGAGCGAAATGTAGTTTTAAACTACATTTACACTGACACCCAAAATACTTATTTTCGTTTTCTTAAAATTTTTGACTGACAAATTCCATAGAAATTTTAAATTGAGAACTTGGAAAAACAAAAATACTTTTTTGGGGTTCAATGCAGTCAGGGAAAAAGCTTGATCATATTTATGAAAAACTTCATAAATATGATAAAAAAAAAACTTCATTAGGTTTCGTCCAATGTAACACTTCATAAATATGATGAAGCTGATTCATTACAGGGCAAATTTATGACAAGCTTTTTCATATTTATAAAATGTTATGATGAAGTTTCATTACTTTTTATGAAATGTTTCATAAATGTTATTAAATATTTCATAACTAGGATAAAGCAGTATCATAAATTTTTATGAAAGTTTTATAAATGTTTATGAAATGTCTTATACATTTTTAAGAAATGCTTAATAAATGTGTTAATCTTAGCTCGGCTTAAGGTAATTTATTAGTTGTTGAAGTAAAAAATATATAAATAAAAACACGTTTTAATTAATTTTTAATTTCTATATCAAATGTTGTTGTTTTCTTGATATTTTGATATAATTTTTAGATCATCATACGGAGATTTAAAAAAAAAACATAATTTTTGTTCAGTTGAGTGTCAACTTTTTCAATCATAAATATTTTGAAACGTTACATTTACGTTTCATATGCCTATATTCAAAAAATTTTATTTAAAATTAAGAACACATCAAATTATATTTAATTGATGTTTCAGAATTTCAAATAATTTGTTTTTAAGGGCATTGTGGTGTAATGGTTAGCGCGTTGGACTGTTACACAGATGGTTCCTGGTTCGATTCCCGGTGATGACAAGAACAATTTAGATAAATAATATATATGAGTTTTCTATCCCGCATATGTATCGCAACGCCCGCCTTCGGTGTTCCCATAGCACTCAACCCCACCGAAGTAAAATAATGAATCAGGGCTATGAACCAAAAAGCTTAATAAGTTCGCCAACTCTCCATCAGGTGGCAAGCAGCAACTGTTCTAAGACTTATCATCTCGCGCAAATACAGTGTTGCCATGTTTGAAGCCCTTCATTTTTCGCCATCGTTCACCTCTCTAATATCACCTTTCCAAAGAAAGCAACACATTAATTAATAGGAAGAATTTCCTGCTTCTCTTTAAAAAAAAAAATTAAAAAAAAATATTTAATAAACACCAAAAATCTATTTTCACAAAGTTTATGAAACTCTTTTATGAAATGATGAAGTTCTATGAAACATTTGTCATAAATTTATATGAATTTTTTCATCATATTTATGAAAACTTAATTTTTAACATGTGGAAAATTTTGTATGATTCATTTAAAGGCTTTATATTCTTTTCATGTGGTCATAATTTAAATTAAGTTCCATGGGTCTTTTTTGTCCCCTGAAACAAGGGTTAAGATTTTTCGAATAAAAGCAAAGATAATTATAGTCCAATACAATTTAAGTGATTTTTATTTATTTTTATTTTATTAATTAATAATCATATAATTACAAATTATATACTATTACCCTAACCGAGCACTAGCTACTATGGCTTTCGGCGCGTTGTAGCGAGAACAGATAACTGCCTCTGGTGAGAAACGAACCCACGACCCCCGCACTAATAAGCCAGCACGCTACCAACTAGCCTACCGGGTGCACTTAAGTAATATTTTATCAAAAATTACGAAACGTGTTATTCAGTAAATTTCCTAGTGGGCCTTTTTTGACCAAAAGTGTAAAAGTTAAAATAATTATTTTTATAAAGTGGAAATTTCTTTTTTACCAATTTAAAAGGTTTACAATCTTGTAGTCATAATAAAAAATTTTTTGTCCCCAGACCACTAAGGTTTAAAGATTTTTTAGATAACATTAAAGATAAGTATTGTCTTATCAAATCTAAGTGATATTTTTTCGAAAAGTTTGGTGCCTTCAATAAGCGTCAAAATACAAGATTTTGGTGCATGCCCCCAAAGAGACCGTTATTGTTAGTCTGACTTTTTAATACGAATTTTTATATTTACAACTTCTATTGAAATCGCTCCTTGAAAAGGAATGATTTCTTCTCTTAAAACGTTCATATTTTAGTAATTTTTAACAAATTTAATGAATTACATATCGTCACCTAAAATCCAAAAGACCGTAACTACACTTTTTAGTTTTTTACACAAGAAATGAAAAACATTTTAAATAAAAAACTATATAAAGCTTAGTATCCAAACTTTAAAATGATGCTTAAGAAACAAAGACGGATTTGATTCTAAGAAAAAAAATGCATGGAAAAATAGTGGTTTTTAAGTAATGTAAATACAGCCTTTTGTACCTGATTTTCTGAAACCAAAAGACTTCAATGCAAAAATTAATGCAAAAAATAAAACAAAAATTTTAAATAAAAAAATAATGCGTTTCGGCAGTAAATACAAAAGTTTTTAGACAAATTATGTATTTTTATCTATTTATTTTAAGTATTTTTAAAATGAAACGTATTTTAACTATTTTAAAACATTGGAGAAAAATTGATTAAATTAATTAATTTATTTCCAGAAAATAAAATAAAATTAAATTTTAAATTAATTTTAAATAAAAACAATATAAATCATTACATAGAAGGCAAAAAACAGCACTACACGACTTTCTGTTTAATGAATATACTCACCTAGAAAACCGACTCGGTAGTAGCAACCGCATTTGTTGCCAATCAAATACTTCGGTTGTTGCTACCGAATTTTTCGGTTTTAATAACAGTCATTCCATTGAAACAAAAGAAATTCAGTCACGACAATAGAATTTCCATTGCCTCAACAGAAATTTGGTGGTAACTACCAAAAAATTCGATAGCTACAACCGAACCATTCGATTGGCTACAAATACGGTTGCTGCGACCAAATTTGTTTTCTGGGTGTTAAAATTGCAAATACGCATAGCCAGCATTGACCCAGTGATTTCAACGGTGGTATGAGCGTTGGCAGAGTGTTGGATTTCTAAAGATTTAAGTGCTTTGCCAACCCCAAAATGATAAACCGGGAAGGGCTTGGCCGTTCCTTTTTTAAAACGTTGGCAAAGCACTGACAATGAGTGCTTCGCCAGTACCAAAATCATAATTTTGAAACGTTGGCAAAGCATTGGTAGCACAACCAATAAAGTGCTTTTTTAATGATAAAATAAGTGCTTTGCCAACCCCAAAATAATAACACCGGGCAGGGCTTGGCCGTTTCTTTTTTAAAACGTTGGCAAAGCATTGGTAAAACAACTAATAAAGTAAATAATAAATTAATAAAAAAAAAACAGTGCACTTATTATAATTTTTTTTATAAAATTTTGGTTTTATTATTTAAAATAATAAAATTATGTAAAAAAATAAAAATACAAATTAAATTTATGCAATATAAATTAAAATAAAATTCAATTAAATGAATCCTTTGTATGCTGACTGTGAACTTGTAATTTTTCATAGAGAATATTAAAATTTATAAAAAAAATAGATTTTCTTTAAAAATTGGGTAAATTCCAATTTTTAAATTAAAAATTGTAAAATTTTCGAAAAAAAATTGATTTTATATATTTGAAATTAGAAAATTTATAACTCAAATTGATTATTCGTTTGAAATTAAAAATTTTAATTAAATTAAGAATATTAAAATGAAAACGAGATTTATTTTTGAACTGTATAGTCCTACTTTGTAATTCACTTAAGTAAAGACTTGTATTATTTATTATTGAATGATTTTTGGTAATTTAAACAGAAATAACTGAATATTTTTTTTATCAAATTATTTTTGTGATAAGTTAGCACCAAGTACGACTTTTTTTACTACAATTCTACTAAAGAAAGAAATTTGAAAATAAATGTCTTAAGTAAAATTTTAGTACAAAAACTATACTTTGTGCTGACTATAATTTTCTTAACTTCAAATAAATTGCAATTAAGTTTTGAATTTTTCCAATCTTGTAATTTTAAATTTTATAAAGGTATAGATTAGAAAAGTTTTAAAATACGCTTAATGAGCAATTCTTCTAAAGGGTCCGCCATCTAACGTTTTTTTCAACTAGTGCTTATTTCGTGAATGGTAACACTTAGCTCATGTCTGATTTGACAGATAATTAGTTTAATCCTTCCGCTGAACGAATATGGTCCGTATGTTCGTTATCTTGTGAAAAAAGTGAAAGAAACTGGCATCCTCATCGATAAACCAAAGCGTGAAAAGCCAAAAACAGTGCGTACACCCGAGAATATTGCTGCTGTGGCAGAAAGTGTGCGTGAAGCGCCATCAACATCAATGCACCGTCGTTCTCAACAATTGAACATTTCGGAGACATCATTGAGACGAATTTTGCATAAAGACCTTGGTATGACGCCATACAAAGTCCAATTGGTTCAGGAGTTCAAAAAAAACAAATTATTTGGCGGACCCTTTACAAGGATCCTTTGAGCAAAAATGGTGCTGACTTTACTGACTTTTTTTTAGTGTATGAATTTGATTTGAGTACCATATGCTTATGGTTAGTTGATTTTAAATTCATTTAAGATTTGAAAAAAAGAATTAAGTTTTAAAGAATGTAAAATAAATTTTAAAAAATACTATTCATTTGTTATTTTTATTAAACCCTGCTAACTTATTTAAAAACGTACTTGTTTTTAAATAAGTAACGGTTGTAAATCGTTTTTGTAAACGGTTCTAAATTTAGTTAATCGAGCACTGTCAAAGTACTTTTGACCAGCGTTGTGAAGAAGTGCTGTGCCACTGTTTTTATTATGTTAACGGTTGTAAATAAGTACTGGCAATGCACTTTTTGACAATGTTGGAAAAGCGTTCTAAGCCAGTGCTGTGCCAGTGTTTTTTATTTTTACGGTTGTAAATTTCGTAAATCAAGTACTGGCACAGCACTTTGTACAAACGTTGGTAGAGCGTTCTAAGATAGGAATGTGCCAGTGCTTTTATTATTTTTAATGTTGTAAATTTTTTTAATTAAGTACTGGCAAAGCACTTTTTACTAACATTGGCAGAGCGTTGTGAATCAGTGCTTTGCCAGGACTTTATTTGTTGGACCATTGGCAAACAGTGCTCTGCCAGTGCTTGATTTTTCAGACCATTGGCAATTTCTGGCTGGGCGGCCATTTGATTTTCGTTAATAAAATCCGTCTTTTTGGACGTAAACGTTTAAAATTTTGTGTAAAGGTGTATTTTGGTTAACTACTTCAATCAAAAAGTAAATTTTGAATTTTTTGTTAGTTACGGCCTTTTGGATTTTAGTTGACGATTTGACTCTCTCAGCCGACTATATTTAGTTTTAAATTTTTTTATGATGAATGCACTAATTTAACAAGTTTGTTTTTGACAACAAAAATAAAACACACCACATAAAAATACATTTTTTGTATTTATACTACTATCATGCACTACAATAGCACTTTGAAGGAGTGTCATGTGATTATAATAGGTGCGCCGGTCTTAAGAGCATTTTGTGTAACAAATCCATAAAGTAAACATATGTACATTAAGGTGGGTCGTTTCAGAAACAAAATTTTAGTGGCCCCCTGAAAATAAACTTTGGAATTTTCTAAGAATATTTTCAAAATATTTCGTGTTTTGCGACAAACCGTTACAGAGCTGGACTATTTTTAAAAAATGTCTACTTTTTAGTTTTTTCTAGATAATTTTTTTTTTCGTTCCAAGAAAATGCATGGGTTTCAAGTGGAAGATCTTTTGAAGACGCTTCTTAATAATATTAATAACAAAATTAAAAAGTAAAAAATTAATGCAATACCTTCTTTCAAAATGGTCCAACTCACTAACGGCTGTTGCAAAAAATTAAATTCACTATTTTGGGAATATTCATAAAAGTTAATTTTTAGGGAGCCACTAAAAAAATGTGGTGTTTCGACTAGAAAATGCAAAATCGCGTACTTTTTTTTATTTTCCGCGGATCCCGCTCAAAAAGTAAATTTTAAAATTATTTATTTATACATGAGACTTTACTGAGCCTTAACTGGGACTTTTTTATTAAAATGAGTCGCCATTATAAATTTGTGGTTTTTCTCAGAATTTTTTCGTTTTTCTTAAGTCTGAGAGAAATTAATTTTATAACAGCAATTTCTTTTTTTAAAAAAGTTTCAGTATAAATATTGTAAACTTAAACAAATGAAAATAAAGTCAGGAAAAATTATAAAGTAAATTGAGTCTGATTGAAAAGTTCGGCCCAAAACCGACATTTGGACAATATTTGGTAATTGTAAGTGTTTTTGGCAAAATTTTTATAACGACAACATTTTTTTTTAAAACCTAAATTAAGGCCGAAGTCTGTGATTAACTCTGAAGCTAACTGTTACATTGATGATATTATAATGTTTGCCTTTAAAAATTTGTTTAAATTGTTAATTGCTGCAATAAAAATGTAGAATATTTAACTTTTTTATTTGAAAATGTATTCATAAATATTGCGGGATTCCCGAACCAAATTCCCGGGATTGCGGGAACAGAAAAATGTTTAGTTCACCGGGAATTCCGTGATGGATTACTTAGTTTCGGACCCACTTTAATGTATATGTGAGTTGGATACATGTGCCAATAAACAAAAAAAAACCTTTAAGAATTCAACATAAAAAAAAACAAAACTTTAGCCAAAATTAGGTTAAAGGATTGTATAAATGATTATCCTTTTACATACAACACAAAACCGGAAATAAAGAAAGCAAAAAATCTTTAATAAAAGTTTCGGTAATTCTTAACACACAAACACATGGACATTTATAATTTATAGCCATGTTTGTTTGTATTTTATTTCCGTAAATCACTATTGTATCCTTGTAACATTTTTCCTACTGTTTGTCTCAACTGAATATTCATCAATTTTCTGTACATTTTTCTTATATAGTCTTCATTATTTATTTACTTTGCAGCAACGATACCAAAATGTGGAGGCTGTCATGAACTGATATTGGATCGATTTATTTTAAAGGTGCTAGAACGAACGTGGCATGCGAAATGTTTGCAATGTAGTGAATGTCATGCCCAGTTAAATGATAAATGTTTTGCCCGTAACGGACAATTATTTTGTAAAGAAGATTTTTTTAAGTAAGTAAATTTCCGTACATTTTTTTTAAATACGTAGTAAGGAAGGGTTTTGTATAAATTTTTAATGAGCGGGAGGGGAAATTTAATCTGAAGAATAAACAGGAAATGATTTAAATATTATGAACTATCAACTAAATGGAAAATATCTTGGATATTGGAGGTTTAAAAATGTATATTTTCCAGATTTTTTATTGGCCTAACAAAAAATGGCGCCCAATAGGAACACTAGAGTGTCGCTTACAAATAAATTTGTCATTACACCCTGCAGTTTTGTTGCAAAAGTTTCCCAATAGAAAAATCTACTTTTTTTTTGAAAACATTAACCCGTGTCGAATTGCGGCCATAAATGACAACTTTGTGAAAAAAGTGTAAGACTTTCTAAAATTAGAAATTTTGAATAATTTAATTTTTCAAGTTATTTGTTCATACTCAAAATTATTCAGGTAAGGAATTATGAAAAAATTTTAACTGAATATAATTATAATTTACCTCAATTTAAAAAATCGTTAACCGTTAGTGGTCTGAGGACAAAAAAGATCCATAAAACGTAATGTATATCATAACTACAAGAGTGTAAAGTTTTAATATGTATAAAAAAAAGTCTACTTGATACAAATAATTATTTTACGCAATTTGATCCATATACGGTTAACGGTTTAACTTTTGACCAAAAATACCCATTAGGAAATTTACAGGATGCTTCCTCTCGATTTTTATTATTATTAGATATGTGATAATGTATACTAAACTAAAGAACAAGTGCTATTCTGTATAGTATCATTCTTACATTAAAGGGTTAAAAAGATGACCCCAGGAAAGACAAATGAACATATACCACTTTAAATTGTTTTGGTAAATCGTTAAATTGATCTTTAAAATATCTTTAATTTGATATCAAATTTTGTATAGTTAATTTGAAATAAATGTGAAAAAACGAAAAATAGGAAATTTGAGTCATTTTTGACCCCACCTTTTTAACCATTAAAAATAAGAATTATGCGATAAAGATTTGTGCTTCTTGGTTAGTTTAGTACCCAAAGTTAGTTTAGTACTCAAAGAAGACATTCTGTAAATTTTCTAGCTCGTCTTTTTTGGACAAAAGTGAACACATTAACCCTATATAAAAAAAATTACATAAAATAATTGTTTGTTTCAGGTGGAATATTTTTTATATTAATTTAAAATATTTACACTCTTGTAGTCATAATACAAATTATGTTTTGTAGGTCTTTTTTGTCTGCATGCCAATAACGGTTAAAGATTTTTTAAAATGAAAGTAAAGACAATTATAGTCTGATCAAATGTTAGTGATATTATTCCAAAAATTATGCAAACTTTGATGAAAACTTTAAAATTTTTTTGAATTATTGGCAAAATAATCAATTTTCCTAAAATGTTCTGGAAAGAATCGCTCCACGCACAAACACTAATTATAAACTTTGTTTCTTTAATTGCAACTATTTATTATATTATAAAAATAGCAATCGACATCTCCAAATTAGGCATTTTAAACATCTTTAATTTAAAAAAAACACGTTTTAAAGTGGGTTAATGATATTTGATGAAGTCAAAATTCCATATCTGAATTATTTTAATAAGAAATAAGAAATTTGGAAATTTAAATAAAAACTGTGTATTTAAAAATGGGCCATTTTCGACCGAAATTTGGGAAAAGTTAACTTTCCAAAAAAAAAAAAAAAACAAAAGGGTTTCTTACATTTGGAACCATTTGCAATAAAACTCTGGGAAAGTTATATAACTATGTTTGAAGTTTTTATCAACTCCACCATATTTAGAACAGGGCGAGTCATATAATATTAATTTTATATAAGGGCAATTCTTTCACATACGACTAGCAAGGAAACTACACTGTGATGAATCCGCAAATTTGAATGAAACTTGGATTAGTTGTAGAGGACAAAAAATTGTATTTTTGTAGGTGCGCGAACACAAGTTTAGGGGTTAAAGAGTGGGTTCACAAATTACCAATAACTATGACGTTTCTTTAATATATTTCTTGTATATAACTGTATGCAAGTTGAATACCAAATGAAAGGTATAAAGACTCATCCAGTGGTATATAAAACATGTCCCAGCATGTGCTAACATTTTTGTTATTACAAAAAAGACCTTTTTCGAATACCAAATTTGTATTTAAAGTTATTGTTTGTTGCAGTTCAAATAAAATTAAATAATGCTTATTTAATTTCATCGTAATAGTTCGGCTTTAACACGACTTTTTCCGCAGAGTTTTTATAACCCATATTTTAAATATTTCAAACAAGTGGCAACCCTAGACCCACAGCATAGGCAATAATGGCATCAAAATTTGTGTGTCGAGTACTTTCTCGAGTACTTTAATACCGCGTACATAAAATCTGAATTTCTTAAATTTTAGACATGTTTTCATACAAAAATTTTGTATTTTTCAATCAATTGTCAACCAATACACACACAAAATTATAAATTGTGGTCCTGTGAATCTTTTCATTATTTTTTATAAACTTTTTTATTCAAATTCATTTAATTTAGGAAATGTTTCAGTGAACCACTTTATGATTATGTATGAAGAAGATTTTTCAATCTGTATTTATTTACAAAGAAGTTTTTTAGATTGGGCGCCATTTTCGTGTAATTGCTGTAATTATTTTTTATATATATATTTATATATTTTTATATATATTTTTATTCTCTCATCACTTTGTTAACATAATTGATTAATAATAACCAACCTTTTGTCTTTTCCCAATGTTTGGGTCTTCTAATAGGCGTTACGGAACTAAATGTTCCGCTTGTGATATGGGTATACCGCCAACTCAAGTAGTACGACGGGCTCAAGATAATGTCTATCACCTGCAATGTTTCCTATGTACTATATGTTCGCGTACTTTAAATACCGGCGATGAATTCTACCTCATGGAAGATAGAAAACTTGTATGTAACGAGATTATGATGAGGCTAAAGCGAAAGGTAAGCTGTAATCCTAAAGGTCCCCAATCTTGAATAATTTCAAAATGCATATTTTTTATTGTTATAATATTAACATTTATTTTCCAGGTTTATATTTGGATGGTTCCTTAGATGGTGACCAACCGAATAAACGACCGCGTACCACAATCACTGCTAAACAATTGGAAACTTTAAAAACCGCCTACAATAATAGTCCTAAACCTGCGCGTCATGTTCGTGAACAATTATCATCGGATACGGGGTTAGATATGAGAGTAGTACAAGTCTGGTTTCAAAATAGGTAAGTAACGGAAAATACAAATGAAGTAAAATCGTTTAATCCTTCGCTTAGATTGAGCAGTTAAACTAGTAAAAAGTGGAATAACTGCTTAATTTCAGTTTATCCACTATTAACTAAGTTAACTTTTCAGTCTAAACAAAAGATATGCGAATATAGAAAATCGAAAAATATTATTTTAAAATAAAATATTATTTTATTTGTGTGTTTTAAAGGCCACAACGTATATTATCACATTGTTCGGCTTTGAGATTATGTCCGAAAAAATTAATAAGGTTCTGACCATCAATTCTATTTATTTCGGTCATGTTGATTTCAATGGCGTACTTTATTTGTTGATCTATGGTACAGTTTTCTCTCCGCAAAATGACTTTAAAGTTTGACGCATCTTCATGGTGTTTTTTATATACAAAAATTTCCATATGCAATAAGTCTTATTTCTTTCTGTAAAATCTAAGGACAAGACCGATATTAATATTTATGCTACATATAGGATTCCCAAAGGTTTTTTCTAATTTTTTCGATCATCCCAAAAATGGAAATAAGGGTTATGACAGTAATATCAATGGATATTACGAGCCTTTCTATTAGGATTACAAACGAAATATTATTTTTATACTGGGTTTACATTAGAAAAGCATTAATAAGCGAAGCAGGAGTTGGAAATACCTTAGAAGAGAAAATCTTTACACTATACACAAACAACCTTTCTCAGCGAAATGAACATTAGACATACTCGAGAGGAGAATACCTTTGAGACGAGGCTGGAGTACGACTAGCAACGGACCAGGTCCCTACCTAGTCGTCGCAGAAGGGATGTTTATCTGTCTGCCGTGTTAACGGAAGATTGGTCGGCATACGAATAAGCTCAGTGCCGTAGTTTCGGAACACATAGAGAGGAAGATTTGATATATCACTACCATATATATCGGCGATAGGCGCAGGACTTTCGTTAAACAAATGCTGGAAGAATTATCCGAGATATTAGGTATTGAGCTGGGTGATCTGATTAGTTATCTCAATACTTAAGAGCGGTAAGGTTTTTTTAAAACGTAGTCATCATGCACTAAACTTTTTGCTCGGATGGTTTAAGGTGCCACTTAATCCAACCAACCATGATCTAATTCTGGGCTTTATGCCCATATTCTTAATGGGGATTACAAAACATTTCCAAAACATTTTTGGGCATAACTTCAAAATTTTTCAATAATATTGATTATACTAGCCAAATGCATAACTCTTATAACAATTCCAAGATTGGTTTTCTTGGAATTTCCAAACTTATGTTATGCTAAAGTTTTAACTGTACATACACATTAAGATCCATTGTGATGTGATGGATTTGATGGGCATTACCGTACAAGCGACATCGCTGTTCCAAGCAAAAAAAACTGCTATCAAGGTGTTTAATGCTATCCTATTCCATGGAATTCCTTCAGAAATCGTTAGACTCAGGAAGAAAATGCCGAATATATAGCTTAGAAAATAAATATATATATACACCTAAGAAACATGCTTTATGTCATCCTTAAAGCGTTTCGCAGACCCTAAAAATAAAGCTTTTCAAATTGCTCTTTATAAATTTTCGGTTGTACCTCACTGGACACTGGTGTTTGTAAATTTTGTGAGTTGATGGGTTGCTGGCCATGAGAGCAACGAAAGGTCGTAGGGTATATTTAATCACTGGGCTTGAGAACCCATCATCTGCCCATAGGAATGTTCTGGTGTACTCACGAGGTATGTTAGGGAGATACTCAGGTTGTGGAGGGATTATGCATTCTTTAGGTAGAATGGCCAACGGCAGGCTAAGAAATTTATCTATTCGTCCAATGAACTTTTGTTCCTTTTGAAGAAAAATTTGAGAACCCTAACGCAGTACCTCAATTACAATCAGCACAAGAATAATTGGGCACTGATATTTGTAGTTAGGTTTTCTGTCCACTAAGCAACAAAAGGGCGGATTGTCTGGTCAATTGCACCCATTCGTCGTTGAGCCACTGTGCGGTATATCAATTAGAAAAATTCTCTTGGGCAACGGCAGGCTTAGAGATTTATTTCTTTGACCAATGTGGGATCGAGACGACTCTTATCCCTTGACAAAAAGAATCATGATGGGATATTTTATGTTAGTGAACACTGTGATCTCAGGCAATATTGGCACAAGAAAAAACAATTATACACTGACGTTCGTAGGTTTTTTTTCTGCGAATGTCCCTGGTTTTGTGATATGAGACTTAGGTTTCTGGGTGACCATTTCTTTCCCCTTCAAATATTTGAATACTTTGGATAATTAACTAAGATCGCATGCAAAGCAGAGGTTTTGTTCGTAACACTCCAAGACTATTGATTTGTTAGAGTGTAGCCGGCATATGAATTGTATTCTATTGATACTACCTTGGAAACTGTTTTTATAGGATTAGTAAACTTTTACCAAGAGAATTAGTTTTATATCGTAAGTAGATCACATCCGTTCGTGGTCGATTTCCCATTGGATCGCAAAATTTCTTAAAGAGAAATTCTTCACTGCTGCTTCCAATATAGAGAAATAAGAATCAAATAAAGGGTCCGCCATCTAACGTTTCAACTAGTGCTTATTTCGTGAATGGTAACACTTAGCTCATGTCTGATTTGACAGATAATTAGTTTTATCCTTCCGCTGAACGAATATGGCTGTATATACGCTTGAACAACGCTGGGAAATATTGCGACATTACTTTGAAAATCATGGTAATGTTGCAGAATGTGTGCCGATACACCCAAAACGAGTCACTGTTTGGTGCGGATTTTGGTCCAGAGGCATAATTGGGCCATTTTTCTCCGAAAATGAGCAAGGAGTGGCCGTTACAGTCAATGGCGATCTTTATCGGGCCATGTTGAACGAATTTTTGTTCACAAAAATTGAAGAGAAGGAAATACAGCTGCACACAATCGATAATGTGCTTAAAAATTGGACCGATCGTGTAGGCTACTGCATGGCCAGCCGAGGCAGCCATTTGAATGAAATTATTTTCCATTATTAACCGGAAGGATTGTACTTTCAAATAAAAAAAGAAATTTGAGAAAATATTCAGTAGTTTTTTTTATAGCATTTTCAAAAAAAGTTATTTGGCGGACCCTTTATTTACAAACACTCTTCCTTTTTTTTCTTCGGGGAATATATTTTCTTAATACCACCACAATGCATTAGTTATCCTTAGGTGTAGGTTCAATCCAATTTCTTTTGAGTGCTTAAAAAGATTTTGTGTCACTTTCTTTCGTTTGGCTTCACAGTCGAACAAGTTTCCGTGCCGGCCTAAGGTTATAAATCCACCAGTAAATCCCCTAGCAACAATCCCAGTCACCTCTACTTGGAAATGCCATCCTAAACTTTAGATTAAATTCGTCAGATGGTATCAGAAATATTATAAGCAGCAGATGTTGAGAATATTTCTTATATTTCACTGAATAGGACTGACACAAAATCCGAAAACTATTTTACAAATGTCTTTAAAATCTGTTTTCTATCAGTAAGGCATTATTTAAGATTATTAAAATTAAAATAATTTTCTTCATCAATTTCTTTTCAACTAAAATTCTTAATCTTTCTCCTTCACAGAAGAGCGAAGGAAAAACGACTGAAAAAGGATGCAGGACGAACACGTTGGAGTCAATATTTCAGATCAATGAAAGGTAACTGTTCGCCACGTACTGAAAAATTCCTAGATAAAGATGATCTTAAAGTCGATTATGATAGTTTTAGTCATCATGGTAAGTTACTTCATCATAAACGAAAAACTCACTCTAATACCTTTCTTTCGTTTAAAAATAGACCTTAGTAATGACAGTTATAGTACAGTAAATTTGGGTTTAGATGAAGTGGCCTCTCCACATAGTTTAAGAGGTTCATATCTGCACGGTAGTTCAAGTCCTTCACACTATCCATCTAGTCGTTCACCACCGCCAGTGGGACAAAATCATTCATTTGGTTCATATCCCGATAATATAGTTTATACAAATATAGGTATGATACGATCTAATTAATATAACTTAAAATATCTTTAGAGAAATTTACTGATTTTGTTTCTTCCCCAGATCACAATTCCACATCGAATATGCATGGTTCTAAATCACAACGTTTACATGGTGGTAGTGCTGTTTCTGATTTAAGTAATGATTCTAGTCCCGAACAAGGCTTTCCAGACTTTCCACCCAGTCCGGATTCTTGGTTAGGCGACTCAGGGAATACCTCAAATCCTAATTCATCAACACCTGGTGTACATTACTGATACTCAAATATACTCTTTAGATATTTTCAAATGCAATCACGTAATTTTTTCTGGCTACTCATGGTTTTCCTCAATTGGATCCGGCCGCTGTTACTTCGTCTTCTTCTGCTACTGCTGCTGCCACATCAGTGTCTACGTCATCATTATCTTTACCTGCACTGCAAAAATCTGAGCAAAAATCATAACACTTTGAAGATACTAAAGAAAATTGATTAAATCGTTTTCACTCACAACATTCTTTCATATGTACTGTGACGCTTAAGGTTTCCATTTCTTTTTTATAATTTTGTGAAAAATTGTTATTTATTTTAGAAAACTAAAACAAAAAAATAACCTATATAATTGCTCAAATGTTATTAAAACCTGCAATATAACTGCATCCTTAATTTGGAAATGAGAGAACAAGTTATAAAATTTGAGATATATTTTTTAAAATACTTAAATAGCCTTTAAATTGTCAGTCTGTGAAAATTGAAATGAAAATACAGATGTTCAATTGTGTAAACCTTCTAAACTTTTGTTTCCAAATTACTTATTACAATTATATATTTTCACTACACACAGAAAACAGATTCTTTGTAACTGCCGAATTTTTCGCCATGATTGCAGCCATCGATATTTTTGATTGTTGGCCATGAACTCATTTGAATGCGACAACCTAATAATTCTGTTGCTCCAACCAACCAAAACAATCGTTCTGCAAAAAATGTGTTAAAAATGATATCAAAATTATTGAGATAATATTAAAATTTCAAATAAAGAAGCACACAGAAAACTTTCCAATTGTAGTAAATGGAATAGGAATTTGGAATAAACGAACACACGAAGTACCGCTGATATTGGGCGCCAAATTTCTAATAAATACAGCAACAAAATTCATACACATAAAAACATGTGGAATTAACAGGCTTTATTGATACTACAACATCTTACTATGTCTGAAATTAGCACATCGAAACATATCTGGATTTATTCCTGTGAAAATTCACATAATATAATTTTTTCTCTAATTTAAAAGTTCAAAAAGTATTTCATAGATACTTACTTCAGGCTATCTGTTCAGATTTATTTGTATACGCTACTTTAGCCCAGGACATTCACAAAATATATTCTGTTCAATATCTTGCTCCTCGACCCCATAACGCATATTTTCTTCTTAAGTAGCCCCTTTATATTAGCCTTACATGAGAAACTACACTACTAATTTTGACCGGGACCGGGACTTTCTGACATTGTGATTTAACATTGTAATTTGACATTCGACTGTGCACCGGCTGCTTAGCATAGCGAGGGACGACAGAACAAACATTCGGATGTGCACCGATGCTCATAGATTAATTGCGATGCAGGCTTTGGTGCCTTCTCCTAAAAGTGCGACATTGAATGTTCTAGTGTCTTTAAGCTAGAGATTTTGGCTCTTAGCAAAACTTTTAAGATCTTATACTCTATTGGGGTCCAAAGCATCAAGGGCTTATTGTGAAACTTGGAAGATCTTATATTCGAATGAGCCCCAAAGCATCATGGGAATTTTTGTGAACAAAAAAGCTCCACTTATGTCCTTGTAGTCGTTAGTTACATCTTCCAGGACTGAGAGTCTGTTGAAGCTGATTTGACTGTCCATTGGTTTGTATTTCCGTAAAGGGACGACTAGGGGACTGTCCGATTCTTTTAAGGAAATTTATCGTCTTGGCATAGCGGGAGATAGCAAAACAAACTCGACGAATGCCACTGGGCATATGATGAGAATTCCATATTTCCGTAATAGAGGCTGCCAGCGTGGGCTCCATTAGACTTCGGGAATTCTTTGGCATGCAGGGTTATATGAGGATCGCTAGGACCTTTCTGCGTGATCCGATTCACGCAAACAGAAGCTGGAGTCTATGGTGTGGTACATGGACAACTGGAAACAGGCGAATATGATCACGTGAGAGTGGGTGTATATGGGTCCCGCTTCCATTGTGACCCTAAATTTCTCAGTTGGAGATTTTTGCTAATATTGTGGGGGAGTGTCTACTTTGGGCACAGTTAGATCTCTCATGTACATTCTTTTTTATATGCGTTTTGTGATATAGCCATGTGGTATGTTAGGGAAATGTTTAGAAAGAAGTTCTAACTTACTAGGTACCGGAGAAACTATCTTGTCCAACTTGTGGTCGAGGACACTCTTGTTCTCTTGGCAGATGAGATTTGAGGACCCTTACGGTGTACCTAATTGGCCACTGAATTCGCAGGTACACTCATAGAAATAAAATTGTAGAAATACCAAAAAAAGCTACTAAAAATTAATTAGAAATGAGCTTGCAGAAAAAAAGCTAAAATTGGTAGATTTTTTTTTACTAAATATTAGTAATATAGGAATAGCAAAAATAAATCTGTGGAATTTACATATATTTAGCAAGATTTGAGCTAAATTTTAGTTAATTAAAAGTAACAATATAATCTGCTAAAATCCTCCTTTTTTAATACAAAGCGAATCGTTGTAACTTATAAGGAGAGTTTCCCGATGGATTCTCACCGATCTTAATGAAATTAAGATATGTGATAGAGCAGAACAAAATAATGGACACGTATTACAGCTGCCCAATCTCAATGATGCATATTTTACGTTTTTCTGGTTTACTTCGTATTGTTCCAAAGAAATTTTAGACAATACTACTAATAGGTTTAGAAACCCTTGAATTTCGTAGGTTACTGCAATCTGCTTTATTCGTTTTTGATATTATAAGTGGTTGATTGTTCTGAGTTGCTTTCCCGTATTAATTTTCATGTTCCACCAAGAAGATTAATTTTTAATTCTATTTTTGATGTACCACTACATCGTACCAATTATGGGCTTAATAGCATTTTAACCCGTACTTTTATTCAAATGAATGAGATTAATAATAAACAGCTAATTACTTTAAAGCAACAAATTGAGTTTTGGACATCAAAAACTAGCTTTAAACAACAATTATATTCCATTATGATGGATTTAGGTATTTAAATAAATAATGTAAATATTAAGATTATTATAAAATTGTTATATCATAGTCTGTAAGGATTTATGTATCCATAGACTGAATAAATTGAAATTGAAATTGAAATGGGGTGACAAATCAAAGACTAATTATCATGAAACATGCCCAATAACTTTCCAGTATTTTTGTTATAAAAAAAAGGTTTTTTAAGTAGCATTTAAACTGGCGTCTTGTTAAGGAAATATAGTTGGGTTAAGCTAAAAAATTATGTATATTAATGCCTATTTCATTTAATTGAGGGTGTATGAGCTTTTTCCGATATTCGTTAATGTTCGTCTTTTATGCGTCTTTTCTCAAAGAGCTTTTTTCGCCTGCATTTCCTACATAAGAAAAATTTTTGTTTTTTCGATCGGAGAGAATCCATCCGGATATTCTCTTTGTTAGCAAGATTAGAGAAACGTGACTTTGTGTTCACCAAACTAGGTATCAAAACCTTTATCATACTTCCCGGCATTCATTTAATAGAAATGTTTAGATATCAGAACGACATCCAAATATATTTGTATATTTGTAAAGTCGCAAATTGGCTACATCTAACTCAGGGAGATAGAACTTCTACAGATTGGTATAATTAAGTTTTGAGGGATAGCCTCAAGAGCACTGATTTCAGGAGATCGCTAATTGTTTTAAGAAATGTTTCCCTGCACATCAGCACAACGTGGTCAGAGTATTTAACTTCTACCGGTCCCCTATCCTGCAGTGATGTAAGGATTCATTGATCACAAGTTTTCAAAGAAGCGGTGAAATTACTCCTCCTTATGGTGTGGCTTTTGTTTGTTTTTCTAAACATTCCTTTCACTGTATTCTAGTTGATTGTCCTGGGTTTTACCATGGTGTTCTCTGAAGTGGAATATTGATCACTGAGAACTTTTCTTGATGATCATTAGGGCGTGAGCTGACATTTAAATCAACTAACGTTATTACGCAGCTACAATTATTTAGTCTTTAAAGAGGAGTTCAATAACGATACTGGTAGTATGCTTTTCAGAATCCAAAAGATTTATTTATTCTTAAAGTAGATTGGGGCACAGGGTTGAAATGTTCTACAGATTGTCAACGATGTGTATGACTTAGTCTCTCTATCTGTTATATCTCCAATCACATTGAACAATTCAGCCAAAGGATTCTAGAAGTTAGTTTTTATCGAGGCTTAATCGAGTTATAGCCATTATTCGAAGAACTTCTTCGAAAGTCCTCGGAATAGAATGATAACCCTGTACAAATTTCAATATTTATGTCGTCTGTTAAAATATTAGGATCTCCTTTCACAGATTGAGAGATACCTAGTCGTTCTCCAACTACTCAAGATACTTCTGGATTTTTTATTTCATTTAGGCTTTTGGAACTTTTCCCTTTAAAATCTCCAAATTTGTAAACCATATTTTATTAATGTTTCACAATAAAATGTTTTCCAGTTTGTAAAACCACTTTTAAGGACCTTTCTAATTGAAAATGAAATATTTTGCCAAACTAAGTATGGAACCATCACATAATTTAAATTTTTTTAATTTTTAAATTAAAAGTAAAGTTCTCGAGGACACTACTTGTTGCTTTCTACAGACAGAATAACATAAAATTGAATACTCTGAGAGAATTATCTACAAGATATCATTAGATTAATTTTAGATTTAATTTTTTTTTTGAATTAGATTAATTTTATTTCATTTAACTAATGAAGTTTTTCAAAAAATTTTATGAAAAATTTCACTTTATTTATTAAAAATTTCATACGCCTAATGAAAAAGTTTCATTAAAAATAGTTTCATACAAGTCATGAAGCTTTTTCAATAAGTTAAAAAAAAAATTGATTTACTTTGTGAAGAATACTTCATTAGTTTAGTGGAAATTTTTATTAAAACTCGCCTAAGAAAATGCTCTCCGTGAAGTAAACAGGTTCCAACCAAAATGTTTGCAGAAATTATACAAACATACGTAAAAATGTATCAAGTGTTCTCTTTCTTTCTGTCTCTCTTATGTATTCTCTCTAGACTTGAGCTCTCTTATATAAAAAAAACTGCAAGAGTAGGAGCGCTACGCCTACCTTTCATTATTACTGTTCTGTATTATCATATTAAGGATGTGGTTATTTTCAAAAAGTCGGCCAATATCGACTATAAAATTTTTTTTTTAATTGTTTTATAAAAATTAATATTTTTTCTGAAAAATTTTGCTTCCACTTGTTTGTATTATTTATTTTTTTTATTCTATTTTCTCTCTCCCACTCTCTATATTAAAATATTTAAAATTTTGTAAATAATGTATATTTGTAAAATAGTAATTATTTTTTATTTTTTAATTATTTTAAGCATAGAAAATGATATAATTAAACTAAAAAGTTATTTATTACCTATAACAACAAAAGAAATGAGAAATAAAATAACAAAAGAAAAACCTAAGAATATAACCGCTTTATACACTTAGAGAATATCGAAAAAATACAATTAAAATTTAATATAAAAAAAAAATATTATAAAAAGTGATGTCATGTTTATATTATATCTTGTAAGTACGTAATAGAAATTACAAAAAATATTAACTATTTGAAAATCATAAGAAAAAATTGAATAAAAAAGTGAAATTGTTAAAAAAAATTTGAATATTTGTTTTTAATTACTTTGCCCAGGTCCAGGCACCACTTAAGTCGAAAACACTAGTGAAAATGACTGGGTCCAAATAACTGAGACATGCTGCACAGTGAGATATATAACAAAATTGTTGGAAATAATTCGGACATTTCTGACTTAGTACTCAGTTTGTAATAAAATTTGTAACAGGCATAAGTAACTTCAATGATACAAGATGTAAAAACAAAGACTTATAAAAATAAATATTTGCATAAGAAGTAACTTTTGAAGATTTTCTGTTAAGGAGTTATAAACATATCATCCCCTTAAAAAAAAAAAAAACATTAAGTAAAGTCAGCAAGAAATTTTGTTGAGTAAGCAAAATATTAGTCAGGAGGGTGCTTGCAAAGAAATTGCTAATTTCAACAAAATCTTTTGCTGAAATTCAGCGAGCTGATTTTTAGCACCAAAATTAGTAGATCCAGCAAAAGTTTTGGTTACACTTAGTGCATTAGAAATTAAAAAACCCTTGCTAAAAATTAATAAATTTTTGCTGAATATTAGTAAACTGAAAAAACTCAAAAAATTTGTAGAGAAATTTTACTTTAGTTAATTTATTTGCTGAAAATCATAAAACATGTTTTTGTGATTCTTTCTTCTTTTGTCTTTCGCTTTAGCCTGTCTACCTGAACGTATATTTGTTTTGCAATTTAACATTTATGTTATAAATACACATTTAAGCTTGATTAAATTTAAATATTTTATTTTGACTTTTATTTAATTACTTTCACAAGCCGGTAATGACGCAAATTTTAAGTTGTTTTAATAAACAATTATGTTTTATGTATGAAAAACAGATACAAAAATCTTCCATGTTTGATTTTTTAATATGTCTTACTAGAGTTGTACTTTTTGGTATCATTTTCCTCGTCACTAGTACATCTTGACATGCCTCGACATTCATATTAATTTTGCGTATATCTTTTACTCTGATTGCCGTCCACACTATTAATGTGCTAATCAGCACAATTTTTTAGCAAAATAAATTAGTAAAACATTACTAAAATAGTAGTAAAACATTAGTTCAAAACAGTAAGTGCTGAATAAGTATAACTAAAATTTTAGCTGAAAACATAATCTTAGCAAAAAATTTGCTGAAAAATAGTATACCTGATTTACTAGACGTTTTACTAACTTATTTCTTTGAGTCTATTAGTGTTTGGTATCGTTTTAAAGGATGATAGATAACGACATTTTTAAAAGAGTCCGCTTTAGCAAAAAACCAAAACTTGTGTTTTTCAGTTTATGTTAAAATGTAAATTTTCACTATTCAATAGAATATTTATTAATTTTAATAGACATAATTCAACGATTTTTTGGAATTAAATAGACTTTTAAGTCAACAATGTGTAATGTCTGTCCGAATTTATGATTTGCTGTAAGCAATCCCACAATTCCCAAAAATAAAATTTCCAAAAATGGAATTTTTACATTTGGAATTACACATTTTCAAATGGGAATATCATGGGATGCATGTTTTTTCTAAGCTTGTTTTTTGTTAGTCTCTACCAGCAGATTACAAATATGTTTTTGATAATCGGATTAGAAACAAATTAAATGGCGAGCACTCAAAATTTAATATGCAAAAAGTTTTCTATTTTGGGTGGTCATATTGCCGACCGGAAGGTTCAAAATATTACGTCAATTATGCCTGTTATAAATTTCATTCCAATCGGACCACTAACAAGATAGGTAACTTTGGATATATTGTAAAGGAGCAAAAAAAAAAAGAGACACGTATCTCTTTTGCATGAAAACTTGTCTTTAATTTACGAAAACTAGATTTATTTGTAAGCAGGGTTACAGTACTCATAAAAACAAAAATTTTCATACCCATATTGCCTATAAAGTGAACCCAGAGTTGCCACATTTCTGAATTATTTGAAATAAAGTTGAAAAAGGCTCTTCGGGAAAAGTCGCATAAAAACCGAACGTTTTCGAATATCGGAAAAAACTCAGACACCTCCTCGATTAAATTAAAAAGGCATTGCTACGCATTTAAGCTTAATACAACTAAAATTCCTTAATAAAACGTAAGATTTATTATTACTCAAAACCTATTTTTTTGAATAACTTTTCATTTGATACCAAATGTGTCTATAGTTACTTCTAATGGAACAAAATAAACCGAAAATAACGTAAAATGGGGTAATTTTTGACCCCACTTAGTAACTCCTAAACATGAGATTGGGCAACTAAAAAAATACGGGTCCCTTAAATTTGTATTCTCTACGACATATCCGAAATTCATTTAGATCTGCAGGTCTGGGTCGGGATACATCCCTTGTACGGAACAAATGGCCGTTCGTTTTTTAAGTTTAAGTTAAGAATAAGTTAAGTTTTTATCATAATTTTGTGTTTTAACAAAAAATTTTAAAGCAATTTATGTACTTTATGGCTTGATTTCTAGGCAGACTCATATTTTTAAAAACGAATTTATTTATTTATTTATTTATTAATCCATATTGTAATACAAAGCCATTAAAGCCAAAAAACGTATTACATAGCAATACAATCCTGAGTATAATACTTAACCTAATCTATACAAATAACTTATGTAAATATAAATCATGCATAAATAACTGCACCCATCAATTTAACTTATTGGCTCCCCAGCCGTAACAAATTATAAAAAGTACTATTAAAAAGAGATTCAGTTGAGTATTATAATCCGGTAATTTTCACAACTCATATCAAGCAATAAGAATCATAGAAGCAAGTCCCAAGATAATTTAACAGCTACTGTACAGAAAACATAAAAATCTATCGCAATAAACTTGAGAAGTGCTTCATAAGCTTAAGGCGAAAAACATTATTGGATTGCGAAAAGATACGCAATTCATGCGGTAAACGATTCCAGCAGCGAGCCACCCTTACAATAAAAGACCTCTCAAACACAGAACACCTGATTCTAGGTATTATAATTTGCTTATTCCTAGTAGACCGCGAAAAAGTAAATTCTTTACATAACAGGGCAGGTATGCCACTTTTAATAATGCGATGAAATAGGAGAATATTACGGTACTTAACGAATTTATCAAAGTGGCATCCTAAGAATTTCTTCACAAATTCAGAAATATGTTCACGTCTACGGATATTAAACACATACCGAACCACAGCATTAACAACTCGCTCTATATCTTTAAGTTCGAGGCAATGGTCCCTGATACCAGCTCAAGTCCATATAAGATCTGCGGCATAAGAAGTGCATGAGCTAGTCTACATTTAACCTGAAAAGGCAGAAAAATATTCGTGGAATATATTCTACGTAAAGTACAAGAAACCCTACGATGTACAGATTCAAAATGAGACTCATAACTAAGCCTGTTATCAATGATAATACCCAAACACCTATGTTGGCTTACAAAATCGATCTTAGAGTTCCGAATAAAAATCTCAAAACCATTCACAAAGTTCTCTGACGATCCAAACAATATAGCCTTAGATTTAGAAGGGTTAACAACCAGCGAATTACTAGAAGACCACAGGTAGATCCCATTAAGGCAGTTGTTAATATTAGCCTCTAATACATCGGCAAAATCTCGACCAGTACTAAACAAAAGCAAAATATCATCTGCAAATAAAAACGGCTTACACATACTAGAACTTAGAACTGCAGGTAAATCATTAATGTAAAGTATAAATAAGAGGGGGCCCAAAATCGACCCCTGAGGAACTCCAGATGTAAGTGAAAGAATACTAGAAAGCCTACCATCTAAATCTACAAACTGTGATCTATCACATAAATAAGACAATATGAGTTTACAAGCCGACTTTGAAAAGTTGAAAATTCTTTAAGTTTTATAATCATAGTAGAGTAACATATAGAATTAAAAGCTTTGGTTAAATCAAGAGAAACTAGCACACTTAATTTATTGTCGTTCTCACAACTTCTAATAGCATCAGTTAGATTTAGCAAAAGCGATGTAGTATTATATCCTCGGCGAAAAGCATACTGAGAATCAAAAATTTCATTCCTGGTAGAGATAAGCATTTGATCCTTAATAATATGTTCCACCACCTTGGACAGCGCAGGTAGAATAGAGATTGGTCTCAAATCATCAGGACCATGAACAGTACCAGATTTCGGAATAGGAACAACCCGTGCAGTCTTCCACGCCGAAGGAAACACGGAAGTGGTCAAAATAGTATTAACTAAATGCAAAATAAGACCAGAAATATGAGGATAAATAAGTTTCAAAAACTGAATGGAAACATCAACACCAATTGACTTGGACTTTACCTTATTTAAGGCTTCAAAAACTTCATATTCAGTAACACAATGAAAAGAAAATGCACCATCCATATCGTCAAAATGATCAAAATCTACTTCAAAGTCCCGAGCAGGGCCTATACCACGAACAAAGTACTCATTCATTACATTAACATCACCATCACAAACGATATCACTAGAATTAACGCATCCAGCTCTCTTTAATACCTTCCACATTCCAGAAGTATCCAACCCCCCAAACAGTTTAGCGTAATGCTTTCTCTTTTCCCTTCTAATGGTAGATTTCACTCTGTTTCGAAATTTACAAAAAACACTCCATTTATGACTTGTAGGATCAGTTTGATACGCAGAAAAAGCCAGATCTCGAAGAGATCTTGCCAGCACAATAGTTCTAGCCTTCATCCAAACATCATCACCGGATGAACGAAAAAACCGCCTAACAGGCACAAAAGTATAAAGATTCTCAATAAGAGAATCAAATAAAAAGCATTTATTATTAACACCAACCGCCTCAAAAATTTGTGAAAAATCAAAATTCACCAAAAAAGCTAATAAGCCATTCCAATCAATGTTATTGAAGTCAAGGTACTCAACAGATGAATCAACACGTTCTAAATTCATTTTAAAAGATGAAAAAATAAGAGCATGATGGGAAATAGATGGACACTGCACCTGACCAGAAATATTAACCAAAGAGCTATCACTCACTAACATAAAATCAATCAATGAGGTAGATTGATGTTGCACATCAAAGTGAGAAGGCCTAGAATTGTGGCAAATGGACAAGTTAGATCTAGTACAAAAAGAATGTACTAAATTAGACTTTGCTGCAATGAAGAGGTTGCAATTAAAATCGCCAACAACTATTACATTTGAATAATTAAGGAAAAGCTCATAATGAAGGTCCTCAAACTTACCAAAATCAGCAGGCGGTGGCAAGTACATACACCAAATAAAACTTTACAACTCCCAAAATACAGCTCTAAAAAAAAGTGACTCACATTTATCAAATATCGAAACTTTAGACACAATTTTAAATTTAAGTTTGCTAGAAATGTAAATTCCAACACCACCACCCCTTGCACCCACACGATCATTACGGCAGAACTTGTACCCAGGTATCTCAACAGAAAGACTCGAAACATTCTTAGTTAACCAGGTCTCAGAAATACCAATCACATCAAAAACAGAACCACCAATCACACTCTTAATTTCATCAAATTTAGAAGTTCTAAATGCAGGTTTCAAACTGTAACAGTTAATATGAGCAACATTAAACTGTCCCATATATGGTCGCAATTCTGCCTTAAGATATGAGTTGTCACTAACTACCGGACCAAGATTTTCATTAAAAGACATCAAAGTTAAAAATTACGGCTACAGTGGGGAACCAAAAGTAACAAAATGATTGAGCAAAAATATCAGTCAATATATACATTTTAATACTAATCCTGATAAATATTAGACAGCCAATAAAAGCAGCATAAAAAGTTTTAGAGCAAGAAACAATAATTAATTATATTAGTTTACAAAGACTCAATATGAGCAAAAAAAAAATATATATAAGAACCAAGATATAACGCCAAAACTCAAGTCAAACCTTGAACACAAGGGAATATAAAATTTCACGATAACGTTATATCCAGCTTCAGAAATACATACAAAAAAAACAAATTCACTCTAACACAGCACCACCACCAACTCGAAGGGCTGCACACCCAGCTGCATCACGAACTTCCAACTCGTTCCCATTTGGCAAAGTAAGCTTAGCTTTGAGTTTATCAGCATTAAAGATTTTATACTTTGTAATTATCTTATCAACAAGCAGGTCTCTACAAGCAGCATTCAGCCTAGTGGCTGACGGAGAGAAATGATCATTTAGAAAAACTCTACTTTCAATCCGTTTCTTTACAGCATTACCCACAGCAGATTCAACTTGATCACCAACAGCACCGACACCATCATCATCATCGTCATCGTCACCAATGACATCACACTTTCTTAAAGTTCGGGTTTTAAAGTATTCACTCATAATTTTATCCCGAAGGAATACATTATTAAATTTCACCAATATAAGTCTCTTTCCATTAATATAGCACACATGATTAATTTCATAACCAGCAATAGGTATGCTATAAAAAGCACCCAAGGCCACAACAACTGCAACTAAATCCTTCAACCCCTTTGGCAAACCTCGGATGACAATGTCGGCCCGATTCAACCTTCGGTGCAGAACATGGTTCTCTATTTCCAAAGAAGATATTTTAGAGGTGGTGGACAACTCAACATTGTTGATGCGCGTGTTACACGACAACACGTCAGCCTTGATTTCCTTGACACTAGAAGTCATTTGCTCCTTAATCTCACCAACAGCATCAGTGAATGCAGCTTTGATCGAAATTAGATCATCATTACCTTTCGATATAAAGGAATCAAATTTACGGTTCAAGTCCCGAACCTCATCGGCAAGGGACTTATTACGCCCAGTGCCCTCCAAGCACACTGCACACACAAATGAAAGCGCTTTATTTGCCCTAAGGGCCACAATTTCATCATCTGAAATAAGGGCACAAGCTGAATGTATCCATAAAGCACACATTTTGCATTGAATACTGCCCTGCTTCCCTATAGTTTCATCACAAATTCCGCATTTGTGAATTCTAGGCGCCATAGTAGCAATAAAACCAAGGAAAAACAGCAACAACAGCAAACAGCACCACGTGAAGAATTTGTAAAAAAAAACTTGGTTCAGGTTAAAACAAATTCACAATTTACACGAAACAATATTTTTTTGAAAAAAATAGCAAAAAAAACTAATATAATTAATTTACAGGTTTCAAAATCAGAAATATTTAATTAAGAAAAAATAAATAATCAGCCGTCACAAAAAAACACACTACTCAGGCAAGGCGTTGCCAGATAAGCAATCAATTTTATTTCTGACTTCACTAATTTAACTTAGCCTAAGGGAGCCATTATATATTTTTGCCAGCACTTTTTACGCATTTAAGCGGGGAACGCACTAAAGCAGGGCCCATTTAAGCGGGAACTTCTGTATCTCGAAAACTAAGCGAGATATCGCAAAACAACCGACGTAACACTTTCTTATTATACAAATGTATTAATTGTTCTGATTCCATTCGTTCTCCATTCCATATCATTCCATTTTGAACCAATGTTTCATTCTATTATGAGACACCCTGTGTCTATTTCATAAACAAATTGATCTCTCGGGATCTTTCCCGGACATAGCCAATTTGTATTATGAGGGTTACTCAATGCTTCTGTGAAGCCCAAAAAAGGAGGCCTGGCGCATTTTTACAACTGTTGCTTTAAAATATTTTTCTTAAATTTTTGAAAAGTTGAATACGTTAACTTAAGTGTATTTATAGTTATGAAAAATTAATTGATTTTTTCATTCCTTTAATAAAATAAAAAATAAATCCCAATTGCTTTTTTTTTTTTTTTTGTTAAATATATATTATTAATTTTCTATTTACATTTGTGCTGATGAGTTAAATCAGCTACTTCTCTACTTTTCTTTGTTGACTCAGCAAAATTTTTTGCTGACTTTACTAACTTTTTTCGAGTGTCTCCGCTTTCTTAACGTATAAGGCTTAATTACTGTTTATATTGGAAACAATAACAAATGTGTCGGTTAAAGTCCCACTTAGTAGCTAACGGTAATCGTGCCTAAAAGTTGTGATCATATGCGATATGTTGAAATAACATCAAATTGTTTGCTGGTACATTTAAAAACACTGCAAAGTAAATAATGTTGCATATTTTAGGGCGTTTACATATATTATACCATTTATAGTAATAAATTATTTGTTCACACACTCAAGACGCAATTAATCAAAGCAAACTAATTTAAACGAAGTTATTTCAAATGTACAAATATGACGTCAAAATGAATTCAACAGCTATTGCCGCATTTAAAGAGTAAATGTTTATAATAAAACTTAACAAACAATGCCATACAAATATTTAAAAAACAATAGAATTTTATTGCTTAATTTAAATTACATAAATTTTGAAATAAAAAAAAAAAAACTGCGTGAAATATGGGCCCATCGATAAAAAAAATCGATGCGTAGAGATGCACCAAAAAATTGGTTTACACAATTATTGTTAATGTTCAGAGAAGACTACAAACAATGGTTAATTTAATGTAAATTTAATAGTTTAACAATCTTTTATAATAATTTCTTCTTTGACATTGACTTGTAAACATGCTGTTGATGAGGTTGATTTTGTATTGTAGCATTTTTTGCTGACCAAATATTTTTAAAGTCTTGACGGGTTTTCAAGAAATTTGTCAACTCATTTGTGACTTGTAACACCGAACGTTAAGTTAAAGTAAGCTACGCTTTGCAATTAAAAATTAAAGAAAAAAGTGTTTATTATACATCATGGATTCAAATGATTTCCGTGATTTTGGTAATGCTTCTATAGAGTTTTTAATAAACTATTTGGAAAATATTAGAGAACGGTAAGAATTCAGTTTCAAAAAAATTTAAATCGTTAATACAAACAATTAAAATATTTGTTATGTTTCGGTAGCAATGTTCTTCCTACGACTACTCCGTACTCTTTGGTACAAAGTTTACCCAAAGAAATTCCCGAAAAGGCTGAACACTGGAAGTCCATTTTAGAAGATATTGAAAACATTATATTACCTGGTTTAGCCCATTGGCAGTCACCACGTTTTCACGCCTATTATCCTTCATCATCCTCAGCTGGTTCCATAATTGGTGAATTACTAATAGCTGGTATTGGCGTTTTGGGATTTAGTTGGGTAAGTTAATGTAACCAAGATTTTTATTATCACAGTGATGATAGTTTAAAGAAGTGCATTCAAAATCGTGGAAAAATTTTATTTTTAAATATTTTTCGCAAGCAATTGTTACAACCAATTTAATGCATTACTGCCAGAATACTTCTATGAGATGCTTTACCAGCGTTTCAAAAAAGTGGTCTTCAAATAGTAAAAAACCTTGCCAAAGACTGGTTTTCAAGTGCTATTCAGTCGGAAACTGCATACGGCTCAAAAGTGTAAAAACTGGGAGATAATAATGTTTCTTTATTTAAAAAAGTTGGTCAACAGAAGTTTTCGAGTTCGATCAGGGTTTCAGGCATATATTTTTTTTGCCATTTTTTTATTTATCATAGGACTGAGTTTTTTGTTTCCGAAAAAGCTCTTTTAAAACCAACTTTTTTTGTTTGTTTTCCCAAAGTTAGAAAGTTGTCTCCAGCAAACCTTAAGCTATCAATTATATGTCTTGTTAGCTCAGTGTTTAGAGTTATCGGCGGCCAATTTGTCAGCAAGGGTTCGCATCCCCCGGCAAGATCCAAAAAATTATAAAATAACTTTTTTGTAATTTCATTTTGGAAAATCTATTTTAGACAACCTATTTTAGGATTTTGCCAACGTTGGAAAATCAGTTTACCCAGTGCTTTTCCGACACTTCTTGAAAAGCCGGACCTTTTGTCTAATTGTGTTGTAATTTGGGATTGTATTTTGCTGACTGGATATCTGTCACAATGAATATGGAGCATTCCCAAACCATTAAGGCGATTTTGTAGTTCGTAGTCAAGTTTTTAATCGTCTTAATGCGGAAAACGACCGTTCAGCTGATTCATTACTTACTGTCAGTGATATGAACAATCGGATTATTTTCTTTATTGTACGAAACTTTAAACAAAACTTATCATATTTTCTGAATTTCAAATAATCTATATACATAAAAAGAAGTGTACATTTTGATTGTCACTCCATAACTCGCATAAAATAAAAAATGGCTGAACACGTTTTGTAGAACATGCAATGAGGATGGTTTTTTAAAAAAAATGTTTAAAAATATTTTCGTTTGGTCGAGATGTGGTGATTTTTCTGAACATTAGTCATTTTTATATAAATTGTGTGAATATTAAAAATCCATTACTGCTGCTCCTTTTGAAGGTATTTGAACAAAATTTGGTTTGTCGGTGCAGTCTAACTATCATTCTTCTTCAAAATATCATTCCACCACGACTTTGTAATGGAACCAGAATTTCAATGAAAATAAAATTTGAAGGCTAAAAAACGTTTGTGGGGTCAGCTAGTATTTTCTAAATTTTAATTGATATTCTCTGAATTTCAATTCATATTTTCTAAACATTAGTTGATGACATTTCAATTAGTATCTGAATTTCAGTTAGTATTTTCTGAACTTCAAATGATATTTTCTGAATTTCATTTGAGTTTTTCTGAATTGCAAATGATGTTTTTTTGAATTTCAATTGATATTTCTGAAATTCAAATGGAAAATCTGAATTAGAATTGATGTTTTCTAAATATCACATTGAAATTCTGAAATTCAATTGCTGTTTTCTGAATTGCAAACAGAATTTTTGATTTTCAATTGATACAGATAATCCATTTTTCTCACACAGTTTACATGAGGAGCCCACAGCTAACCATAATAATTGCTGCTTGTACTGAAATAGTGCCAGTTCAATTCATTGTCATCATTTTGTTCTTAATATACATTGTATGAGGACGAAATTCAGTATTACTGACCTATCCAATCAAAATTCAGTTACTATTAAAATATTTATCTCAACACAAATACTGCATGTTTTTGTTTTTAAAATTACTTATTCCAGTTTTAAATATTCCAACACGTTGTTAATACCTCAAAATATAGAACAGTGGTGGGCACAAAAATGGATTGAAGGGCCAAATTTTGAATTTCACAAATTTACAAACGACAACAGAATAAAGTACCAGAATTTGCTCCAGCAGAATTTTCATATTCTGCTAAATTTAGAGAACCTAAATTTTAGCTAAAACAGTTAGTTAAAAATTTTAACTAACTAGACTGTTAAATTGACATCGACAATACTATATAAATTGGATAAGAATATAGCTATATCAATTAGATTTTTTGCTAAAATGTATGTTAAAATTTCTCCGGATCTGGACAGAGACAGGTATATTTCAACGGGAGTATAGGTATACTTCAACGGGAGTAAAGGTATATTTCAACGGGAGTATAGGTATATTTCAACGGGAGTATAAAGGCCACTTCATGATTGCGGAGCAACAAGTTTTGGTATATTTTGCTCTATCTCGCTTAGTTTACGAGATATAACCTATTTTATGACTGTATATTAAAATTCTGAGAAAATAACGCCACCTACAAGTGAGCTGATAGCGGAGACACAAAAAAAAAACATTTTTTAAAAATAATTGTAGTTTGTATAAACTGACGAATTTAAGAATCACGAGTTACTAAGTATTAGGTTGAAAAATTAGTTCAAATACAAATGAAATTTGGTTTTGTGATAAGATGAGATAACTAATAACTAGGGCAACCAAAAATAAGCTAGAGCATGCTTTTTTTAAAAGTATGGAACTATTTAGACTAAGTTCAAGTTCTGATCATGAAATTATGAAGAGCTATATTTGTTAGAGCTTTTTTAGCTTATTTTTTATATTTGCTTATTTTAGCTTATTTTGTAAATTAAGCTACTTTCTTTGACATTTTTCTTAAAAAAGTAGGCATATTTTAGATTTTTTCTTTAAAAGGAGTTCAATTTTTTAGTAATGTTTTAATTGAAAATTTAATGTTATTGTGATAACTTAAGAAACAACCTTGAAGCTTTAGAAACACAATTTCTCTATAGCAACTTTGTTTGACCGACGAAGTTCCAAGGAAAATATTGTATTTGTAGTAAAAATTTTAATAAAAAGTAATGACATTAACGGTGTATTTTTTTAGTTTAACAGCTTATTTTTATATTTAAGAGGCTTTTTTACTGTTTTCTGAGCTTTTTTTAAGCGATTAAAACAAAAAAAAAAAAAAACGTGGAATAAAATATGTAAGTAAAATTTTGATTTAGAATAATGCTAAACAAGTTTTCAATCATTGAAATATTGTGACATGATTTTAATTAAATAAAAGGTTCTTTTTGGAAAGTTTTAGAAAAAATAGGTAAAAAAAGTAGATTTTTTGGAAGCAGTATAATTTTTTGTTAAGTTTCCCTTGTTTTAATTACATTTTGCATTGCCAATCAAGCACCGAGTTCTGTGATTTTCCGTTTTTTTTTCTATTCTCATATTTTATATCCTCCACACACTGTGATGAGTGTACAGTAATAGAAAAATCTAGTATAATTTTTTGCTAAAACTACTAAAAATTACAAAAAAAAAACTGCTAAAATTTGCAGATTTTTTTGCTAAATATTAAAAAGATTAGATATTTAATATTTGAGCAAAATTTTAGTTAACTTAAAATAAGTAACAAGTAAATCTGCTCAAATAAGCAAAAAACTTGTTAAAAATTAGTAAAAAAAATAGAAAAAAATAGAAAAAAAACATTAAAAACTTCTGTTGATTTTAGCAAAATATACTGTTATTAACTTTCCACCAAATTTAAGGTAAATATTGCAAAAAATATTGTTGACATTACAGTTGTTGTTTGCTGATTTTAGTGTACAAATATTTAGTAAAAGTTTTTGCTAATTTTAGCAGAGTAAATTTCAATTTTCAATATTAAGTAAGCAGATAAATTTTTGTAAATTTTAATTTTAAATTTTATTTTCAATTCTGTCCGTCTGTTGAAATGGCGATCATAGCTCGAAAATACAATCAGGACTACTTATTTTTAACTAGATTTATTGATATCTTCTCGAAAAGTTTGGTATTGAAAATTAACAAAATATATCTGGCGGTTCAAAAGTTATAAATGAAAATGTGAATTTTTCTGTAATAATATTAATATTGAATAATTTGTATTTCAACTAAAAAATTTGTTTTCGCCACAAAAACTCTTTTTCACCTTAGAAATGTTTTTTTTATCACACAATTTCTTTCTTACACCCAAAAAACTTTTCACCTAAACAAAATTTGTTTTCACCTCTAATATATTATTTTCATAATTTTTTCTGTTAAACTGTGGAGGATATAAAACAAATGGTAGAATCAAATTTAATGCTTTTACTTGTTTTTATTTTACTAAAAAATACATTTTTAATTGGAAATTGATAATGAGACTCACGAAACTGATTTATGGGCCGCATTTGTCCATGTCTGATATATAAACATTTAACATAATAAAATACTTGTTGAACATAGAGTCACCCAAAAAGCAAAAGGACGTAACTAATATATTTACATTTTTACAGGAGAAGCAAAAACCGTTAACAGAGATTTTAATAAAACTGATAGTTTAAATCATAAAACCAAACAATTAAGATTCGAACTTATTTGTAAAACATATAAGATGCAAACTTTATTTATAAAACCGCTGTTTTTTTATCATAAAAGTCCAAACTTTTGTGTAGCTATGTAGTTTAGCTAAATTAATCATAATCATTAATAAAACTGGTTTTGGAAACAATGTTAGTTACGCCCTTTTGCATTTTAGGTGACGATATGTACAATTCCGGCACATAATATGATAAACAAGTTTTGCTAATTGATTCGTTGAAAATTGAACTAAATTCATAAATCGTATTGATGTTCTTGATTTTAGATGATGTGATTTACCTACAAGGAAAGTCTCCCGATGGGTTCTCTTCAATCTTAATTAAACTCGGATATGTGATATAGAAAAACAAATGAGGAAAACATATTTTTTTTAGCTTCTCAATCTCATATTCAGGTGTTAAATGGTGTTTTTTATGCGATTTTTCCCCAATTATATTATAAATATTTAAAATAAATAGCAACACGAAATTACTACAAAATGGGTATCAAAATATTTCTTTTTTCGAATACTGCAACGCTACGTAGAAATAAATCTGAATTTCGTTAATTTCAGACATGTTTCCAGACAAAAAGTAATAATTTTTACCCCACATTTTAAACCTTACGTTCTCTTTTATCACATATCCGCGTTTCACAAATATCGGAGAAAACACATCGGGAGACAGTCCTTGTTAGAAATACAGCAAAAACTTTTCAAATGGCACTATTGTTAATGCTATCAGTTATTTGCGGTTACTTTTTTCTTGTTGTTTTGAAAATATATTACATTACAATTTTGATTAAAAAATATTTAAAAGTTTTTTTAATAAAAATTTGTCTTTAATCTTCTTTTATTTAATTCTTCTTGTTTTAAACGAGCTTAAGATAATTTATTTATTAATATTAATTTATTCATTTCCAATATTTTGTCTCCACATTGGGTGACTTTTTTATTAACGCGGATATGTTATAATAATTGTTCCCTGAAGAAGTCATCCAATGTGGGGACGAAATATTGGAAATAAATAATTATAATTAATAAATAAATGATGTTAAGCTCGTTTAAAATAAGAAGAGTTTATTTCAATTATTTCGGTAATGTTGTTTTGGTGATAACGGTATTTTAAATGTTTCGGTAAAGGAATTTTAAGAATAACGGTATATTAGCTATATCGGTATTTTACTAATAACGGTATTTCAATATCGGTAACGGTATTTTAGGGATAACGATTGTCAGTGGAAAGTGATTTGAATCGATAACGGTATTTTAGCGGTATTGCCTGCCATCCCTGGTTTGTAGTAAATCTGCGTTTAGATTGACTTTAGAAAAACCTCTGCTTCAAAAAGGTGTACTCAGAGAAAACAAATCATATGTAAATCAATTATTATTTCATATTTAAATTAATATCTCATTTTTTAACGCCAATTTCTAAATTAAATATGAAACTTATTAGAGTAAATACGTTTCTAGTTAAAATAAACATTTTCGTATTTGAATTAATATATTAACATTATAGATGCGATTTCAGGGTTTTAAAAATAAGTAGAAACATATTTAAGCTAAATAGAAAACATAGTGTTTAGTGTTTATAGTTTTCAGAGAAAAACGCTTATTCTGCTTCTTAGCCTTAACCTTTCTAAATTAAATTTGTCAAATACATATTAATTAAGAATTAATTGCCGCTGTCTATATAACGTTAAAACAACACTGTACTAAAATACATTACAAAATTTGCCCTTCGGCGATGTCTCAACATAAACGCAAAGTTGGCTACTATGAACATAAAACCCATACGTCAATCTGGGAACGTTGTGAAAAAGAAACGGACGAGATAAGAAAATAAACAGAAATCAAAAAAATAATGTTTGTGTTTGTTAGTGTTTGTCACTTCTGAGTACAATATACAATAACAGAAAAACTAATAGGAAAGAAAACTGCATTACATTCGAGGCCAAGCTTGGGTGTGCTCGTTAAGCGGTGATGACTTGATATTGTTATACTTGTAACGTAAGAAAAAACTCAGATTCGATTCTGACGGCCGGCGTGTTGTTGAAATATATATCACATAGAGACAATCAGGCAATTATAAGACACAAATAATAATAAAATTTAAATGGAAAATCACTGATGACGCCTGTCCGTTAAAAAAGGCAGAAAACTAGTCTAATCTGATTTGAAAACTAAATTTGTCAAATGCATATTAATTAGGAATTAATTGCAACTGTCTACATGACGTTAAAATAACACTGTACTAAAAGAAAACAAACTTTGTTGATTTCAAAGCTGTTTCTATTAAATTTAATGTTGTGTTTACTTGATTTGCTAATGCTTTTTTTTCTGTGTGTAGGATAAAGAATTGTATCACAAATTGTACAGAATATTATCAGATCAAATAAATCATTATTACCTTAATACAAGTTTGTTTGATAAAGCAAAATACCAGGGATGGCAGACAATACCGCTAAAATACCGTTACCTAAATAATTTAAATACCGTTAGCCGCAAAATACCGTTACCGAAATAACAAAAATATCAATATCCTTAAAATGCTGTTACCGAAATGACTTAAATACCGTTATGGATAAAATACCATTACCGAAATAATCTGAAAATATTTGAAAAAAATAACCACAGTATATTGATATATTTTCCCAAAGTTTGATCATAATATTCATTGAAACTCGCTAATAAGGGGGCTTACAATCTCAGTGTGCATTGACATTACCGGAATAACTAAAATAACGGTACCCTTAAAATACCGTTACCAAAATAACTGTAAAACTGTTATCCCTAAAAAAACGTTACCGAAATAACTAAAATACCATACCCCTAAAATACCATATTACCGGAATAAAAGAAAATAGCTTTACCTTTATCGAATCGGTTGACATCCATGTAAAATACGTTTCATAGCAAATATATTTAAAATTAATTATTAATTACTACATTACACAAGGTTTCCATATATAGCCCATTGACAATTGCTTTAAAACTTTCCGTAATAAGTATTATCCCCTTTGCTTTTCTCGTTATATATAAATGATCTCCATGATTATCTTGAAGGTGGTTTACAAGTTGGTAATTTAAATATCAGACTGTTGTTATACGCGGATGATATTGTTCTGATATCGGATGATGTAAATGTATAAATTTGACAAAGTCTAAAATAATGGTATTTCGAAATGGCGGACGGTTGGCACTACCACTAACATAACGTTGCTATCAAAAAAACCAATACAACGATCTCTATTGTTTCGTTCGTATTTATAAACACAACACAAGTGCTCAAATCGTTGTTTGTAATATAACAAACGGAACAAAACGAAAATGTTTCTTTCGTCAAACATTATTATTTCGTAGTGGTTATTTTTTAGTGTTCACTCAACTTGTTGAGAACAAGATTTATGTTTAATTTACCTTTTATTTATTTTAACCTTTTTTCTTTTTTTCTGTTGTTCAAATTTAAAGTAAAAAGGTTAAAGTAAATAAAAGGTAAATTAAACATAAATCTTGTTCTCAACATTCTCCCCCTCGTTAAAACCTTGTTTTAACCAACATTATTTTGAAGATCCGTTGTTCGTTTTACATCAAGCTTTGCTAATCTGGCTACTGGTCGGTTAAGAATGCCACTATTTGTAAGAACTGATGCGCTTCTAACATTCCCATCTTTTGATGTACAGACTGATTGCACTATTCCTCTAGGCCAGTTGTTTCTTGGTAGATTCGGATCAACTATGATAACTACGTCGCCAACCTGCAGCGGATTACATTTTTGAAACCATTTCGTACGCTTTGTTAATGTTGGAAGATATTCATTAATCCACCGTTTCCAAAATACGTCTGCAAAATATTGAACCTTTCTCCAATTCTTTCTTAGCAAACTATCGGCTTTCGTAAATTCACCAAGTGGCTTATCACCGTTAGAAGATCCCAATAGAAAATGATTTGGAGTAAGGGCCTCATCTGTTGTTGATTCTAAGTCGACATACGTAAGTGGTCTAGAATTAATAACACGTTCGCACTCTAGTAATCCATTATAAAGCGTATCATCTTTAAATACAAAACTTGGCATAATTTAATGAAGTACCTTTTTTACTGATTGTACCAAACGTTCCCAACTACCACCCATATGTGGAGCAGCAGGTGGGTTAAAGTGCCAAGTGGTAAATGAAGTCGTAAATGTTATTGGAACTTTATCAAAATTGACTTTATTAATTGAATTTTTTAGCTCTGTTTCCGCTCCTCTAAAGTTTGTTCCATTGTCACAATATATTGCAGTAGGTGTACCACGTCGAGCAATGAAATTTTGAATTGCTATTATGCAACTATCAGTAGTCATATCGCGTGCAACTTCGATGTGTATTGCACGTATGGTTAGGCAAGTAAAGAGTACACCCCATCGTTTTTCTTCATGTCTTGCTACTTTTAGTAAGAACTGATGCGCTTCTAACACAACTTAAACATTAAAACACGTTTTTAACGTTGTGGTTGCCAAAATAAAGAAATGATTTTTCTGCATGTTATCAATGTTTTTTTTTTTGTATTAGTTTTATGAAATTTCACTGGAACTCCTCCGTTGAATCTTTTTATTAAACTAATGCAATTATTCATAAAATTCAATGAAAATTTTTTTCACTTGTAATATGACATAAACACTAAGAACGGTTTACGAATAGTTTTGTTCCATTCCATAAACACAACAAAATCAAACTGTTTGAAATATTGGCCAAACAGAACAAAATCGTTTAGTTCGGTCTCTCATCGAAAACTAGTTTGTGAATGTGTTTGTGTTCTGTTTACAAATCAAAATGAAAATAAAGAAATTTAGTGTTTATTTTTACTGTGCACAACAAAATGATTGTGTTGAGTTTCAGCAAAAAACAAAACAGAACGATAGAATAACTTTTGATAGTGTTTAAATTCGAACTCTGGTTGGCACATCATGAAAAATGGGCATTCAATGGGGAGGAAATTGAAATAGTCAACGAATACTGTTATCTGTTATCAAAGTGTGTTTTTACGAAACAAGTAGCAAAGAGATTTAGTTCTGCAAAAAACTGCTTAAACTCAACATGGAGTAATTTTTTGGGTAAAAAAGATATATCGTTTCAAACTAAAACCCCCCACCTGTATAATGCGGTTTGCCGTTCCATACAATCGTATGGCGCCCAAATATGGGGTCATTCACATTTTGACGAGGTTGATTGCCTACAAAGATACTTTGTAAAACGTGTTATTAATTTACCAAAATTCACATCGAATTATACACCTTTGTTAGAATCAGGTATGGAAGATGGCCACTTATTTACCCTTAAATTGCATACGCGTTACATAGCTAGAACCCTCTTTCAGTATACTAACGAACGGCTACCAAATTTTTTAAGTTTGGTAGCTCTAACACATAACATATCGTGGGCGAACAGTTTAAATACATTGGGTCAAGAGTACAATGTAAAATTATCACCAAATATGACACAACAGGAGTGGAACCGAAACCAAACACTTCTTATAAATTCGTTAAGATTAAAAAGTCATCTAAACCATCTACGTGGGTGGGAGCTAACGGAATATTTTTATAATAAAACAAACCCTACAATAGGACACTTATATTTTAATGGTAATTATACCCAAACTAACATATTGTGGATCTTCAAGCTTGCTGCGATTTGATAGAACTGAATGGGCCTTGGCACTCGCGAAGAACTAACAAAATTTGATCTTTGTGCAATTCAAAAGAAGTTGAAAACATCCAACATTTCATTGGAAGATGCCCAATTTTAAATTACTTTTGACTAAAATGGTTTAATAAGATAACTGAATCTGATAATGAAATAATAAGAATTTGAAATGGGGAAACCAATTGGCTGAATTTAGTACAATACATTATCAATGCTTTAGCTTATCGTAAAATACTAATATTTGAATATAATAATTAAAAAAAAAAAAATAATAATACATTGTAAAATTAAATTATATTTTTTATGTGAAACTCTTTTTTCCAGCTAACGACATAGTCACAGCCGTATATTCTTTAAGATATTTTTATAGCGTTTTAAAAAACAATCAAAGAAAATACCAAATAAAGAATTAATACTACTACAGATCTGCTCTGCATTTCGCTGTGATTTCAAATCGCGCAGTGAAATTGAAATTTACACTGTGTTCTAAAATTTTCTTTGATTCGATTTTAACGTGTTTTCTTATAAATGACCAATTTACTAGCATAATTCAATTAAATTTCGAAAAAAAACACTAAATTAAGGTAAGAAATAAATTTATTAAAATTTTCACCCGAAAATAAAATACAGAACATGCCCGATAATTTTTAAATCTGATCTAACTAAATACTACATTTATACTACAACCAAAAACTAGTTGTTTTTAAAAACTACTAGTATTCAATTGTCAAATTCCATACAAATCTTTAATCAAAGACTAAAAGTTTTTAAAAACTACTAGTTTTTAGTTATAGTAGAATAAATGCGGTGTAAAGCAAAACCTCGAATGGTGTAAATGGAATAATTTCCAAGAAAGTGAAATTAATTTAAAACCACTATCAAACCGAAATGCAAAACATGTGTTTTTTCCAAAACATGTGTTTAAGCTCTTTATTCTAATCAAACATGTGTTTATTCTTTTCCACTCGTTTTATCAAAACATGTGTTTTGCAATTAGGTGTGAGTGCCGGATCTTAATTATTTAAACATTTTTTAAAAACAAAAAAATAGCGCATATATTCTGTTTTTTTTTTGTGTATAAATAATTGTTTTTTATTTCAAAACAAAAAAAATGTAATTGAAATCACTAATGACTAGCACCGCGTTAATCGAGGGTTATCTACATATACCACTCTAACAACTTGAGGTTCGTACAGATAATAAAAATTCATGTGTTTAATTTGCAATTTGTTATAACTTCCGCAAAAATAAATTAATTCGTACAAATTTGGACTTTTGGGAAATAATATTTTAAGGGCTCTCTAAAAGAGGTATAGCCTTAAATTAGTGCATTTGCGTTAGCGCATACGTATTCACTGAAATTTAATCGGATTTTGCATTATGTTAAAAAATTTACCACTTAAGGTTAATACATTCATAAAAATTGTAAAATATAATTGTTATAAAAAAATCATGATTTTTCAAATTGACTAATAACACCATAATTTAAAAAAAATAAATTAGTATAAAAGTTAGTGAAACGTCTTGTAAATTAAGTATACTATTTTTAAACAAATTTTTAGCATAAATTATGTTTTCAGCTAAAATTTTAGTTAAGCTTATTCAGCACTTAACTGTTTTGAACTAATGTTTTACTAATATTTTACTAAAGATTTACTAATTTTGAATTGATGAGTGACAAGATGTAGTAGTGACGAGGAAAATGGTACTAAAATGTACAACTATGGAAGAGTTTGTATTAGTTTTTCATACTCGTACATAAAACGAAATTGTGGATAAAAACAACTTAAATTTTGTATCACCGTATTAATTATTATTTGTATTAAAGTAATTTTCTATTAACTAAATTAAAGACAAAATAAAATATTTAAATTAAATAAAGATTAAATGTGCATTTATAAACTAAACTTGTATAGTGATTACTAATGTAGTGTAGTTAAATTGCAAACAAATATACGTTCAGGTAGATAGGGTAAAGCGAAAGTCAAGGACACACACCTTAGGAAGTTTTTTATATTTGCTTTATCTTATTGCAAAATGAGGTTTGTATACTTGTATACTTTCAAAATTAAAATAAACTGTTTATATATGATTATAATTGTTGGAAAAAAAACACTTAACACAATAACGCATAATTGTTAACCGGACGTCACAGTTTCAATAAACACAAGTGTTTTTCAGCATTGTCAGTGTTGCCATGTATTTTTTTCAAAAAACTGTAAGAAAAAACTGTTTTTTTAAGAAAAAACTGATTTTTTTTTAAATAAAAAAACAGTAGAAAAAAAACAGTTAATATGTGCATTTTGAATTCAATTGCATTTTATTTAAACATAAAAAACATTAAACACAACATATTTATATACACAGAAAAAAATATTTTTTTTTGTAGACTAACTTTTAATTATACATACTAACAAAAAAAAAATATTTTCAAATTTATGTTATTACAGATCACAAGTTGTGCTCTGTTATAAAACTACATTTTAATTAACAATAGGAATAATATGTTTTTTTTTCTGTGTACTTGTTTAAAGTAAAAAAAAAATATAAAAATATGCATTCAATGCGTAGTATTATTTTTTATTGAAACATTTTGTGCAACTTTTGTATTAAATTTATAAATTCAAGTAAAAGAAAGTAAATCGAGCAGGTAAACTGTTAAAAACTGGAAAAACTGGAAAAAAAGGCTGAAATTAAACAAAAACTGTTTTTTTTCATGAAAAACTGGAAAACTGTTACGCATCCTAAAAAACTGGAAAAAACAGTTAAAACTGGCAATATGGTAACACTGAGCATTGTTCTTAAAAAAAACACGCTTATAATAGTTATTTAAACTTAATAGAAATATGATTTCGAAAAACAAATAAATACCCAGCCAGAAAAATACGAATGGCAAAGCATTGGTCTAGTGCTTTCAACGGTGGTATAAGCTTTGGCAGAGCGTTGGATTTCTGAAGATTTAAGTGCTTTGCCAACCCCAAAATGATAACACCGGGCAGGGCTAGGCCGTTCCTTTTTTAAAACGTTGGCAAAGCACTGGCAATGAATGCTTTGCCAGTACCAAAACCATAATTTTAAAACGTTGGCAAAGCATTGGTAGATAAATCAAAAAAGTGCTTTTTTAATAAAAAAAATAAGTGCTTTGCCAACCCCAAAATGATAACACCGGGCAATGAGTGTCTCGCCAGTATCAAAATCATGGTTTTTAAACGTTGGCAAAGCATTGGCAAACCAACTAATAAAGTAAATAATAAACTAATCAAAAAACACTGTGTACTTATTATAATAGTAAAAAAATAAACATACAAATTTAATTTCTGCAATAGAAATTAAAATAAAATTCAATTAAAAAAATCATTTCGTCACTTAAAATGCAAAATAACGTAACATCACTTTTTACAAGTTTACAGGAGATGCAAAAAATGGAAAAAAATGCTTTTTGAAAGAATTTTTCAAGTTATGTGTCTTACGTTATTTTGATTTTTTGTTTTCTGAAACAAAATAACGTATCATCAATGATAATGTTTTAATATAACGTGAAACAAACGTTTAAAATGTGAAATAAGTTTGATAATTAGTTCATTGTTTCAATTTAAAATAACTAAAGGGTCCGCCAAATATTTTTTTTTTTTTTTTTGAAAATGCTATAAAAAAAGACTTCTGAATATTTTTTAAAATTTCTTTTTTTTTTGAAAGTACAATCCTTTCGGTTAATAATGGAAAATAATTTCATTCAAATGGTTGCCTCGGCTGGCCATGCAGTAGCTTACACGATCGGTCCAATTTTTAAGCACATTATCGATTGTGTGCAGCTGTATTTCACCAATGGCTTCACGAATATTGTCCTTTAAAGCGTCAATTGTCTCTGCCTTGTTGGCGTAACACTTATCTTTGACGGCACCCCACAAATAATAGTCCAACGGTGTCAAATCGCAGCTCCGAGGTGGCCAAACGACATCAGCTCTGCGGCTGATAATGCGATCTTCAAAAACAGGGAGCAAGTACAGTTTGTATACTTAGAGCCAGTTTTTGGGAGGACGATCAAACTTAGTTTTACTGATGTTTAGTTAAACTTTAATAAGATTAAACTGCTTTTAAACCTCCATGCTGTTTTTCAGTGATGGTTTAAAAAATCTCAATTTAATAAGATTACCATATTTTACACCAAACAAAGTAATGCCATTTTCAAAATATGGTAGCACTTGCTAATGTCAAAAATGAAAAACAAACAAAACAACGCGCGTAAAAAAAAATGTTTGTTTAACAAATAAATATTTCTTTTGTTTAATATTGGTTGTTATTAAATATAAAATGGACTCTAAAATAAATGTAAAAATGAAAGGCAGCAGACGGACAAAAAATTTTTTAACAAAAGAAATTCAATTTTATAAAAATCCTTTTTTAAAACTTTTTTATATATTGTTTTTTTTTTTTTTTTGACTTTTACTTAACAGCTGTTTTATTTAAGTATTATTTTCATTCACAGCTGTTATGTTTTGACAACTCAAAACTTAGTTTAAACGGCCAATGCTGGCCGGTTAAACTACAATTAAAATAAAACAAACTTGATCTCAAAAACACCATTTTAAGTTTAAACTTCGTTAAAACTATAAACAAGGTTGAACTACATCCCAAACACAAGCTCTTAATGTTTTTTAATGTGAGCAAGATTATTCAAGTTCAAGATCATAAAGTCGTCTGCATTAAATTAGCGGATAAAGACATTTTTTAAATAATTAAATAAACATTGCACGGTTTTTTGTTAAAGTGTCATATTCGGGACACCCTAATGTGTATGTAACACTTATTTTTAAAAAACTCTCAAAAAAAATGTTTAGGATTTTCAGCAACTAAAACACCTAAACATTTTTGAAAATTTGGTGAGCCCTTTCACTACCGACTTTTTGTTTGTGAAAATATTTGTATTTGGAATTCAGATTATTAGTTGGGGTCCTTAATGTTATTTTTGAAACTTTTCTACACTTTTTTACCGCTAAAACGTTCGATTATTCAAAAATGCTTTGTTTGATTTTGTTATGACCATTAAATGAAGCTAAGTGCGAATTTCGAGTTTCTAGCTTTGCTAGTTTAGGAGATACACCAAACGCCAATTTTTTCGGAGATAAACTCTCATTAAAAAATCGGACTTTTTTTAACAAATATCGCGAGTATATATCCCTCATGAACAGATTATGTATTAAATGATTTTTTTTTACAATGACCAATATCAAAACAAAAACATAAAGGCATTTTGCATTATCAAATTGTTTATATTTTTCTAAAAATGTGGACAATGTAGTGTATAAGGGTAGTCAAAGGGTTAACTTTTAGCTAGAATCATTTAATCTTTATCAACTAAAAATCAGCTCGGAATAATTAAAACCTGTACTTACTAAACAAGTACTATAAGTAGATTATATTTGCATAGTCAATCTACATTCAATAAAAAGGCTTTCATCATATTAATGAACGTGTTTCATAAATACGACGAAAAGTTTTATGAAAATTAAAGACAAATATTTCATAGATTGTCATTATTTCATAAGCGCTTCCAAATATTTATTTGCAAAAATCAATTTTGGCCTTTTTTCAGACTCTTTTTAAAATATTAAAAAATAAATTCATATTTTAATAAAAAAAAAATTCCAAGACTTTATTTCCGTGTTCAAAATTTTATATATGATCAAATCTGATCGATCGAAACATGTGCTTTCCAAGTATATAAAATTGAAAATGTGCCGAATTTTACTATGTTTCACTTAAAACGTAACTGAGACAAACACAACTCTTTGAAGCAAACAATCAACTTTGCTGTAAATATTTGCAGTTGTTTGAGTAGAAATACAGTATCTTTATTTTAAGTGATAAAGTTGTCATTTAATTTCAGTTTTGATTAAATTTGTAGTTCATTTGAAAAAACAAACCACATCAAATAACTGTACTATGAATTTCCATTCATTTGATTAGTTTTTTTTTTTTATTTTTATCAAACAAAAAATAAAACAAATAAACGTTAGTAAATTTTTTACTACATTTGTGGTTAATTTTATCAACAGTCAAAAACAAATGACAATGTTGGTTGAATTTAATGAAATGTTAGTCGTCCTTTTTTCAAGTGAAATTACATTTGCTTTTAACTAAATTTGCAGCAATATTCACATACATATAGAGACTTATTTACATGCATATACAAGGTGGCGCAAAAATAACCTTCCGATGTTTTTTGGCTATAATTTAAAAAAAAAATGAAAAACTTTGATTCTTCTTGTGGATTATTTTTATTTGGTATTTTCATTTTTTTTACATCAAGTCGAGAATATGATGTCATGTAAATGGCCGCCGCCACAGTTGATTGTCATTTGAGCCGTTTTTATGGCATTTTCCATCACTTTGGCCAAAACTTCCGGCGATAGGTCCTCACATTCTTGACGGATATTGTCTTTAAGAGCTGCAAGAGTCTGAGGCTTGTTGACATAAACCCGCGACTTTCAAAAATCCCCATAAAAAGAAGTCTGGAGCGGTCAAATCAGGCGATCTTGCTGGCCAGTGCAAATCGCCAAAACGGGAGATTAGGCGCCCGGAAATGCATCCTTCAGCATATCGGTTGTGGCACGTGCAGTGTGTGCCGTTGCACCGTCCTGTTGGAATCACATGTTTTCCAATCCCAATTCATGAAGTTGCGCCAAAAAGAACTCGTTGATCATTGCTCTGTAGCGCTCACCATTCACAGTAACCGTTTGGCCCGCGACGTCTTCGAAGAAAAAAGGTCCGATGACTCCTCCAGCGAAAACAGCACACCATACAGTGACTTTGAGCGGGTGTAATGGCTCTTCGTGGGTTACACGCGGATTTTCAGTGCCCCAGAAGCGTAAATTTTGCTTATTTACGTACCCGCTAAGATGGAAATGGGCCTCATCACTCATGATTATTTTTGATGAAAAATCATCTTCCTCTTGGTGGTGATTAAGGATGGCTTGAGCGTATGTTACACGCGATTGACGGTCAGCAGCTAACATCTGATGCACCGTCTGGACTTTGTACGGAAACATCTTCAAATCTTGTACCAAAATTCGCTGTAAAGACCGTCGACTGATACCCATTTGCGTGGCACGTCGCACAGTGGAAAATTTTAGTCCTTATCGGACCAAAAATCTGTAACTTTTTTGTTCTTAGAGATAGAGTTCTGAAATTTTGCACGAATAATCTTAAATGTATTTGCTATTATTCTATAAAATATCAGCCAAATTAAACCAGAACTTATTTCAGAAAAAAGGTAAGAAGTTTATTTTTTGCATATGGAGATGTCTTGTACATGTATTTGTTACAAAATAGTAACTTTAACTAATTTATATTGTAGTAAATAAAAAAAATAACATACCCGGCTGAAAATGGTAATAGTGTAATTAAATAAAATTATATATATTTTTTTATTGAAAAATTGCATGTACATATTTATCTATATGTGATGTCACTTTAACCCACACCTAACTTAATAAAATTTTATTAATTTGCACTTTTCCCATTTTTAACTGGGTTTTGATTTTATAAAATAAAATTTACATTTTCGATGTATATTGTTTACAATAAGTAAATAATACAATAAAAAATAAACTTAAAAAACATTCTGTTAGGTATAGTGTAACTTTAAATATTTAAATAATATTTTAACCGTGACATTTTCTTCTTAAAAATCGCTATTTTGTGGTTACTTCATCAGTTTAAGCGTATCTTCATCCAAATCTTTTGCAAGTTTGGCAGATGGTTTTCTTATACTTGTTACATATGGATCAGAGGTGTAAAGAAGTCTGTTGAAAACATCTTCGTTAGTGGCTGATCGCGAACATTTTCGAGAGTGATGTAAACGATAATTTTTGTAGTCTTTATTGCGCGACTCTTGTGCGTCTTCGGACAGCTGACCAATAGGCAACACTGCAAAATGTTTTATAATGCTTTCCCCATGTATCAATATTTTGTGGACAGATGATGGCATATGATACCAGTTGTATTTTTTTATATATAATCTTGCTGTTTCCATTGCATATTCGCCAAATTTTCCAGGGTCTATTATTAAATCAGACGATAAAGCTTGAAGAATGATGTGAAACCTTTTTATTAATTCTTCATCTACTCCAGTTATATCAGCAGATCGCGAAAAATTAAAAAAAAAATCTTCTAGCGGTATTACCATCATTGCTGTTACCACTTCCTTGCCTTGGCTTATCAATAATTAATCCCAACTCTTCACGAAAACGTTTTTGTATATTAGCTTTTTTAAGCTTCTTAATTGCTTTATGATTTTCAGTTAAAGCTGACCATTTTTGGAATTCACTATTATAACCAATGTGCAAAATCATTTCCATACATCTTATCCATGCGTGGAGGGTCGATAAACCATACTTAAACGCATTTTCATCTTCTGGTCTTGCAGCTACTCTCTCTAAATTATTCATTTGAGTAGGTGTCGCTTGGCATATGGTACATGATGCACTTGATGGAGTATTTGTTAAAACTTGTGCTACTTTACCATCAATCATTGTAAGAAACAGTTTATGGTTTACGGCTACATTTTTTTTGTTCTTTGAAATAATAGTTGGTGACAATAACTCTATTTGAGTTTCAATATTATCTACCACTTCTTTAGTTTTTGCGGGTGTCTCTTTGCAAAGTTCTATTGAAATGGGGCGACAATATCGAACAGATGAGCAGACTGGATTTTCCCAAATAATATCACCTGTTTCTTCGCTTACAAGTTTAATTGGTACTAAAGATGTTATAAATAGATTTGCATCAGAAATTAGATTAGATTCCTCTGGAAGCGATTGCTTATATTCTGATTGACCTGACGAGCCATCACAACCCCATTTACAGTAGAGAGTTATGTTTATTAAGCTTTTATTATCCACAGCATCAATCATTAAAATCCTGGTTGAAGTGTGATCTAACAGATCTTGTAAAGACTTAACTCCAGCATAAGTATTTGTTACGTGTAGTAAAGCTGGTGGAAGGCAGCAACTTTTTTTTGCTTCCTGAATTTTATAGTATGGAGGAAGAACAGTATATTTTTTTTCCATCATAATATTTCTTAAGTATATGTATTGTGCTTTTGTCAGGTCAAGGTCAATAAATACACTTAACGCCTCTAATTCATCGAAAGATTCACCCTTTTCGGAATCTTCCAGGTTTTTAAGAATCTCCTTCTTTTCAAGTTTAGAAGAAGATCTTAGCAGTTCAATAATTTTTGCCTCTTCCAATTCTCCCATCGATCGCAAGCCTTGGATATAAGCGCCATAAATATGTTGAAACCCATTATCATTACATAGAGAAGTATTTTTACGTTTCTTTGATGATTTTGATGATGTTTCATAAGAGTTACAGGGTCTTCCTCGATTCGCCGTACATTTTGAAGGTTTCACTATTAGTGGCAAAGTTCTGCAAAAGTCCCCATTTAACCACTCAACATTTTTTTCAAAAAATATTTTTGAAGATCTGCTTGATTTCTTCCACCGATTATTAAAACTTGGTATGACAGTTTTTTTTATATCATTTACTATATATTTTATATTTTCTTCAGAAAGTTGATAATTTTTTTCAATAAAAACGTTAATACTTTGTACATTTCTCCCACTTTCAATATAAGTATCAATTATTTGACGCACTGAACACTTAAAATTATTCATTTTTAATTAATGTAATACTGATTTTTAATAATCTCTTCACAAAAAAAAACACAGTATAACCAAAAAACATATATTATTTGTGACTATTCTTAAACTTTCCATCAATAGCCTACTAGTCAACTTTTTTTATATAACGGAATTTTTATTTTTTGCTCAATTTGTTAAATTTATTTTTAAATTTAGCAAAAAAAAATGAGATAACAATGCAAAGCTACTTTAACAAAACTCATTTCTCCAATTATCTAAATAACTGAGTTTTTTAACATTATTGAATGTAACTTCTGTTTATGCACGAATATGCAGCTAATATTTTTATAGTATTTTATTAATATATTAAGCTTTAAAATTTTTTACATATGACCGCAGAGCTAAACAGAGCTCCTAATTAAAAGCCTTACCAAAGTTTTTACATGCAGCCAAAACAACATTACATCATTCAGGAGCTAACATTTTGAATGTTTTCACTAAAACCTGATCCGCTATTTATAAAATCGAAATCTATATCAAATTACCTTTCCAATAAGGTATAAAACTCCTTAATTGTAATGTGAATTATATTAAAAATATGCTCTGAAAAATGTTTTATTTTTATAGTAATAAATCGTTGTCGTAAAAAGATGTGAATTCGGTCCTTATTTCCGACTATTACTATTGACCAAACATCAAATATTTTCCTCAAATTATTAAGTTCGACATCTTAGCTTTTCGATAAAAAAAAAATTATGGTGTAATTCGAACCTTTTTAAAAATGAATTATGGGCTGGTCTTACTCTACGATTTTCCACTGTGCGTCGTCTGGTCGATGTCGACGGCGCTTCCATGACATCCTCGGCTACAGCAGCAATATTCTCTGCAGAACGGCTACTCCGGGGTCTGCCACGCCTGGCAGCATCTCGTGTTGTGCCAGTCTCTTCGAGGCGAGCGGCTAAACGTCGCAGTGTTTCACCAGTAGGCGTTGGACGACCAGGAAATCTGCGACGAAATTCACGTTGTGCCAAAGTCACCGACCGATTATTGGTCAAATAAATAGTCACCAATATTCCGCGTTCTGGAGCAGTGTAGCGTAACATTGTTTATTAACGTGTATTTCGCATGTGTTTACTACACAAATGTCAAAACAGAACTGACATTAGGGGCCAATCGCAAAATTTATAGCATTTTCTGATAGGAGGATTACTTTTGCGCCACCTTGTATTTAGACTGATGTGCCAAATTTTTCGCATATTTGCATTTTTCATATATAAAATTTTAAAAATCATATTTTATCTTACTTTTTTATGGTGAATACATAAAAGATGTTCATTAACATTCGGAAATCATAGTTGGTTAATAAATGTACAACATTAACAAGTAAATTCGTGTTTTTTTCGTCCAGTTTTTACTATATTTCACCTTTTTTGCACAATATATCATCCCATATCGAAATTGATCAAAGCATTTTTGTACAAAAGACGAATCTGAACAATTATTTCGTGTAAAAAAGAGAGAGAGAAAAAAAAGTGCGGTTAGTGGAAAACACGCGAAATGTGCCTATGACAGCATAGGGAAAAAGTACGACCTACAGTGCCGGACAAAAGTATTCACACAGCAGCAAACTTTATTTTAAATCTCTTATATTTTCAAAATTAAAGCTATTATCCATATAAGGTATTCAACAAAATTGTTTATTAACTTATTAATAATTTAAATACAACAAAAAACTAACACTAAGCATGTTGTATTTAAAAAAAATTAAAAATTAATAAAAAAGATGTTACAAAGAAATTGGTCCATTCTACGCCAAGAAGATTAAAAGAAGTCATAGCAAAGAAAGGCTCCTCCGCAAAGTATTAAATCGTGTGAAATTTTGTTTTTTGTACAAACATTTGAAGCTGTGTGAATACTTTTGTCCGCCTAAAATAATACTTTGAATTACATATTTACTTTTTTCTTATAATATAACATACTAAGAATAAGTTTTCTGTTGTATTTTAATAATTTATAAGTTAATAAACAATTTTGTTGAATACCATATCCGGCTAGTGGGTTTCATTTTAAAAATATAAAAGATTAAAAATAAAGTTTGCTGTTGTGTGAATACTTTTGTCCGGCACTGTATGTATATAATATGTAATATTATGTATATTATATATGGTATAATATGTAAATAGATTTAAAAATGAAGTATACCCAAAATTCAGACAAAAAAGTTTATATTTGCAATAGTTATTTTAACAAACACTTTCATTACAGTGAATGTCTACAAAATATTTCACCTGAGACTCAGATAAAATTTTAGTTGCTAATAACTCAGTAATTTTTCGGTGTACAAATATGTGAACATTTTTAAAATAAAATTGGAAAATATTTTGTTTACATTCATTGTAATGTAAGTGTTTGTTGAAATAACTTTCGCAAATATAAATTAAAATAACTTTCGCAAATATAAATGTGAATTTTGGTACACATAATTTTTAAGCTATTTACATAGTTTACTAAAAGATAAAGTTAAAAGGATGACCTTTTTCGCTATGCTGTCGTTTAAAATTTTAGGCACATTTCGCGTTTTCCCCATGAGCCGCACTTTATTTATTTTTTTCTTTTTTATAGTAAATAAATGTTCAGATTTGTGTTTTTGTTTACACGATCAAAAAAAAGTTACATCTCAAGTACAAAATCAGATCGATATACACAGAGAAAAATGTAGCTATTTGTCAACTGAAATTTAGTTACTACCTCTCAAATTCAGTTATTAAGAATTTCAGTAGTTTGGTACAACTTAACATTAGTTATCACAACAAAGTTCGGTTAATTCAACTGAATTTTAGTTCCAGCACCCAAAATATTCAAATATCTAATGTAAATATCGTTGTAGTAACTGACATTATAAGTTGTTACCATTAAAATACACTTCTAAATTCGGTTGGCACTTTATTTCTCTGTGTGTATTTATTCTTATCCAAGTTTATCTCAAAACTGGGGTATCCAGTAATATCAGATCTCACCGGATTAAGTGAGATCAAAATTTATCTTAAAATTGGGGATGCAAAAACATCTAATTTAAGATCCTGATGGATCCCAAAATGTCCCGTGGGATGAATTTAGATCTACTTGGATATAACTAGATCCAAAAATATAAGTTATTTTTGGTGTATAGAAGGAGATATTTGAGCTTAAATTGGATTTACTTATATCCCATTAGAGCTGCAAAACTATCGATAGTCGTTCCATTCGATAGTTTCGATAGTTTATTTTTAACTATCGATACTATCGATAGTATCGGATATTTTGAAATAGTTCGTTTTTTTTGTAATTTTTATTAGGGAAACAAATGTTTCAACGAAAAAAAATTCATATTTGATTAAAATTAATATTAAAAAACAAACAAAACAAATAAAAATAGACAAAACGCATAAAAAAAACAAATAAAATAACGAATTCACTGAGATCAATTCCCAGTTGGCAGAAAAAAAAAACACCAATGACATACTGCTGACTCTCTCTTTATTAAACTGCTGACATATACTCCATTTACACTTACATACTACATTATTTACTGATGTTATTCCAAAAAGATCAATTTTAATTTAAAAATTCTACTTATAATACGAAAATTCCATTTTAAAGTCGAAGACTGTTATTCGAAAATTCTATTTGTAATTTGAAAATTCCATTTGTATTTGAAAAACTAGTTGTAATTCGAAAAAGATCAATTATAATTCAAAATAGATTAATTGTAATTCGAAGATTCCAATTGTAATTCGAAAAATACCAACTGAATTTGCATTGATCTTTTACGAATTACAATTGATCTTTTTCGAATTACAAGTAGAATCTTCGAATTACAATTGGAGTTTTCGAATTTCAAATGGAATTTTCGAATTACAAGTATAATCTTCGAATTACAAATGGAGTTTTCGAATTACAAATAGAATTTCGAATTACAATTGAGGGTCAGCACTATGTCAGCGATGATTTTTTGCCAACTGGGTTATTGTTAAAAATAATATCAAATATTACTTATTATTGGGTAACACCACCAAAACGCCAAATTATATCCGCCTAGAGTTAAAATAAAAATAAATTTTATAAAATTTTTGCATTTTTATTCATTGTTTGTTTACTTACGTGAAATTCAGCTTCTTCTTCTTCAAACGCCACCAGTAAAACACAAACTAGTGCAAAACAACACAAAAAAATAGTGATGTTTTTTTTGCCGATAGTATCGCTATCGGAAAAAAACTATCGATAGTCCATTAAAAATAAAACTATCGATAGTGCCATCGATAGTTTTGCAGCTCTATATCCCATGACATATATTATTTTTAATAAAAATATAAAAAAAATTTACAGGAAAATAATTTGAACATCTGAGCATATATTATAATATAGGGGGTCTTATACGCATGCAAGATATATGATCATATCTCAAACTAAATTGTTAATCTTAATGTCATATATAGTTATATCTTGAATTGCATTATTCATATATGCATTATTCATAAGTTCATTATTCATAAGCACATCTTATATAACACACAAAAATATTTTTTATAAGACAGCATATATTATTATATCTTAAATTATATAGCTTATATGTTACCATACATGAATATATGACAATAGATCCATCATATCTTATTATGTATAGTATATATGCTTACTATCTAATTTTATAAATTTTAATATTTAACAATATATCGTTATATATGTTACCACATATGAAATACATAATAATATATGGATATGCATGACACCATATATAATACTAAATACTAAAATATATTTTAAGATAAAAAATATAAGACCATATATATTTTTTTTACTTGGGTATGCACAAAAATGCTTTGATCGATTGCGAAATGGAACGATAAATTGGGCAAAAATTTTAAAATACAGTAAAAGATGAGAAAAAAAAACGTAAATTTACTTGTAAAAGATTCACATTTATTAACCAAATTTAATGTTCATGAAAGTTTTTTGTATATATTTACATAAACAGCTAAGGTAAAGTATTTGCAAAACTTGAATGAATATTTGAGAAAAATCTGGCACATAAGTGAAAAAACTGAGTACGCCATGAAATTCAGCATGTCCGAAATATTTCAGATCAATTGGCGGTAATCTTGTTTTATTTTTCGAGTTGCACAGTGTAATTAAAATTTTCCACAACACAGATGTTCATCGAAAAGTTATATTATTAAAATATAAAAATTGAATCTATAATAGGGCTTTCAGTAGGATGGATGTAAAATGAATGACACGACGATATGTTATCTATGACATTAAATCGTCATTATTATAATTAACAAAAGTCGATACTACTTAATTTGTTTATCATATCATACTCCAACATTCGTACTAATATAATTAAATTTAATTATTTTTAATAGTTGTTACATAGTTTCTTAAAAATCCATATTAAGCTTAGCAAACTATAAATTGTCTTTAAATTGTAAAACTTAACCCTTAGCACTACAAATAGCTTATAACAAAGAGAATATGTCATTTTATACGTAAAGTTTTTTTTTTTATAGTTTAATTATAACATGAATGTTAACCGATTCGATGTAGGTATCTGTAAGGGTAACGCTATTTTGCTAACGGTATTTTAGGTGTAACGATATTTCAGTTATATCGTTAACGGGTTTTTAGCGTTAACGGTATTTTACTTATATCGGCAATAATAACGGGTTCTCAGTTTTTTCGGTAACGGTATTTTAAGGGTAACGTTATTTTAGTTATTCAGGTAATGTCAATACACTTTCATATTTTAACTACATTATGCCTGTGTGGGCGTTGTGGTGTAATGGTTAGCGCGTTGGACTGTTACACGGATGGTCCCGGGTTCGATTCCCTGTGACGACAACATCAATTTAGAATGGGTTTTCTATCACTTATATGTATCGTTGCGCCCACCTTCGGTGTTCATGTAGCACTAAACCCCACTGAAGTAAAATAATAAATCAGGGCTATGAAACAAAAAAGCTTCAATAAATTCGCCAACGCTACATCAGGTGGCGAGCAACAACTGTACTATGACTTATCATATCGCGCAATTACAGTGTTGCCATGTTTGAAGCCCTTCATATTTCACCACCTTTCATCTCTCCAAAGAAAGCAACACATTAATTAAGACGAAGAATTTCCTGAGTGTTGCTTCTCTTTAAAAAAAAATAAAAATAAAATTGCAATGGAGTAAAAAAACATGTCACTCCATCAAAAATATGCCATTTTCGGATCGACCACCACCGATTTGAATGAAATTTACCATAACAGTCATACTCGACAAGCAATCGACGAAACCTAAACCTAACTAACTGTCCTCATATTATACGCTAGATGTATGAAAACTTTGAGGATAGTCCCCAAAGTAAGCAAATGTCTCTAAACTATGCGGTGTATTGAATAAATGTCCCAACAGTATGCGCTGTGCATACATATATATTTGGCACATTTATTCGAAACACCGCATAGTTTAGGGACATTTGGTTACTTTGGGGACTGTCCTCAAAATTTTCATACATCTAGCGTATAAGATGAGGGCAATTGGTTCGATACACCGTAGACTTAGGGGACAATTTTGGCTGTATATACAGATGTCACTATAGTATGAGCTGTGCACACATATACATACATATACACACCATGAAGAAAACAATACAACATAATTTCTCTCAAGAGGTGAGTATACAAGATATCGATACGACTTTTTTACACAATATGATACATGATATAACGAAAAATTCTGCGTCATTAACTCAAAAATCATGTTTTTAGAGTTGTGACGTTCTTGAAGTAAATGAGGGATATATATATATATATATATATATATATATGTATGCGTAGCGCATACTTTAGGGACATGGCCAAAATTGTACCCGAAATATGCGGTGTATCGAAAAAATTGTCCTCATCTTAAACGCTAGATGTATGAAAAGGCGCGAAAACTTTGGGGACAGTCCCCAAAGTAAGCAAATGTCCCTAAACTATGCGGGGGAACGAATAAATGTCTCTAGACTATGCGCTGTGCATACATATATTTATATGTATGCAAATGTCCCGCATAGTTAAGGGACATTTGCTTACTTTGGGGACTGTCCCCAAAGTTTTCGCGCCTTTTCATACATCTAGCGTTTAAGATGAGGACAATTTTTTCGATACACCGCATATTTCGGGTACAATTTTGGCCATGTCCCTAAAGTATGCGCTACGCATACATATATATATATATGTATGCACAGCGCATAGTTTAGGGACACGCCCAAAATTGTCGCCGGAATATGCGGTCTATAGAAAAAATTGTCCTCATCTTAAACGCTAGATGTATGAAAAGGCGCGAAAATTTTGGGGACAGTCCCCAAAGTAAGCAAATGTCCCTAAACTATGCGGGGGAATGAATAAATGTCTCTAGAGTATGCGGTGTACATACATATATATATATATATATATATATATATTAGGGCGGGTCGATTTGTCGTATTCTAGGGATCAAAATAAGAAACTTTGCCGAAGGAACCATACCTCTAAAACGAGTTCTGATGTCCCGACTTTTGACCCGTAGGTTCAAATTTTGAAAATACCCACTTTGATATTTCAGAAAGTAAGAGGAGTCTCTCGAAGGTTATGGGAGCTACTTCTTCTCCGGGAGACGCACTAACAGATTAATGCATAAATCATTATTCTCGGTGACCGTTAAGGGGTTAAAATTTAAGTTAAAAGAGGGCCTTTTTAGCCGTGTTTTTATAGCAAAATGTACAAATCTCGGGATAGAGATATTTCAGAAAGTAGGAGGAGTCTTTCCAAGATTATGGTCTGTATTTCTTCTCCGGAAGACGCTCTAGCAGATGAATGTATAAATTATATTCGATTAGGTTGGATTCGATTCTTAATGGGTCAAAGTGGGATTTTTCAAAATTTGACCATACGGGTCAAAAGTCGGGACATCAGAATTCGTTTTAGAGGTGAACCCTACAAAGTTCAAAGGCAAAGTTTCTTATTTTCCGTAGAATACGATTTTCCTTGTACATTGAGCGATTTTTAAATCGACCCGGCCTAATATATATATATATATATGTATATATATATACAAAACAAATTAAATAAAGCTGAACAAATCTAAAAATTTGAATGTATAAATGAAGGGCTTAGTGCAAAAACTTGATAAGCCACAAAATTAAAATAATGAAATAATCGCCTACAAACCTTAAAAAAATGTAGAAAATATGGGTTTAACTAAACCAGACTGTAAGCATACATAATAGGTGCTTAAGGAAATCTTTCACCACATACCCGTTCATGGATAGAAAACCATCGAAAACTGCTGTTTAAAAGAAAAGTGTGGATTATCAAGTTATTGCATAAAGATAAGTAAAAAAGTTCATAGTCTGAAAAATGGTAGCAAATTGATACTCGATTCTTGTAAAAAGTGCCAAAATTTTTCTTCTATTACGTGTCCTTCTTAGGTAGACTATAAGACCTTAAAGCCCATTTTATTAAATTAATGTGTTTTATCAAGTTTTTACAGAAGTTTTATTTAGAATTTTTTAATTTTGAAGAAATGATATCTTTATTTCAGACATTTCGTGCTGTAGAAACTTTTAATATATGCAAAGATATTTTAGAACTTATTACAAGCATCTGTTGCTCGAAAATTCTGCAAAATAGCAAATATTTCCTTAAAATAAAAAAAAAAAAATCTTAAAGAGAATTCCTACAATAACTTAATAGCCACGTTGATTTGAAAAAATGTGTTTCACTGCCTTATAGTCTTAAAGCGATGGACATGTAATGGAAGACACATCTTGGCACTTATTACAAAAATCTAGAGCATAAGAGTTGTGCAAAATAGCAATTTTTTTTTTAATAAGAAAATCTTAAATAAAATTTTGCAAAAACATGGCTTATGATTGATTTTAAAGAAATGGTTTTCACTGTCTTCTTGGCACCTGTTAAACAAAGAGTTCGAGCACTAAATGCTTGTAATAAGTCACAGTATGTGTCTTTTATTGCATATCCGTCGTCGGAAGTCTAGAAGAGTGCAAAAACCATTTTATTACGTCAACGTGGCTTATCAAGTTTTTGCACAAATTTTATTTGGAATGTTTTCATTTTAAGGAAAATGTAGCTTTTTTGAAGGATTTTCGTGATATATACGATATACTATTACATGTTCCTCGCTGGGAGACTAGAAGGCAGTAAAAAACATTTATTAATTTAATGCTTATCAAGTTTTTACATAAAATTTATTTAGAATTTTTCAAGGAATTTTATTTGAAACAAAAAAGAGCATACTTTTGGTTTAATTTTGTGTTGTACAGTGGAATATAATGGCATGCAATAAAAAGCGATTGACGAAAAGGAATTGGAGATAATTGAAATAATTTAATAAGTAGTTGCTTTATTTTCAACGTTTCCTATTTGTGCGTCAATAAACTAAAAATTAATTTATTAATCAAAAACCAAAGTTTTTCTTTTTGAAAATAAAACTTAGTTGCAATAACATCAATAACACCTCATTACAAAATTAGTTGCTTACACTCTCCTATACAATCGATATATTCGATTTCTTCTGATTATTTAGACATAATATCCCACTGTGAAACACAAAATTACCCCAAAAGTACAAGGGCGGATCAATAAGTCCGTGACTTTTTGAATGAAACACAGTTTTTTTTTTTTGCAAAAATACGCTTAGCCCAACGTTTCTCCAATTTTTGTATCCCTTCCAAAAAATAGGATTTTTCGAGGTCCATAAAAAAGGCACTTGTTTGATCAATAATTTCATCGTTGGAGCTCAATCTCCATCCACCGAGCCATTTCTTTAGGTTTGGAAATAGGAAATAGTCACTGGGTGCTAAATCCGGAGAACATGGCGGATGACGTACCAATTCGTAGCCCAATTCGTGGAATTTCGCCATTGCGACTGCACACGTGTGCACCCGTGCATTATCTTGATGAAAACGAACTTTTTTCTTGGCCATAAAGGGGGATTTTTTTTTAAATCCTCGTTAAATCGGTCCAATAAGTTGGTATAATATTCGCCGTTTATTGTTTTTCCCTTTTGAAGGTAATCGATGTGGATTATCCCGCGTGCATACCAAAAAAACTGTTGACCATGACCTTATTGGCCGACAAACTTACATTGGCCTTCTTCGGAGCCGGTTCACCCGGAGAAACCCATTATATAGACTGCTGCTTGGTCTCCGGAGTGTTGTAATGGATCCATGTTTCAAACAATAACAAAACGCCGAAAAAACTCATTCCAATTGCGGTTAAACAACTCCAAACTATCCTTTGTAGTTGTCATACGATTACGTTTATGGTCAATTGAGAGCAAACGCGGCACCCATCTTGCAGACAGCTTTCTTAAGCCCAACTGATCATTTAAAATCGAAACCACACTGCCATATGAAATGCCTATGGCATCAACAATCTCACGCACTTTTACTCTTCAATCGGCCTACACCATATTGTAGATTTTTTCGACATTTTGGGGGGTATTGACCTCAATTGACAGTCCAGTACGTTCAGCGTCATTTGTACTTGTGCGACCACAACGAAAGTCAGTAAACCACTTTTTTAACAGCTGAAATCGATGGTGCAGAGACCTTATAGTATATATCAAGCTTTTCCTTGGTTTGATTGACTGTTTTTTTCGCAAAAAATAATGTTTAATAAGCACTCCAAATTCACTTTTTTCCATTTAAAAAAAAAAATCCACGAAGTTGTATGTTTTGAACAGCTGTTAAACGCAAAGTAAATGACGGAACTTGCTTAAAATTTGACAGTAGTCTATAACCAGGTGGTACTTGATGGGAGCAGTGTAGCATTGCATTGATCCGCCCTCGTATGCATAAATTTTTAAATATTTTTGTTTTCAATAAAATTAAACTGTAATGAAAGTTTTTGTCGGAATTTCTGTTGGAATTTCGCATGTAGACTTACAATGGTTGTTAGTAAAATTGTTTTTACAGTCTTCTACTATTTCATCGACGGTGATGTAACAGATTGTCACCTATTACCAGTATTTAGGGCACGGTAGCCTTGCACAATAGTTACATTTTTTAAAAATAAAAATATTCTAAATAAAATGTCTGCAACGACTTGACAAGCCACACTAAATTAAAAATTCCAGCAACTGATATCTATTAGGGGACACATATTGGAGCTTGTTACAAGTATATACAGCCAGAAAGTCCAGCAAAATTCATACATTTTCTTTCCAACAAAAAAAATGTTAATAAAGTTTCTGCAAAAACTTGATAATAAAATGGTTTTTACTTCCTTCAAGTCTTCCAGTGGCAAATTTTTATTAGAAGACATATATTGGCATTTATTACGAGTATCTAGAGCACGAAAGTCCTGCAAAACAGCTACCTTTTCATTAAAATAAAAAAAAAATGGAAAAATGTTTGCAAATGTTGCAAAAGTGTATCTTATTGGTGTGGCATATCATGTTTTTGAGTAAAAAACTATTGAAATACTCGTATAGTAGAATTGTAAAAAGAAACATTTGCCCCAGATCTGAAAGTATTAGGAATATAGCTTAAATCATTTAGGCACGTTAGGTAAAAACAAAATCATTTTTTGAAAACGTGTGGCTTATCATGTTTTTGCGCTAAGCCCTTCAAATGTAGTATTTGTGATAGTGATTAAGAAACTTCCTAATGTACCAACAACATTTATACATCCATAAATAGAAAGTGTGTGAAGCCTTATTGTGGAAAATATTTTCAAAATATAATATACATATGTACAGAGCGTTAAAGATATAATTCTTCATTCGATTTATTCAATCACTGAATTTAATCGTTGGGAACTCAGACGGTTTTTATCGATTCAAAAATATCACTAAAATTAAAAAAATAAACCAACACTGGAAAAAATCGCCAAAAATCGCTTACATTGAAAAAATCTTTAAAATTAAAGAAATTGAAAATGATGAAATGAAAATGAAATAATTGCCAAAAAAAAAATAAAAATTAAGCATTAAAATTAAAAAAAAAAAAAAATCTCTAGAATTGAAAAAAATCGATAACAATTAACAAATATCACTAAAATTGAAGAAATTCGCAAAACTGAAAAAAATGTCAAAAACTAAAAAAAAAATCGCTAAAGTTTAAAAAAAAAAAAACGATAAAAATGTAACAAATCACAAAATTGAAAAAAATCACTAAAATTTAAGGAAAATCGCCAAAAGTGAAACAAATGGCTAAAACTTGAAAAAATCGCAAAAAAATTTAATAAGCACTAAAATTAAAGAAATCGTTAAAAAAAAAATCGCTAAAATTAAAAAAATGTATCTTTTTTTTTTGAAGATTTTTTATTTTGGCGATGTTTTTACTTTTAGCAACTATTCTAATTTTTGGCGAATTTTTTTTATTTTTTCAATGTTGACAAAATTTTAGTGATTTTTTTTTTTAATTTTGAATATTTGTTTAAATTTTGGCAATTTTTTTTTTTTAATTGCAGTTATTTTTTACATTTTTGACGATTTTTTTAATTTTGGAGATTGTTTTCAATTTTGGCGATTTTTTAGTTTTAGCGATTTTTTTCAACTTTAACGATTTTTTTCAATTCTGGTGATCTTTTTTACTTTCGCCGATTTCGGCAATTCCCAAATTGTAAATTGATTGAGTAAAAAGCGATTGAATTCCTAATTATTGAACTCGAAATAATTAAATATCCAACGATTGAGTTCCCAATGATTGAATTCATTGATTGATAAAATCGAATGAGGTAAATTCATTGAATTTCCCTCTAGTGAATTCTCCCTCTGCCATTGATTAAAAAAAAATTGATTAAAAAATATTCATTTTTAAGGAATTCAATCATAATAGAATTCAATCTTTGAAGCTCTGTATGTATACAACCTGAATGTCTACAATATTAATTATTTAATTTATTATTATACAACACATTAATAAAACTCTTTCTAAAATAAATTTTTTGTTTTATTTGAAACGTTTTTTGGTCTGTTTTTACGCATATAAAAATTTATTTTTTCGCATTTTTACGGGGTTTTTGGGCATATAGAAATATATTTTACGCATTTTATCCGTAAAGCATGTTTTTTAGAAAAAAATTCAGTAAAATTATTCATTTATTTCTAAATTTAATTCATTTTTACGCACTTGCATAGTAAATATACACACTTTTTGTTGACCAACTAAGACGTAATGTGTGTATATTTTTTTACTTACACACATACAGCAAATTTACACAACTTATAGAGTTTTTTCGTATTTTCTTTAAAAACAACTATATTCTTAAAGTTAGTGTTTTTGAAGTAAAATGAGACTTCATTTGATAAAATCTGTTAAAAGCTGACAAAGTTATGGTACTTTTTCTATATACATAATAATTTATTTTATTTTATTTTATTTTATTTTTATTTTTATTCATTCAACAATAATACAAAAGCCATTAAGGCCAAAAACTGCATTATAAAGAAAAAAAAAGAAATCCTGAGCAAGAATACTTAAAAATAATTAATATACAGGGTGATTCAGTCACGACCCGCCAAATTTCACCAGCGTGTTCGTTGTCTCATTTTATGAAGATATGTCCATTACGACCATCCCCGGAAATGCAAGTGTGCGAAATGGCAGGGGTTTGAAAATTTTCGGATTGGAGGTCGGAGGGTAGTGGGGTAAAATTGCTAACTTCTGAACCAGTGGTCAGATTTTTTTGTTTTTTGGCTTTTTTGAAAGGTCTTTAGAAGCGCTTTCATAATCATTAAAGAAAAATTAAAAATAAAGTGAAGTCACCGAGATAACGAGCTTTAAAAAAAGAAAATTTAAAAAAAAGGCATAGGAACGTGCACATAACCTCAATTTGCTCAGTCAGATGGCAGGTAACTCCTATTTTTTTTTCTATTCGAAGATAGTTCTGCCTCTTACCTTTCCGAAATGTCCTTTTCGAAGCACAGAGGTCTTACCTTTACAAAGTTATGACCATTTGACTAAAATGCAAAAAGTTTTGTTTTTTTTTTGATGTGAAATAAAAGCACATATTCATTTGTATGCCTTTAAACACGTAAACAAACCACGTAAACAAAATTTTTCACACGTCTTTACCAACAACGACTTTTAAAATAAAGGCATACAAATGAATATGTGCTTTTATTTCACATCAAAAAAAAACACAAAACTTTTTGCATTTCAGTCAAATGGTCATAACTTTGTAAAGGTAAGACCTCTGTGCTTCGAAAAGGACATTTCGGAAAGGTAAGAGGCAGAACTATCTTCGAATAGAAAAAAAATAGGAGTTACCTGCCATCTGACTGAGCAAATTGAGGTTATGTGCACGTTCCTATGTCTTTTTTTTTAATTTTCTTTTTTTAAAGCTCGTTATCTCGGTGACTTCACTTTATTTTTAATTTTTCTTTAATGATTATGAAAGCGCTTCTAAAGACCTTTCAAAAAAGCCAAAAAACAAAAAAATCTGACCACTGGTTCAGAAGTTAGCAATTTTACCCTACTACCCTCCGACCACCAATCCGAAAATTTTCAAACCCCTGCCATTTCGCACACTTGCATTTCCGGGGATGGTCGTAATGGACATATCTTCATAAAATGAGACAACGAACACGCTGGTGAAATTTGGCGGGTCGTGACTGAATCACCCTGTATATAAACAAAATCTTAAATACAATAAAAATATTAAATATAAAACTAGTACACTCATTGTCCTAACATATTGGCTCCCCAGCCGAAATAAACACGCAAAATAAGATAATATCACCAGTAGAAATATAAAAAGTAAGAAGTTAAAATAAGCCCAAAATAGTGACAAACGGGTATATAAATATCTATATCCTCAAATCTAGTAATCCAACTTGATAAATATGCATAGACAACTAATCAATAGTCAAATATAAAAGAAAATAAAATGCTAAGAGAAGCCACTAGCTACACAAATGTTGAAGAATTTTCAACCGAAAGACATTATTAGAATGCGAAAAGACACGTAAACTATAAGGCAATCTATTCCAGCGCCTAGCAACTCTAATCACAAAAGACCTCTCATACATTGAATTTCTAATTCTGGGAATAAATATCTGAGGGTTTCTTGTAGACCGCGTAAAATCAAAGTCCCTACATAAGGGAGAAGGTCTACCACTCTTAACAACTCTATAAAACAGAAGTAACGATCGATAACTTATAAAATCTTCAAACATGCAACCAAGAAAACGCCGCACGTATTCAGAAATATGGTCAAAACGACGTACATTGTAAACGAATCGCACAATAGCATTCACAGCACGTTTGAGCCTAGTAAAATTTACACCAGTAGTACCCGAGATTACCTCAAGACCATACAAGACTTGCGGCATTAAAATGCCATGCGCTAACCTCAGCCTTACCGATAAAGGTAAGTAAATATTTGACGAATAAATCCTACGTAGAGCACTCCAAACCCTACAGCACAATGTATCAATGTGAGTCTTAAACGAAAGCCTACTATCAATAATAACACCCAAACACTTCATTCGGTTAACAAACTGAATCTGATCACAATCCAAGAAAATGTCAAGATCAAAAATAAAACGGTCAGAAGACCCAATCATCATTGCCTTTGATTTAGATGGATTTATAGTAAGCGAATTCTCTGCGGTCCATAGCAAAATACGATCAAGCGTATCATTAATGTTACCTTCTAACACCTCCGAAAATTCACGTCTACCCCCAAAAATTAAAAATATATCATCAGCATAAAGAAAGGACTTGCAAATACTAGAATAATTAAAATGTTAAGTTTTTTAAACTTTTTCAACTACTACGAGGGTTTTTCGAGTCTTCTTTTAACACAACAATATTCTTAAAGCTAGTATTTTCCTAAGTAAAATCAGACTGCATTTCGTTAAAAGCGGTTGAAATTTGAAAAAGTTATGGTACTTTTTCTATACAGAGCGAATTTTTTTTTTCCTAATGCATTAATGCGTAGGAGGAAGAAACTAAATTTTGTATATATACAAAAACTAATAAAGGGTGAACTTTTAAGCGATTTCGGATTTGATTTAAAAAAACACATCAAATTTCGAAAAATGTATGAAATCTTTATTTAAGTCGATAAAACGATCTATATAATTCAATGTTTAAGGATGATTTCATGTAAATGTTGATCAAATGTACGCCTCAAATGGTCCATACGGTGCGTCCAATTTTGGCATACTCTCTCCAACATATCGGCCGGTATCTCACGAATAAATTTTTCAATATTGGTCAAACGTTGCGGGCTTGTCCCTATAGACATAAGCCTTAACATAGCCCCACAAAAAATAGTCTAAATTCGTTAAATCGCAAGATTTAGGCGGCCTATTGAACGTCCCCAAACGTCAAATAAACTGTTACCGAACTCGCTTTCCAATTGGGCGATTGTTTCGCGTGCTGTGTGATTTGTGGCACCGTCTTGTTGAAACCACATGTCACCCAAGTTCAGCTCTTCCATTTTGGCAAAAACAAAATTGTAATCATCGCACGGTAGTGCTCGCCATTCACGGTAACGTTCTTTCGTCGTCTTTAAAAAATTACGGTAAAATGATACCACCAGCCCATAATCCACACTAAACAGCTGAGCTGTCAATCACAGTGTTGCCAAAAAAAAAGTTACTAAAAAAGTCACCCTTTATAACTTGGTAAATTTTTAACCGATTGTAACAAATGAGGGCTCATTTTAATCAGGAAAACATTAACTTAAGTAATATTATTATCTTGAAAGAAGATTCGAAAAAAGCCCTAGTAAAAATTTGAAAAGTTGTAGAAAAAACTGAAAACTTTAATTATTATATAAATAAAAAAAGTAAGTAATAAATTGAAAAAGGAAAATTTTAATTTTATTACAAAAATTGCTACCTATTTATATTAATAATATAAAGAAAGTATATATTTTTGGAAAGACCGGGTAATATTCTTTGAAATACCGTTTAACAATTTAAAATCGGATAAAAAATGACTGAGGAACAAATGTTTAAATGAGCCAATCGCAAAAAATATTATATTACCATTATCTCAAATAAAGCGCCAACCAAATTAAAAAGTGTATTTTCGTGGTTGGTACAGCGATATTCAAATGCGATTTCTGAATATTTTGGGTGTTACAACTAAAATCCTGTTGCGAATGTGAAATCGAATTCTAATTACCAGGGAACCAGAAATATGCTCTTAAAAATCAATTTCTTAAAAATAAAAGATGCCCTAACAACGAAAAATATGCTTTTTCTTTAAAACTATGTATTTTAATGCTTATTTTATAGTAAAGTTTGACTAACTTTTGTGAAATTTATTTCAATTGCTAACAAAAGAGTCTTAAACTGAATATGTGATTTTTTTTGCAAAAATATGTTCTTATGATTAAAATATGCAAAAAATACGCTGTTAAAAGCAAAATATGCAAAAATGTGCTGTAATAAATCGATGCCAGATTTCGTCAATTGTTCTAAGACGGAAAATATCTCATCCATTTTTCAATAGGACGCATAGGAAACATAATACAGCATATTTCTAGATTTCCAAAATCTTTAAAAATAAAAAAATATATATGTTAATTATAAATTATTCTTCTACACCGCACGCAGAAAAAAGAGCATCATGTTATGATAGTTTAAGAGTATCATGTTATGATTGAAACACATTACAATCATAATATGATCCTCATAATCATATTATGATTATAGATGTTAATAAAATCGCCCTCAATGATCATTTAATGATTAGTCAGTGTATGACTGTGAGGATCATAATATGATAATTTCTTGTCCCCAAATATGTTCAATCATATTTTTTCTCTATATGCGTTGCAAAATCAATATATGGTACTCCCGCGGGCTCCAAAATCGGGTTTTTAATTATATTTTTATACATTTTTATGCATAAATTCGGATTCCGCAAGATTTCCAAAAAGGGATTTGAAATAATTTATAAAAAAGAACTCATATATGGTACTCCCGCGGGCTCCAAAATCGGGTTTTTAATTATATTTTTATACATTTTTATGCATAAATTCGGATTCCGCAAGATTTCCAAAAAGGGATGTGAAATAATTTATACTTAACATATTTGTTTTACTAATTTCAATAATATGGTTCGGTTTGATATTTCGGTTTGATATAAACGATTTTATACAACTATAGTCGTATATACTTTTGTTAATTTCCGATTTTTTCGAATATGTGGACTTTTTTTCGAGTTTGTGAAATTTTCAAATATTCTTCATATTTATTTTGAAATTCGATTTTTCAAGATACTCTAGGATTTGCTTTCCTAAACTAGCTATAAGATTGGTTAAAATAGGAAAGGGAGGAGAAAATCGATTGGTTGAGGAATACCGAAGAAAATAAAATATTGTAATATAAAAAAAAATATGAATTTAAATTTTGTTCAAGGTTTTCTAAGATTGTTAACCCTTAACTACACTAGGCCTAAAAAATTGATAAAATTTTGCAGATTGCAATTATTAAAATAATTTTGGTTGCTGTTCTTTACACACCTAATGGGAATTTAAAAAAAGTTGGAAAAAAGTTAGTTTTTTAGATTAAAAAAATTAATTTTGATGAAAGTACCTGATTTTACATTGTTAATAGTTTTATTCGATCCAAATTACTCAATTGCAAAACAATAAATATGTGGTGCATCGTTAACCCATGTTATCCGTAGGTCAAAAATGTTACATAAAATAAAAAATTTAAAAAATAACAAAATTTTGTATACATGAGGCAAAAAACGGATATCTTAAAATTATAATATCCTTAAAGCACTACTTCCACTTTCTTTTACTGGGAAGCAAATTAAAAAAATAGCACATGCTTCTTCTAATTTTTGTTTCATTAAGGTCTATTGGTCGCTACCGGTCCCTAAACTTTGGTGCTTTTGAAAAAAATTTGATTTCTTTATATATTTTTATATGAGGGTGTGTATTATTGTGTTCTATAAAACCAAAATATGATTTTTAGGGAAGGATAGTTCTGGGTTTTTTCCTTTCTATTTTTTCCCCCTCTTCCAAAATTTGCATTCATCGATTTTTAAAAACAATGTTTTTGCGTTTAAAGTGCACATCGTTAAACTTGTGACACAATTTTTCGCTAATCGCCTAATTTACTTAAGATTTTATTTTGAAAATTCAACAAAACCGAAAATCCGCTGGTGTTACATATGCTTGCCTGCCCGATCTAAGAAAATATTAGCTAATCTCGCACAAAAGTTACTTGTGATACGAAAACGTTAGTTTTTTTGTACCAACGATATTTTATTTTTCCATAAAATAGTGAGGTAAAGACCACTGCAAATGTAGTTAAAAACAGATAAAATTTCACTTAAAGAAAGGACGAATATCATTTCATTAAATTCAACTAACATTGTAATTTGTTCTTAATGTTCAAAAATGACCAACAATTGTAGTAAAAATAAACCACATGTTAGTAGTTAGTTATCACAAAACAGTCATTTGATGTGGTTTTAAATAAACTACAAGGTTAGTAAAAAATTTAATTTGTTCTACAAATGACTGACATTTACATTAAAAATAAATAAACTGTATTAAAACCCCCACCAACTACATCTTTTTAAAGCAGAAGTCCCCTGAGTGAAATATCGGATTTAAAATTTAAAAATATCTAAAAATAACGAAATAACCCGATATTTAAAATAGAAGTCCCGAAAATCCTGGGATATCCCGTTTGGCATCCCTAGTCTAGATATACTTTCACAGTTTCAATCTATTTAAGCATATCTGTTTAAGCTTCCCTTTTCGATTTCCTTAAATGCTCATTGTCCTATATACCTGCCATAGTTCGCCAGTATCGTTTTTCTTTGCTGCATTCACTGCCTTCCTTGTATTCTTCATAAAAAATTTTAAATTGGTATTCCACCATGGTGCCTGTCTTCTCGCCTGCCTCTGCTCTTAAACGGCATTCAGTGGAAAAGAATAAAAAACCGTTGGAATTTAATAAAGAGTTTAAATCCAGCGTAAATGTGGCTTTAGGACAAGAGGTAATTTGGGTCTTATTAAATATTTTTTCCAGAACCTTCTGTATATCTTCCTTGCTTTACAACCTGTTTATCCAGTATCGGTTAAGTTAAATGTCCTTTTATGATCTTCCCAAATGTATCCCTGTTTATTAGGTCGGGTCGATTTGTAGGGAGGCAAAAAAATCGCTCAACGTACAAGAAAAATCGTATTCTAGGGATCAAAATAAGAAACTTTGACGAAGGAACCATACCTCTAAAACGAATTCTGATGTCCCGACTTTTGACCCGTAGGGCGAAATTTTGAAAAAGCCCACTTTGATATTTCAGAAAGTAGGAGGAATCTCTCCAAGATTATGGGAGCTACTTCTTCTCCGGGAGACGCGCTAGCAGATTAACGCATAAATCATCATTCTAGGTGATCGTTAAGGAGTTAAAATTTAAGTTAAAAGAGGGCCTTTTTCGCCGTGTTTTTATAGCAAAATTTACAAATCTCGGAATAGAGATTTTTCAGAAATTAGGAGGAGTCTTTCCAAGATTAGGGTCTCTATTTCTTCTCCGGAAGACGCTCTTGCAGATGAATGTATAAATTATATTCAATTGGGTTGGATTCGATTGGGGCACTCTAAATGGGTCAAAGTGGGATTTTTCAATATTTGACCCTACGGGTCAAAAGTCGGGACATCAGAATTCGTTTTAGAGGTATAGGTTCTTTGGCAAAGTTTCTTATTTTGATCCCTAGAATACGATTTTCCTTGTACGTTGAGCGATTTTTAAATCGACCCGCACTACTGTTTATCCTTCTAGTCTTGCTAAGCACATCGATGCACAGAATTGAATTCTTTGTATTATTGCATCCAGTTCACAATGTGCAATTGTCCGTTTGGCAGGTCAGTGTTAACTCCAAAAGTTATACCTGTGTCCTTGAGAATTTTGAATAAATTTTGTTTAAGTTTTTAATCTCAAAAAAAAAAATCCTAGTCATATAAATATATAGAGTTTCATTTAGAATTGCACTGCATACCTGCTCTTGTTTGCTTTTTATTTTAAAAAAATCGCCAACATGCTTAAAAATCGCTAAATCTGGTAGCCTTGCTATAAGGGCTTTTATCTCTCTGAGAAAGTAAATAATCACTTTCTCAAGTTCTTTCATTCATCTGCCACTCTTTTATACACTTAAATGTGAAAAGGTTTATAAACACTAAACATAACACAAAACTTTAATAGTCGTACATCAACCACGAAAGTTAATAATTCAATTTAAATCTTTAAAGTTAAATAACAAGTGCAAAATAAAAACTATTATAAACAAATAAATATGGAATCCAATACATTTAGAGAATTTGGGAAAGCCGCTGTAGACTACATAGCAGATTATATGGATAATATAAGAGATCTGTATGGAAAATTGTGATAAATATTATGAGATCTTTGATACATCACATTGAAATTTACCGAGGGTCTTCAAATTTGATAAATTTTTTGTACACACATACTTGGCGCGATAACACATCTATTTTTATATTCAGTTTTTCAAATTTTTAAATTCTGGCGATTTGTTCATGGTTTTAAGTTTCCAAAAAATTTTAAAAGCCAAAAAATTATGTAAATTTGAAGATCTTGATTTCCGTAAGTTGTTATAGGATTTCTCTGGTTCAAAAAGCATTCAATCCATCTCTTTTACACTTATGTAATAAAACAAATTCAAATGCAAATGCAATTTTTAGATACATTTTTGAAAAATTGTTCTCCCCTTCAATATTTTTTAAACATGCATAAATCGCAAATTTAACATTATTTCTATGAAATTAAAATTTCGCTTTTTTAATGATGCAAATGTCATCTAATTTTCTCAGGGATGACAGAAAATACCGCTAAAATACAGTTATCGATTCAAACCAGTTTCAACTGACAATCGTTAACCCTGAAATACTGTTACCGATATAATTAAAATAACGTTATGCGTAAAATTCCATTACCGATATAACTTAAATGCCAATATTCTTAAAATACCGTTACCGAAATAACTAAAATACCGTTATTGCTTAATTAACGAAATAATTGAAATATCGGTATCCTTAAAATACCGTTATTGCTAAAACAACATTATCGAAATAATTGAAAAATCGTTATCCTTAAAATACCGTTACCGATAAAATCTGCAAATATCGGTGTGCATTGACATTACCTGAATAACTAAAGTAAAGTAATCCTTCAAATGCCGTTAACTAAATAACGTAAAAACCCTTGTCCTTAAAATACCGTTATCGAAATGAGTAAAACATCGTTACCGCTGAAATACCGTTACAATAACAATAACAGAAATATCGTTACTCCTAACATAAAGTTACCAAAATAAAAGACAATAGCATTACCTTTACACTTAGAAAATTCGTCCCGTAACTACATGTAAGTCATTCGTGTAGTAAACGGTAACAATAATTTTAACTGAAATTGTTTTCATTTTACTATGGTTGATATGTAAAATAATTATTTTTGGCAGTCAATAAAAAATATAACTAACCAAAAATACCGCATTTTAGTAACAGTTGTTTGACAACTTCGCAAAAATCTGCAAAAAATAATGAAATGCGTGTATAATTAATTAATTTTAAATAATTTTATTTTTAAATTTATTTGTTTGATTCCAGAAAATAGTAAAATAATTAAAAAAAACCTCAAAACTATTAATTATATTTAAAAGCTGGTCAAACATTTTATAAAGAATGATTAAGGGTCAATGCAGAGAGTCTGATTTCCAATATATAAAACATACAAACATAAAACATTTTCATATCGCATATTAAATAAATACTTTTTAGCTTCTCGGAATTGACTTAAGACCGTCTAATACAACATTAATTGATATATGTTTTTTTTATTGTTTTAACAGTTATTTTTACTAATATTGCAGTTATTTTTTTAGCAACGCATCCATTCCAAAAACGACCGAATCTTAATTTTATGGAATGTCCCTTTATGGATGAGGTTTTTTAATCAAGAAAATTAGATAAAATTCGCGTCACAGAAAAAGCGAAATTTATTTGTACGTAAAGATTTCGATTGATTATTGTTTAACAAATTTTAAAGTCAGAGAACAATTTTGGAAATCCTTCTAAAAACAGCAATTGCTTCAAAAATGCATTTTTTTATGTATAATTTTTATTGCATAAATGTGAAAGAAGACAACAAATCTGATTTTTTTTTTGAATTAGAGATAATCCCATAATTTCTTTCGCATATATCGCTTTTCAAAGTTACATAGTTTTGTGATTTTTTGAATTTTCTGAAAAATTTACACCGTGAAAAAATCGCGGTGGTAGAAAATAGTATATGATTTGAATATTAAGAGAATCGAAGACCCGAGGTCAAGAATTGACAATTTTTGTGAACTTTCAAAGAATGAAAGATACATATATTAAATTGTATAGATTTAAACAAAATATTTATATTTTTTCCTAAGCGATGTTTTGCCGTCAGTAGAACCGGGATACCTTTACGATTTGTTGCCTACAGAAATACCAGAAAAGCCACAAGATTGGAAGGATGTTTTAAAGGATGTGGATACAATTATTAAACCAGGCATGACACATTGGCAATCACCAAATATGCACGCATACTATCCAGCAGCATCTTCATACCCAGCAATGGTTGGAGATATGCTTTGTGATGCTTTTAGTGCTATCGGTTTCAGTTGGGTATGTTATAAAAAATGCATATTTTAGTTTTCCATTTGCACCTAAATATTTTAAAAATCTTAACGGTTATAAACAAATTTGGAAGAGCTACAAGATCGGTCCCAAAACTAGCCGGCCTAACACAGAAAACACAACAAATTTGCTTTTAGCTCGATACAAAGTAATCCGAAAGAGCCAAATCTGGCGTGATGAAGCAATTCAATATTAAGTCAATGCTTTTGGTCATCGCAAAAGTGGATGTCTGAATTGATGGTGCATGGTCTTGATGGAGCAACACTTTATTTTTGTAATCACTTAAACGTTGCAATAAGTTAGCACAATACTCACAGTTGATTGTTTTTCCTTTTTAAAGATAATCAATAATCAATTTTCCCTTGCCTGCAGATAGATCTGTCTTCGACTTCTTTGGACACGATTCTCCCATTCCAGTCCACTTCTTTGACTGTTCCTTCGTCTCAGGTGTGAAGTGGTGGACCCATGCCTTATCCATGGTTACGAATGGACCCAAAAGCTCTTTATTGCGGTGAAACATCGCTAAACACTCTATTGAAACATTTTCACGACGCTGTTTTTGTTATACTGTGACCAAACGCGACTCCCATCTTGCGCACAACTTTCTCATCTTCAAATTGCCTGTCAATATGCGATGTGCAGCAGTTGTTGAAATGCCTATCATTTCATCCAGCTCACTCACCTTCAGCCGATAATCCAATAGCGTTGGATTTTCTTAACCGTTGTTGGCGTGGACACTTCATAGGCCGACCAATACTATGTCTTGGCAGCTTGTACGGACTCGTTTAAATTCTGGCACCCAATATTTTATAGTCGTAAACGAAGGAGAAGACTCTCCAGCAGAATATAGCTCAGATATAATATTGGTTGGACTGAGACCTTTCAAATGAAAGTATTGAATTACATTATGGTGACCAATTTTTCCAGGTCAATTCACTGAGATCGTTTATTTTTGAGGGCTCCAACAAAATACTAAACAACGTGGCGCCTTGAAACTTAGAACATATATTTTATAAGGTTGTCACTTTTCACCAAAGTATTTTTTCATGTCGGCTTATTTTGGGAAAGCCCTTGTACTTCCAAAATTTACTATACCTGTTGAAACTGACTTTAGATGCCTCTTATTTCTCAAGGTTTTATGGGAAACCAAAATTTTCCAATTTAATCATAGGATTTTTGCTCCGTTTAATGGAATAGAGTTTTGAGAACAGTATTTAAAAAACGGTGTAATTTTACACAGTTTGTGGTCTACCAAGTTGATGTGAACGCACCAATAACGGGATGCGAACATCACAAGCGTATAAGTTATAGATGTACATTTTTTGAAAATGTATGTTTTTTTTCGCCAGACATTCATAATTATAATTAAAATTTGCTAACGCACTGCGTGGACTGCACAGAAAAAATTATTGTCAAAAAAATTTTAATTAAATTTTTGTTTGGATTCAAGGTTAATAAAATGTTTAATTGAAAATCCATCTTTTAGTACCCATAACGACAACAAAGAAAAATAAGTACAAATTCAAATCAAAAGTCTCCAAAATTAAAAAAACAATCTAGAAGTGTTTAAAGAAAATTTTTCGGAAAGTACCCCCCATTGTCAAATTAAAAAAAAAAATCGCTAAATTTTAAAAAATTTACAAATTGTCAAAATTAAAAATTCATTATTTGGAAAAATTACAAAAACATTTAAAAATCTCCAAAATTTAAAAATTAAATTACTTAAATTTATATTAACCTCCAAAATTGAAAACAATTTAAAACATCCATATCTCAAAAATTTAATTTTAAAAAACATCTCAAAAATTTTTAAATAAAACTCAAATTGACAAAAATAGCTAACATTTAAAATAAAAACTCTATAATTAAAAAAAAAGTGTTAAAATTGAAAAAATTTTAAAATTAAAAAAATGATAAAATTGAACAAAATCGCCACAATTAAAAAAAAAATATCAAAAATTGTAAAATCACCAAAATTACAAAAAAATCGCCGAAATTAAAAAAAAAAAAATACAACTCAAACATGTTTTTGAGATATGGATGTTTTAAATTGTTTTCAATTTTGGAGGTTAATATAAATTTTAGTAATTTCATTATTAAATTTTGGCGATTTTTTAATTTTTTTTTTGTAATTTTTCCCAATAATGAATTTTTTAATTTTGACAATTTGAACATTTTTTAAAATTTAGCGATTTTATTTTTTATTTTGACAATGGGGGGTACTTTCCGAAAATTTTTCTTTAAACACTTTTTTGAAAGGTTGGCACCCAAATCAAATAATGGTTTTAGTATAATTGAATTGTTTGTTCCGGTAACGATATTTTATTCTGTATCGATATTACTAAAAATTAGAACCTTTTTAATCATAAAAAAATGTTATTTGTTGTGTGCAAGATTATTTGTTTTCGGTTAAACGCTTTAATGACCATTAGTGTGTCCCAAATTATTTTTTGTTTTTCGATTTTCATGGGTGGTCAAGCTTAATTTGAATACTTATGGGGTAAAATATTTGAGATTTTTCTAAAGAGATCGCGCAAATCGATTTTTTCCCAAAAATTTGGGATTTCGGACTTTATTCGAATTTTATTTATAACTTGGTCAGTAACTCTGATTTTCTTAGCTTCGATATTTTTGAAGAAAAAAACTCCAAATTTTATTTGTATGTACCATAAGTTCCGTTAATGTTTTTGTACATTTGCCTACCGTATATTTTATTTTTTGGTAATTTTTAAATAAATTTTGTAATTAACGCTTTATAACTTTTAAAATGTCTACTAAAATTGAAATAAAAACTACACACAGAAAACAGTTTTGTGGTTGCAATAAAATTTTTTGCCAACCGAATTTTTGTGGTTCCACGTACTATCACTATTATTAAATTTTAATACTATTGTAACAACCGACATTTATTTACAAATTTCAAATTTTTATTGAAACAATTGAATATTTTATGTTTATGGACTATAATATTCTATAAATAGATTCACATGCGTTCAACAAAATTTATTTAATTAATAAAAAAGTGTATGACTCGAACTGGGTTCGAACCGTCGATTTTCCGTTTGTCAGGGAAGTACTTTACCTCTAGCCTAAACCTTTTAGGCTTTTTTAAATTGCAACCTTGAATATTTTTTAGTTTCAAATTTAAATATTTGTCTCAAAATAGATTTGTTGTAGAGTTACCAAAACTATAAATAAATTGTATATTATTTTAAAATTATTTCATTTACTTTTAAATTTTAAAAAATTAAAACCAAAAGTTTATTTTTCGATCTTTTATCATAAATTATGATGTGAGCAAGATTATTCAAGTTCAAGATTTATGGTCTTAATACTATAGTCAAAAAATGTTGTTGTTTATTTAATAAACAATAAAAACACAGTGTATTATGACTTGAGATTCTAGCCTATACACGAATAATGTTTATTAGTTAAAAATGTTTTATTTTTGATTTGAATTAGTTCAATTCTTCCAATTTTGTTTTTTACTTCTCATCGGGTAAATAAAACAATACGGGTAAAGCGTTGATCTTTTTCCTTCAAAATTTGGGTAAAATATTCTACCCCTTCTAAATTGGTTCTCTGATGCTTTTCGGTGACGCGAAATGAAACATGTAAGGACCTGTCAGTAGATAAAGTCTGCGGGCAAAAACTTTTTTGAGTAATAAATTAACATTGCAGGGTTTTTTTTTATCAAATAACAAATGATCTTGAACTTGAATAATCTTGCTACATCATTATTTTATTAATAAAAAAATTTCATGCTGCAAACTGGGATCGAACCGGCGACCTCCTGCTTGTCAGACAATCACTTTACCTCTGGCCTAAACCCCAATTGAATTTATGTTTTTCAGTTTCAACCTTGAATGTTTTTTTGTTTCAAATTTAAATATCGCACTTAATCAACAAGAGGGTATTAACTCAAAATTTTTAAAATATCACTTTTTTCAAGAAATCAACTAACAACATCAATATGTATCTCTTGTAAAAATTTTAACGTATTCCGATTACTCTTTCATCTCGAAAACCACTTTTGAGACCATTTTCATGATAATGTAGTGATTACCTTTAATTCAACAAAAAGGTATTATTTCAAGTTAATACAAAAGTTCAAATAGAAATGAATCGTATATTTTCATAAAAAAGGTATTATTTTGATTTGAGCCTTTATTTATGTTAAAAATAATCAAACTTTTTTATTTATATTTGGTTGTATTTTGAGTTGATACTGTTTTGTTGATTAAAATTTGTTATATTCTATAAATTTAAATCAGGAGTGCCCAAAAGTTCCTTATGGAAGAGCAAACACCAATACATTTAAAGAAAAACTAATTTTTATTCAATATTTTTTGTTGTAAAAACCAATACATACAAAGAAAAAAGAAAAAAATATTTCAATGTTTACCAGCAAAGCATACGAAAGTGTTGTTGCTTTGCACTTGCGTGTATACAGTGAAGAACGACAAAAAAACTAATAAGACAAAGTTGTTTGTGTATTTCGTATTGCTAGTGCTGAGCGCTCTATATGTGTATTAAAACACACAGCCTATAGCTAAGTGTTTTTACAAAAACAAATGAGCACCAACCGCATAGGCCTTGGGCACCCCTGATTTAAATCGATAAAATTTCAAAAAAATGGTATTAACTCAAAAAATAGATTTTTTTTGCAATGAGTGCTAAAATTTTAAACAACAACAATGTATATATATATTCAAATGGAATTTGCTTATTATGATATGTTTGAATTTTTAATTTCTGTTAAAATGTGGCCATAAACAGTTTTTTGACTCTACTGAAAATTTTAAAATTTTGAGTTAATACCCTCTTGTTGATCAAGTGCGATATGTGTGTCTAAAAATAGATTTGTATGTACAAGGTGGCGCAAAAGTAATCCTCCTATCAGAAAATGCTATAAATTTTGCGATTGGCCCCTAATGTCAGTTCTGTTTTGACATTTGTGTAGTAAACACATGCGAAATACACGTTAATAAACAAGGTTACGCTACACTGCTCCAGAACGCGGAATATTGGTGACTATTTATTTGACCAATAATCGGTCGGTGACTTTGGCACAACGTGAATTTCGTCGCAGATTTCCTGGCCGTCCAACGCCTACTGGTGAAACACTGCGACGTTTAGCCGCTCGCCTCGAAGAGACTGGCACAACACGAGATGCTGCCAGGCGTGGCAGACCCCGGAGTAGCCGTTCTGCAGAGAATATTTCTGCTGTAGCCGAGGATGTCATGGAAGCGCCGTCGACATCGACCAGACGACGTGCCACGCAAATGGGTATCAGTCGACGGTCTTTACAGCGAATTTTGGTACAAGATTTGAAGATGTTTCCGTACAAAGTCCAGACGGTGCATCAGATGTTAGCTGCTGACCGTCAATCGCGTGTAACATACGCTCAAGCCATCCTTAATCACCACCAAGAGGAAGATGATTTTTCATCAAAAATAATCATGAGTGATGAGGCCCATTTCCATCTTAGCGGGTACGTAAATAAGCAAAATTTACGCTTCTGGGGCACTGAAAATCCGCGTGTAACCCACGAAGAGCCATTACACCCGCTCAAAGTCACTGTATGGTGTGCTGTTTTCGCTGGAGGAGTCATCGGACCTTTTTTCTTCGAAGACGTCGCGGGCCAAACGGTTACTGTGAATGGTGAGCGCTACAGAGCAATGATCAACGAGTTCTTTTTGCCGCAACTTGATGAATTGGGATAGGAAAACATGTGGTTCCAACAGGACGGTGCAACGGCACACACTGCACGTGCCACAACCGATATGCTGAAGGATGCATTTCCCGGGCGCCTAATCTCCCGTTTTGGCGATTTGCACTGGCCAGCAAGATCGCCTGATTTGACCGCTCCAGACTTCTTTTTGTGGGGCTTTTTGAAGTCGCGGGTTTATGTCAACAAGCCTCAGACTCTTGCAGCTCTTAAAGACAATATCCGTCAAGAATGTGAGGACCTATCGCCGGAAGTTTTGGCCAAAGTGATGGAAAATGCCATAAAAAGGGCTCAAATGACAATCAACTGTGGCGGCGGCCATTTACATGACATCATATTCTCGACTTGATGTAAAAAAAAATTAAAATACCAAATAAAAATAATCCACAAGAAGAATCAAAGTTTTTCATTTTTTTTTTTTAAATTACAGCCAAAAAACATCGGAAGGTTATTTTTGCGCCACCTTGTACAACAGAAATCTTAATATTTTATTAGAGTTACCAAAACTATTAAAAAACTCTATATTATTTTAAAATTGGCAACGAAAACTAATATTTCAGATAGAGTGCTTGTGTATTTGCAGACGAAACTAATATTCGATTTTTAACTGCAAATATTTTATTCAAGGTATAAAATCTCTGAAAAGTGGTAGGTTAGAGGATAATAAGGTAATGTAGAAGATAATAGTTTTTCAATATTGATTAGGAAAACCAATATTTTGAATGATGTGACTGTGTTTTGGTTTATTTTATATATTTTCTGTTAATAATATATTTAAATTATTCTGATGATGAATTTTAAGTACTTACAATTAAAATTATTGAATAATGATTATATTTTGTTGGTTACAATGGAATTCCAACCAATTTGTTATCTGTGCGTAATGATGCATTTAAAAAATGGATAAATTCTAAACAATTTGGTAAAATAAATATATTAATTTTCTCTTTCTGTTCTCCATAGTTATAACCATTAAAAGATTTGTACCCATTTTATAGAATTACGAATTTTATAAGCTGTTTGACAGTGTTGCATGGGATTTGCTTTAAACTTTGAATTAGAGCAGAGTTTTGCTCTAATTACGCGTGAATGTGATTTCAAAAACTTTTAATCCTCTTTAAAATACACTTTTAAGAAACGGATCCCTCAAACGGCCATTTTATTACTTTAAATTTTTATAAACTTTTCTTAATTTTTTTCTTACAGATCTGCAGTCCAGCCTGTACTGAACTTGAAGTTGTTGTCATGGATTGGTTAGCAAAATTTCTTAAACTACCCGAGCAATTTTTACACACAACAGATGGTCCCGGTGGTGGTATTATACAAGGTTCAGCTTCAGAATCTATACTTGTAGCTTTGATAGCAGCCAGAGAACTTAATGTAAGACGTATACAATTGGAACATCCCGAAATGACTGAAAGTGAAATACGTGGAAAATTTATAGCATATTCAAGCGATCAAAGTAATAGTTGTGTAGAAAAGGCTGGTTTGTTGGGAGCTGTACCTATACGTTTACTGCCAGCTGGAGAAGATATGATTTTTAGGGGTGAAATGTTAGAAAAAGCTTTGGAAGAAGATTTAGCCAAAGGTTTAATACCCATCATTTGCATTGCCACTTTGGGTACTACCGGAACTTGTGCTTATGATGATATCGAGTCATTGGGTAAAATTTGTAATCAACATGATATATGGCTACATGTTGATGCTGCGTATGCTGGTGCGGCTTTTGCTCTGGATGAATTTTCCCATTTAAGAAATGGCTTAGAAAAGGTGGACTCCTTAAATTTCAATTTACACAAATTTTTATTGGTCAACTTTGATTGCACTGCCATGTGGTTAAAGGATGCCAATAAAGTCGTGGATAATTTTAATGTGGAACGTATTTATTTGAAACACAAATATGAAGGACAAACTCAAATACCTGATTTTAGACATTGGCAAATACCTTTAGGTAGGCGTTTTAGAGCTCTAAAAGTTTGGATCACTTTCCGTACAGTAGGCGCTGAAGGTTTCAGAGCTCATGTTCGTAAGCATATGGCCCTGGCTGAGAGATTTGAAAATTGTGTTTTATCAGATTCGCGCTTTGAAGTGGTTACCAAGAGAACTTTAGGTTTAGTTTGTTTCAGACCTAAAGGTGACAATAAACGTACCACCGATTTGTTATATAATATTACCGAACGTAAAAAAATTTACATGATTCAGGCCAAACATCGTGGTAGACACTTTTTACGTTTTGTTGTTTGTGGCATGGAACCAAAGGTTGAAGATATCGATTTTGCCTGGCAAGAAATACAATCACAATTGGATGTAGTTTTAGAACAAGAAGTTTTAAAATCTGTCAAAGCGTCCGATATTGGTACAATCAGTCAACAGTTAAAATCAGATTTATACATTACCCCTCCATCGGGTTTGGAAAAATCGAAATAATAAAAATTGTAAAAGCTATTGTATTTTTTTTTTTAATTTATTTTAATAAAAACTTTATTTAAAAACATTTATTTAGAACAAAATTTATTTTGAATATTTAAGATTATAAAAAAAGAAGAAAACTTTTGGACTGCAATAATGTCAAAAACTTTTTCTTTCCTTTTAACAATAAGTTTGTAAAAGTTTTTACTGGAAGGTGTTCGTTTACACAAATATTCAGTAAAAAATAGTAAGAAGAGAGAGTAAAATGACAGGTTGTTGACAGAAAACTTACAAGTTTTTACTGGTTAAATTTTTGCCAGTACGAATTTGTAAGAAGAAAAAACATATGATTGAAAAAATTTGCATGTATTTTTAGTAAACAAAAACAAATATTAAATTAAATATTAATTGTCTATGAATTTAAAGTGCAAAATATTAAAGAATTAACTATGGAAGAAATTAAAAAACATTCTAAATTATTCCTGGTCGACAATTTCAATTAACTTTTATCTTTTCCATAATGACCAGTTGACTCTTTTTTAATATTTGGTATTTAAAATCAGCTGTTTTATAAATTTTACCAATTGTTACAAATTTTCCGTTCGTTTACTTTTTTGTAAATTTGTCTTACTCTCTGTAATTTTGTTACTGAGAAATTTTAACTGGACTTTACTGGGAAAGTAATCGAACTTAATGTGTGTGTCGTTGCTGAAGAAAAAGTAAATTTAATTAACTTGCAAATTTTAATTATCTTACAAAACATATTCTATACAATTTATACACCCCGAATTTGTTTCCAATCGAACGATTCGGCTGTGGTCACCGAATGTTCCAGTTGTGACCACAGAATTTTCGTTGAGGCAACAGAAATTTTGTTATCGCACTCAAATTTCTCATGCATTGACAAATTTACGGTTCTCACAAATTCGGCTTTCTGAGTGTATCGGTGTTATCTCACTCCACTAATCACTATAATGTAAACAAAACCATATGGTTCAAGATTACTTTATTGACATATGTCATTGGTAACCTGAAGGATTATTTGAGAAAGATTATTTGAGTTCAAGATCATTAGTTTTTTGGGTATAACTTCACTTTTACGCAGATGTTCTACCGACACCTTCCATTGTAGTTTATATAGAACAGTGTTACACAACCCACAATCCGTCAATGGGTCAATAAAGTTGGATACCCTACGTTGAGAAGCGCCAATACACTCCTTTCAACACGTTCCAAAAGGTGTAAAATAGACTTTGAAGCTCCTGTTCATATATGGCAGTTGTATTCCATCTTCGATCGGATAAACAGGTGATATAAATAGAAAAAAAATCAAATGGGGTGAAGTATGTCCTATCGAAGGCACTTAAATGCTTCTTTCGACACTTGAAAAACGTGTTTATTTCAACGGACATGACACTGAATTTTCATGCCCAGAACATCAAGAGTATCTGATCTCAATATTTATGCCACCCGTGTTCTTTTGTTTCTTTCAGTTAATGGATATTTTTATTCCTTTTGACTACAACCGTTTGAACTATTATACTGCAAAACTAATTTATCGTTGGTTCCCGCTATCACATATTCAGAAAACGTTGTTGTACCCAAACGTTCTTTTTTTTTCATGTGCAATATTTAATTTACTTTTATTCGAAATAATAATTGTGAAATCAACTTAATACAAAGAATTTAGAATTATGATTCACTTCATAATTTCAATTAATTTGATTAATTTGATCACAGCACTCTTCTCGTATTCAATTACACTCTTTGAATGAAGTGATTTACAGTCAGACTAAATGCGTAGACGTACAGCTTTTCGGTTTCCTTTCTGTGCTACCTTCTGTACGTACAATCGCTGGTAAGGAATTGCTTTCCTTTATAAATTGGAATCTTTTTGCGCAGAAATTTCCATAATGGTAATTCCCTAAAGTATATGACAGTCAAAATCGGTCTATACTTCACGGATTGATGATTTCAAACTCATAGTAACTTCAAAAGGAAATTTCCTTGTGCGAATATGGAAATTTATAATATTCACCAGCCAATTGCGATTTTTCCCCTGATATTGTAATTTAATTAATTTAGGTTTGGCTATTATCAAGGCCAAAGTTTGCAAAACTTTTCAAATTTTCCTAGCACGTTCAAAAAAAATGTTTAGTTTAATAGAAACTTTAGACTTTATTTCCACAAAATGGAGTTTCAGAAAAAAACTTGAAGAACTTCGATGTTGTCGATTCAAAGGTTCGAAGGAAAAAAAATTATAGCGCAACAATTTTGGCTCCACCTCAATTTCAGACACTTCATAATGTCAGCTTTTGCAATAACCTTGAAAGGTTATTTACCAATTTGCCTCGATACTCACTAGTAATCTTCAATCTAATCATATGTTCGGGTTGCCATGAAGTTAAACAAAACAATATAGCCTCTGTATAACAGTTTGACCAACGGATATTCTTAATAGAAGATAAGATAGAGCTCAATAATTGCTATTATAAGAAAACTGGTAGATGAAACAAATAATTTCTAGTGAAGTTAATATTGTGCATTGCAATCAGACCTAGCGCTATTAAATTACGAGGTACTATATACAAATAATAGATGATCGCCTGTTACAGACCCCACTCAGAGATTGTAATCAAGTCCTGATTGAACGTGTCATTAATAATCTGCGTTTTGCCATAAACCTCAACAAGGCTTGACCTACGATCGAAGGATAATGAATTAGAAAGAGAAGATAAGGTTGAAAGTTTGAGCAAGAAGATCATTAATAAATATAAGAAAAAGGGAGGGAAAAAGAACAGAACAGAACCATGCCCCTGAATTTAGCTAAAACTCATTTGATGAGATTATTTCTATAACAACACATATAGTGCGATCACTGAGAAAGCTCGAAATAAAAAAGAGAAGTCATTACCGACAGCGCGCCGCACCACACACGATAGAATGCCTTGGAAATATCTAAAGCAACCACTTACTCTCACTAAAACGATGCATGAACCGATTCCAACGCTCCGAAAGGAATGACAACAGGTATCCAGTAGAGCTTCCTCTACGGCAGTTACCATGCTCTCTCTCCATCACCTTCGAGAGTGCAGAGCATATCGCGATTGGGCGGTAACTTTCAGGATTATTAGCCCTTAGGATTGACTGAACATTTGGAAACTTCCAGCATGATGGAAAACTTTTCGTAAAGAATCTTTTCAAAACTAAGTACTTTGGAACACTCTTTTCTCGCCTGGTTGCATAACAGTTCAGTATAAGCGTTTTTTTTTTTTGCATCACGCAAAACTCTGAAAACGAAAAGGATGGGGAAATGGTGCAACGACCCGTACTGCCGAGAGTTGCAAATCTTCTCTCACTTCATACTTGTCAGTACATGACAACAGTAAAAGGTCGGAAGTATTTTCGGGTTCACCTTCAACTCTCTGAATGTGCGTATGTTGATATGCGGCGAATAGCTCAACCTAAAGAACTTCGGGAGTTGCATGACTCGAATGATGAAGCCAGGTTTAGTTATGGATATTGAAATCACAAGCAACGATAATTTAATGAAACTTTGATATGTTGTAGGGAACAAAAAAATTTTTTATGGGCGCAAATCGCCTGTTTAGGTGTTGAAATGTGTTGTCAAATTTCACCCGAAGCTTACTGCCTTCGCTTATTTTAATCTGAGAAAAGAATTAAAAATATTTATATTTTATTTAAAGAAATGAATATCAGAACTCTTTAGAAAGAAATGACTTGGAAAATATATTCGTTCAATTGAGTTTTTTTTAGTAATTGTCACCCAAAAGAAAAAATAGCCAAATTCGCGTAGTTATAGCAATGTACTTTAACAGTTTTTAATTTATTTGTTGTACTATTTTTCTTTATTAAAAAGTTTTAGTTATAACATTAATTGTAAATAAAATCTTTTTTTGAGTTGTAATGTATTCATCGGCAGTAGCAGCAACTTCCTTCCAAGTATATTCTACAATTTTATGAAAATTCTCACTTTTTTCGAAAATTAAAATTTTAAAAACATATTTTAAAACTTTTTACAAACTATTTATGATTTTTTCATAGTTCTTAAACTTTTTTCTTGAAATTTTTCTCTTTTGATTTTCCTTCTAGCAGAGTTGTATTTTAATGCTAACTATTTTAGCGGAGTCGCATTTTGGTATTGTTTTTTGCCCAAAATACAACTCTGAAAATATCGAATAGTTACTTTTAAGTATTGAGTACCCAAAAAAAGTCAAATACTCGATACCTATTACTCGTTTTTTTTTACCAGCACTACACAGTATTTAAAATAAATATAATATAAAAATAAATAAATTAAATTGGCAACAATATTTCATTAGCTTAAAAATCACCTAAAATAGACAATCGAAAGGAAAATATTTTGTTAGCAACTTGATTTTTTTTTTAATTTTTAGATAAAAAAAAAAAAAAAATTTTAACCTATTTTTAATTGACCGAATAATTATCTTATGACAAATAGTGCTAATAAGTATGCGGCCGAATAGTTAAAACCTGACGAATACGGTGAACAGTAACCGAATATTCGTGACATCTCAAATAAGTGTTTTAAATGGTATTCTAGTAATTCCATTCCTTGTTTTTTTAATAACGGCGCACTATATTAACGACTACTAGTACTTAATACATTTAAAATTAGCTAACATAAGCAATGCACACTCCCAATGAATTAAAAATACTAATGTACTAAAACTATAACTGTTATATCGAGTGTTGCCAGAAGCTCATCTCCCCACTTTGCGTTATATGCGTTATTTGTAAAGTCAGCAAAAAATTTTGCTGAGTCAGCAAAATTTTAGTCAGGAATGTGCTAGCAAAAAAATTGCTAAAATCAGCAAAATCAAAATTAGTAGATTCAGCAAAAGTTTTGCTAACACTTAGTAGATTAGAAATAAAAAAGCCTTGTATGAAAAACAGATACAAAAGCCTTCCATGGTTGATTTTTTTATATGTCTTATTAGATTTGTACGTTTTAGTATCATTTTTTATATGTGTGTCTGAGACTTGGTTCGACGATTCTATTACTAACTCTATTGTTGAATTAAAAAATTTTCGACTATATCGCTGTGATAGAAAAACTCCTTGTGGTGGTGTTGCTATGTATGTTAGGAATGGAATTATAAGCAAAATGTGTAGAAACTCAAATAATGATCGAAACCTGGATAACAATACAAGAATACATTCACAAGAAAATTCAAACCCTAAAAGGAAAACTGATGCTAATATAGAGTACCTGTTTATTGAAATTATGGCGAATCACTCTAAATTATTAGTTGGAACTGTCTACAGGCCGAACTCAAGAGTAAAAACAGATGATTTTTTTAAAATAGTGGAAACTCTCACTGTAAAATATGAAAATGTCATAATATGTGGAGATTTTAATTCAAATATTCTCATTGAAAATCATCTTATCAATAACATGAGATCTTTTGGTTTGGAACCAACAAATTCTAATACCCCAACTCACTTTACTACTACAACAAATACTCTATTGGACATATTTTTTGTTAATAACATACACAAAGTTCTACTAAATGACCAGCTATCAGCACCATGTTTTTCAAAGCATGATCTGTTATTCTTAGATTATGATTTTCGGTTACACAATATTTGTAATGATGTCACTTTTTATGATTTTAAAAATATAAAATATAACACTTTGATGTCTGAGCTATCCCTGATTGATTGGAATTCCATTTATTACATGCCTTCAGTTGATGACCAGTTAAACTTTTTAGAACACAACATATCAAACGTTTTTAAGAAATCTGTGCCTCTTAAAATTTTAAAGCAAAATACTAAAAAGAAACCATGGTTTAATTCTGAAATTAAATTGGCTATAAATCGAAGAGATTTTGCATATAAGCAATGGAAACTCTTTAAAATCCAAGATTTTAACGTATCGTACTGTGATGCCCGGAGAGAAGTGAATAGATTGATCCGAGTTGCAAAATCTAATTATTATTCTAATCGTTTCTCATCTGCTGTCGGATCTAAAAAAACCTGGAAGACCATAAAAGAAATTGGTATTGGTAAATCCTCATCAATAGTTGAAAATGGAATAGATGTGGATAGTATTAATGAATCATTTATAAATCTGCCTAATGTACATTTAAATTCTAATTTCTATGATCAGAACGCAGAACTTCGAGGCAATTTATTTTCTTTTGATTGTATAAATCAAGCAGATGTTATATTAAGCTGTCGATCTATAAAGTCCAATACATCCGGTTTTGATAACATTCATCCGAATTTTTTGAAAATTATTTTACCATACATGCTGCCTTTTATAACATATATTTTCAATAATATTATTACGAAGAGTATTTATCCCAAAAATTGGAAATATGCCAAAATTATACCAACTCCAAAATCAAACAAAGATTATCGCCCGATTGCCATATTACCATACTTATCTAAAGATTTTGAGCGTATACTACATCAACAGATAACTGAATTCATAAAGAATAATGATCTTTTTACAAATCGACAATCAGGTTTCCGGCCTAAACACAGCTGCATAACTGCGCTCGTGGATGTGTCGGAAGAAATACGTAGAAGTATTGATGGGCGTGAAGTATCCTTATTGGTGTTATTAGACCATTCAAAAGCATTTGATATGGTGGATCACAACGTTCTTTGTCTAAAGTTGAGTACAATCTTCAATTTCTCTCCAATGTCTGTTCGTTTGATATCTTCATACTTGTCGGATCGTTGCCAGTCTGTCTTTGCAGATAATAAAATTTCACGTGCCCTACCAGTTTTAAAGGGTGTACTGCAAGGGTCGATACTTGGGCCTTTACTATTCACAATTTATGTTAATGACCTTACACAACAATTATCGCATTGTAAAATCCACATGTATGCTGATGATGTACAACTTTATATAAATAGCAACAAAAGTAAAATAAATGATTGTATTGATAAACTTAATGCTGATTTGGATCACATTTACACATGGGCTAATGCAAATGGTTTATGTCTTAATCCATTGAAGTCTAAATGTTTAGTTATTAAAAAAAAATCCCTAAAATTGTCTTTTGAACCGACGATATTACTAAACAATCAGAAAATTGATATAGTATCCACTGCCAAAAACCTTGGTGTTATTTTTAATGATACACTCACCTGGTCTAACCATATAAACGTTGCTGCTGGAAAAGTATACTCAATGCTACGTACTCTATGGCACACCCAGTATATAACTCCATTAAATGTTCGCATATTGTTGGCGAAAACTTACCTATTGCCTACTCTACTGTACGGATGTGAAATATTTGCAAGCTGTGACACTAAATGCAGTAAGAAACTTGCATCTACTTACAATGCTATTCTTAGATATGTTTTTAATTTAAGGAAGTTTGACTCCATCTCTTTATATTCAAAAAAACTTTATGGAGTTACTTTCAAAGATCTTTTGAAAATAAGAACACTGATTCTTTTGCATAAAATTATATATACCCGGAAACCATCGTATTTGTTTGATAGACTTGAGTTTTCAAACTCCCAGAGGAATAAGGACATTACCCACATATTGTTTCAAAACTCTTTATCAAAGTGGCAATTTTTGTGAACTCAATACGTCTTTGGAACTCATTACCATCATCCATTCAGTTCTTAAGCAACGCATTACATTTTAAAAAACAAATATTTGAACTTTATAGATAAACGAGCCTAAAAATGTTTTTGATTCTGAAATTTAAATAAAAATTGTACCTATTTATTGTCATCATTTGTTTGGTTATATTTATTTTTTATAATATTTATTTATTTTAAAAAATTTTATTTTATTATTTTTATATTTTTTTTAATTTTACATACCTGCCCACATTTTTCTTTTTTTATATTTTAATAATAATAATCATTTTTTCCTATTATTGTTCCTTAAAAATAATGTTACAATATAAAAATCCATTACTTTAATTATAAGATTTTTAATCTTGTTGTTTTGGAAATCAATAAACTAAACTATTCAACTATTTTCCTCTTCTCTACTACATCTTGACATGCCGCGACATCTGTTTCATTCTGCGTATATCTTTCAATCTGGTTGTCGTCCACACTATTAATGTGCTTATCAGCACAATTTTTTTTAGCAAAATTAATTAGTAAAACATTAGTATATTAGTAAAGCATTAGTATAAAACAGTTAAGTGCTGAATAAGTATAACAAAAATTTTAGCTGAAAACACGATTTTAGCAAAAAAATTTGCTAAAAAATAGTATACCTGATTTACAAGACGTTTTACTAACTTTTGTACTAACTTATTTTTTTGAGTGTAGTATGGGAATATCGAAGTCAACTTTGTATTTTTTTTTTTTTTTATATAAAGTTGATAGAAATTATATGTCAAGTATAAACAACCGCAGACCAAGTACTTATAAACAATAATGTATTTTGTAATATTACAAAGTTCCCTTTGTTGATGATAAGTACTATTGTACTTTACAAGATTTCACTTTGTTCGTTTTTCAATTTTACAATTTTGATTTTTCCCATTTTTAATTTTTTGTGTGTGTTTAATAGATTACCATTTTTACGAGTTTTACTCCGTTCGATTACCTAAAATCTAGCAAAACCTAGTACAAATTTTAAGGGAGAAATTTTACTAAATTTTATTTGAATAAGCAAAATCTAATAACATACTTTTTAAAGTTTAAAAAAATAGAGCACCTAAACATGAGATTGGACCCATAAAAAAATAAGTGTTCCTTTTTTTATTTTCTTTATCGCATATCCAAATTTCATTAGGATCGGGTGACCCCCCTTGTTAGTTTCTTATTATAATACGCTTATTTGAAGCATCTATAGACAATTTAAAAAACCCCTCCTGCAGGCGGGCTTGGCAGTTAGAGGGTTGACATAATTTTACTTAAATTTAAATATTTTCAGAATATTAGTTTTTTTTTTCTTTTTTACAGTTTTTTAGTTTAGCAAACATGTTTGTTTTTGTATTTTTTTAAATTCAATGAAATCGGAAAGTGTAAATTAGGAAAAATTGAATTTCGTCTCGGGAATTCACGGTTTAAAACCCCTAATTACAAATAGAAATTCTCAATTACATATGAAATTTTCACAATTTCATTTGAAATTTATCAATTTACATTAAAAACTTCTCAGTTTTAGCTGAGAATGGTGTAGACTAAATATTTTGTACGTTTTGATGACCAGGGCAGACTTTCAGGATTTAAGAAATCGAAAATATACAGTAAAAAATAAAAAATATGCGCTTAAAAAAATATGCATTTAAATTGACATATGCACTAAAAAAATAAAAAAAGAACCGTTATTACCAAAAATTTGTTTTTTACAACTTCTCTTATTTTTTTTGAGTTTATGGCTACTGACGAGTCCTTGAATTGGACGAAACTGCGGCAGTATGGCATATCCATTGTATCCATTAAATTGTTTAATAAAAATGTTTTCTTCTACATCCCCCTGTAAAAAGCTAACTAAAAAAATCTACAGTAATTAATTGTAATAAAATTAATTACGTTGGTCATTAAATGACGGTTACAATCATGTTACCCCAAAAATAAGTTTTATTTATGTTTGCTCGAAAAAATAAAATATTAAAAAGCAGACCATTTTATAAAAGCCTTCTCCACAAGGATCAATATGGTATGGTGTATTTGATTCAGTTCTTCGACATTTACCTCTTTATGTTTTTTTTTTTTTGTTTCAAAATTTAAAATTAACTGTTATTTTCGGTCCCTGCTTAAAAATGCTTTATTTGCTTATTTTTAGTTAAATCGTATTGTTTTGTTACAAAATATGCAATTAAATTAAAATTATGCAAAATTCATTAATTTTGCATAATGAAAATTATTCAAATTTTAGGCCATACTCTATATTTCTTTGGTAGAGTGTATTGTATATCTTACCAAAGGTAGAGCTTGCACATAACAAACAAGTTTTCAATTTATTGTTGAGCAATGGTGATAATTTTTAACTTCGAACTCATATATTAGTTCTCATTTAGTGGGAAAACTAGGTTATATGAATGTTTGATGTGTTGAATGGGATTGTCACTTCTTTCAAAAGGTGTTTTTGGGAATTGTGGGAACCCGAAATAGATCTATCACCACATTCCTGAAAGTGGTCAATTAATAAATTTGAAAACAAAAACTCTTTAGATAATTTGTTAGGACAATATCCTAATAAATTTTCATTGCACAATTAAAGGTCGGAAAAAACATAATTTTTAATTTAATAAAAATTATATCAAAAATATGCAAATATGCATTAAAATATGCATTATTAGCAAAATATGCATTTATAACTTAATACGCAAAAATTTGTTAGAACAAATCGATGCTATTTTGTTGCAAATTCGGAAAAGTCTTTGTTGGAAATTGATTTTGGACATTTGTCTATGAAATGATGAAAAATGTATAAATATTTATGAAAAGTCTCATAGCCATTTTTATGAAAAATTTCATAAATATTAAAATTTTTCATAGATTTTCGTTCAATGAAACTGTTTTTCAAACATGATGAATCTTTTTTTTCTGAGTATATTTTAAAATCCTTTCAGTTTTTTTTTCCAATTACAAATTTTTTAAATTTTCTCTATTTCAGCTTCAAAAATGGACAACGTAAAATCTTCAACGCCAAGATACGTAATAAAGAAGTACCACCTGTTGCCGCTATTTTGCCAAAATCGATTAATGATGTACAAATTGTGATAATTGGAGCAGGATTGGCAGGTCTGTCTGCGGCTAATCATCTAATCAAACATGGTTTTAAACGCACCATCATACTCGAAGCCACTAATCGTTATGGAGGACGCATTAATTCCAAACAATTTGGTGATGCATTCTGTGAATTGGGTGCTAAATATATAAGTATTGATATATCCCGTAATTCCATATACGAATTGTTGAGACAAACTCCGGGTTTACCCAAGAAAATTGAACAGAAAACCGATACATTGTATGTGGATACAAAGGGAGAGAAAATTTCCAAACATATACCAAATATAGTGGATGTTTATTTTAAAAAGCTGTGCGCTGGTATAGAATTGAAAAATCGTTATAAAAGAGGAAATCTTCATGAATTGGATAATGTTTATACATATTTTCAAGCGGAAAGTTCTAAAATTATTAATGGAATGTTTAAGGAAAAAGATCGTAAGCTAGTGGATGACGTTTTTACCGCCTTTATGAAGGAATATGGGGGAAAATTGGGTTGTAATTTAGAACATTTAAATGTAGAACAATTGATTAAATTTAAAAATCAATTTTCCTATCCCATTTATATACCCAGTGGCTTGGATAGTATATTGCAAGAAGTTGCAACAAATATCGAACAAAAAGATTTACTTACCGAAAAACCGGTAGGGGAAATTAAATGGTTTGGTCCCAATAAAGATTTACAAAAATCGGTAAATTGTTTAGATGGCTCGGTAATACCAGCATTTTCCGGTTATATGTTTAAACCCACTGCCAGCCGAGAAATTAAAATCTATAGAAAATATTGGTTTTGGTAGTCCGGTTAAAATTTATTTCGAATATGATAAACACATCAAATCATGGTTTTTATCAAATCTACGTCCCTTATGGTCAGCGGAAGAGCGGGCCAATGATCTTAAGTGGACCAAGCAGGTTGTGGAAATATCTAAATTACCCAGTAGTAATAGAGTTTTAGAAATCACTATAGGCGGTGCTTTCTATGATCAAATTGAAAAGTTACCTGACAATGAAGTGGTTAATGAAATTACAAAACTTTTAAGAACATGTCTTAAAAATCCTAAAATTCCTTATCCCTTGGAGATATTAAGATCAAATTGGAGTAGTAGTGCCTGTTATTTGGGTGGTCGTCCATATTTTCTACCAGCAGCAGCTTTAAGGACATACAAACTTTATCTATACCTTTGGGTTTAGCTCCAAGTCTATTATTTGCCGGTGATGCTACAATTGTTAATGGAGAGGCTCAACGTATTATTGATTATTATACCAAAAATTTTAATAATAAAATCGAATAGTTTAAATTTTTTTTTTTTTTTTAAAAGAGAGGCAACACTCAGGAAATACTTCCTATATTTAGTGTGTTGCTTTCTTTGGAAAGGGATAGTATAGAGATGAAAGGTGGGGAAAGATGAAGGGCTTCAGACATGGCAACACTGTAATTGCGCGAGATGATAAGTATTAGAACAGTTGTTGCTCGCCACCTGATGGAGAGTTGGCGAACTTATTGAAGCTTTTTGGTTCATAGCCCTGATTCATTATTTTACTTCGGTGGGGTTAATCGCTATGGGAACACCGAAGGTGGACATTGCGATACGTATGAGGGATAGAAAAAACTCATACATATTATTTTGATGTTGCCGGCACCGGGGATCGAACCCGGGACCTTCTGTGTAAAAGTCCAACGCGCTAACCATTACACCACACTATATTTATTCACTATAGACACAAATTTTTAGTTTTAAATTATTTTATTAATTTTAATAAAGTTTCTGTAATTGATGAAATCACATAATTTAAGGGAATTTTTTTTTTTTTCAATATAACAAAATTTTAAGTCTGGTCCGTAATCGCTTTTAAAACGTACCCTATACATGATTTATATGAAAATAATTGATATATTTAAATACGAATTCAAAACAATCTGGGGTGTCACAGAAAATAAATCGATTTCTGTGTGGTTGTTGTTGAAAAACGACTTGTCTGTGACATGCCTGAATGTAGACTAATATGCTAACTGTTCTTAAATGAAGCGTAGAGCATTAGAGGGTTAACGATATAACTGCAATTTTAATATTTTCGTAGATTTCATACCAAATTAAGTGAATAATGAGTTATTAAAAATGTGTCTACATCATTTTCAATTAAAATTGCAAATTTTAACTTTCCAATTGAAGGGCTTATTGTAAAAACTTGATATGCCAAATTTATTGTTTTATGGGTTTTCGCTGTTTTATAGAGAACCATTGATTAGTTTTTAATAGAAGTCTTGTTTAAACACCTATTACAAGTACCTGAAAGATAAACGTACTGTAAAAATTATATTTTTTGCAGTTTTTTAACATTTAAAAGGCGAAAACAACCTAGACATAAAATGTGGTTTATCAAGTTTTAACAATAAGCCCTTCAATTAAAAATGAGAATTTTTAAATGAGTTTTCCATTTTAAATTCAGAAAATTTCATATAAAATTAAGAATTTCTATTTTACATAATAAAATAATTCAGAGTTTCTATTTAAAATTTTGAACTTTTCAAATAAAAATTAATTTTGAAATTGTTAAAAATTCTTAATAAAATTGACATTTTCCATTTTAAATTAAGAAAATTCTAAATGAAATTGAAGTTTGAGAAAACTACAATTGAAATTGAGACTTTCTATTTGAAATTAATTTATTGAAATTGTAAAAATTTTATATGAAATTCCAAAAATTTCACATGGGCATTTTCATAGTCATATACGTTACAGTCGTAAATTATTTAAATTAATTGAAAAACATCTTTTTATCTTTTTGTATATAACGTAGACAGCTCTATTTTTATTAAAAATAAGAAAACAATCGAACTGTGTATTCTTAAAATATAACTAATAAAAGATCTGACAAAAATAGAAGTTGAATTTTTGGTTGTGACAACCTAATTTACGAGATTGCAGCAATCGAATTGGATGAAATTTTAGAATTTTTATGAGTGTACCGATTATAATAAGAATATAAATGAGTTAAAACATTTTTAATAAAAATGATATCAAATTTCTAAAACATTTACTTTAAAATTAATATTTAAATGTTTTAGAAATGAATTCCACGTAGTATTGGTTTAAAATAAAAAATACTGATCTCTAACGGTCTGTTTTTACAATACGTGTATAATTTCAGACGAACGTTTGGCACCCGAACGAATACGTAAGGAAATGAGTTTTTATAATTCGTTCGCCTGACTTACGTTTGAGTACGTTAAGCTTTATGTTATGTCAAACAGTAGAGATTGCCATGACATTGCTTTTCGGTTTTTGTTAGTTTATTTCATATACAAATAACTCATTTTTCGTTGCTAGATGGCAACCCAACACTATAATTGAAATATAAACAAAAACAGCTGATTTTTGCTTAAAAAAAATTAATTTATTTTGTTTAGAAAACAATAAAAGTGGATATAAAAATATAATTTGTATAAAAAAAAACAAAAACATTTACAACTAAAAATGTAAATAAATATAAATGAAAATAAAAATAAAAATCATTATTCTTTTTTTTATTACAATTTTTTGTTAAAAAGTATTACAGTAAAACCCGGTTAAGATGAACTCCGAGGGACGAAATAAATTAGTTCGTCTTAAGCGAGGTTCGTATTCAGCGGGTATTTTTAACGATAAAAAATATGTATTTATTAAAACAAAAACAAGATTTTTGCATAAATAAAAAATAAAATTAGCATTTCATGCATCCACAATTAAAAATTCAATTAAAATTCTTCATTTAAAAAAAAAAAATCTGTTATTTTTTTCTGAATGACTGAATTAACGATTTCATTCGTTATAAGTTTTCCTATTACCAAAATATGATTGTCAGCTTCTTCGGCACACGATTTTGTTCGAATATATTACTTGACAAATTTTCAACATCGGCAGGATTAACAATTTCCAATATTTCTTCACCTGATAAAGTATGTGACGTTAAAACATTAGCATCTATATCTAGAAAGTCATTAAACGGATAAAGAGTGTACTAAACATGGTAATTTGTATGAACACGAGGGTTCGTATTAACCGAGTTCGTATTATAAGATGTATTTTATATGAAAATTTTTGCCAAAACGTCGGGACTTTTAAATTAGTTCGTATTAACCGAGGGTTCGTCTTAACCGAGTTTTACTGTAATTTTTTTTTTAATATTAAATTGTGTTGCCTTTTTTCTTTGACGAATACTTTTTTGTGAACGTCTGTTTTTGACGTTTGTGACGTTTCAAATCGCATTGTGGAAACCAAAAAAAGAGACGAAAACGACAACTCTTACGTTTTCACTCAATTCAAAGTGACATTTGCATTACAAAACCCCAAAATGAATTTCTTCACTCATTTACACGAATTTTTTGAGTGACACGTCTTACAAAAACAGACCGTAAAACATTTATTAAGTTTTTTTTTAATTGTTTAATTAAAAAACTTATTAGATAAAATTGTATCAAATTATATATAATTTGATCATATGCAATAGACCCATTTTTCGAATCAAACTATATGAGATTATATCCCATGAGATGCCATGCGATCAGCTTATGTATGGAATTTTTCAGATCAAATGAGATGTGATGTAATCATATATGATTATATCGGAACTTTTTTCGTCGGGTAGTTATGAAGGTCAAATTTATATGAAATATTTGTGGTTAAAGTTAAACTCGGGTTATTTTTTTGGAAAAGTTACTCGACCTAAAATATGTAAAAGATAAAATATATGACAATTGGATCATGATTGTTTTCCACTCGTTGTAAAGCATTTTCAAGCAAAAAATTTTTTTTTTTGTAATTGTGGTCGAATAAGTAAAACGGCTTAATTGATTCAAGCCGATAGTGTCGGCGGCGGCGTCGGTTTAAAAAAACTATCTGGATCGAAGGCTAACCAGCCAACGCAAGCGGCTTTGCATCACTGCTCTTGATATCTAACTATGTTCTCAAGTCGTTTTTAATAAAAGGAAAATGAGAATAATTAAATTTCGCAACTTACCCAAAGTGTTAAGTTTCCTTAAAAACTGCCATCATTTTAAAGAATCTTTAGTTCTCACAGATTAAAAATATAAATATATATATATAAATATATATACACATATTATGGTAATTAATTTTTTTTTTATTAAAAGCTTAATTTTTTATATCTCCATTTCTTTTCAGAAAACTTTGCTTTAGATTCACTTTTTATAATTCACATACTATGGGAATTAAATTTTTTTATATTAAAAGCTTTTTTTATCTTTTTATTGCATTTTTTCTATTTTTAATATAAATTTGCATAAGATTTTTACTTAACATTTTTTTACATTTTCTACTGGCCCTTTTGGCAATTCCATTTCCAATCCAATTTATCAAAAATAAATTATGTTAAAAGAACTAGAACTTCTCACCGTCATTATTAAATGTAAACTTATTAAAGTGAGGTAAAATAGAGATAACACCAACAACTTTTTGGTGGGTATGCTCGCTAACTACAAAGACAAAGTTGTATGTAGTAATTTATCTGTTCCCTAATAATAATTTTCGACGTTGCCAGACTAATTCCTGAAAGTAATTATTAGGGAACCAGGCAACTAAACACAATGGTAGCATTCTAGTAGCATTTTAACGGCTATGAAATTTTTGAAGTTTTATAACCCACATTGTTATTTATTCGTTATTTGGGCAGGTTTTATACGTCCAAAACTTCAAACGTTGCTTCTAACAAAAATCAACCATCAAAATATTTTATTTTAAAATAAATACTTTGTTCTGATTAGCTGAATTTAAAAAATGTATCAATAATATTGATAGCATGTACCCCACCTTAAAATTTGTAATAAACAATATAAAAGTAGTTAGTGTATTTTTTATAATTCATAAAAAATATTAATGATGCCAAATTTCGTACACTTTTGGTATAAACCTCTTACAAGAGATATGATTAAAGGATTACCTAAAGTGTTAAGTTTCCTTAAAAACTGTCATCATTTTAAAGAATCTTTAATTCTCTCAGATAAAAAAAAATATAATTTGTAAAATATATTGTTAATAAATAAATAAATAAATAAAATAAAAAAAAATATATACACATATTATGGTAATTTATTTTTTTTTATTAAAAGCTTAATTTTTTTATATCTCCATTTCCTTTCGGAAAATTTTGCTTTGAACTAACTTTTTATAATTTTTTATCTTTTTATTTCATTTTTCTATTTTTAATATAAATTTGCATAATATTTTTACTTAACATTTTTTTAAAATTTTCTACTGGCCCAATTGGCAATTCCATTTCCAATTGGCTCTTGAAAACACAACAAACAAGTTAAATGTATTGCACTGAATTGCACAAACTTTGCTCTAACAAAAACACTTATGACACTGATTTTCAATAAGATTTTTTAAATATGTTATACTCCATTAATACGTTTTCTTGAATTCACATAAATTTTAAATTTTTTAGCACTTTAAACACTTTAATTTATTAAAAATAAATTATGATAAAAGAACTAGAACTTCTCACCGCCATTATTAAATGTCAACTTATTAAAGTGAGGTGAAATAAAGATATCACCACCAACTTTGTGGTGGGTGTGCTCGCTAACTAAAAAGACAGAGTAGAATTTTATTTGTTCCCTAATAATACTTTTCGACGTTGCCATACTAATTCCTGAAAGTAATTATTAGGGGACCAAAAAACTAAACACAATGGCAGCATTCTAGTAGCATTATGGCGGCTTTGAAATTTTGGAATTGTCATAGCCCAAAATAATTATTTTTTCGTTATTTGGGTTTGTTTTATACATCAAAATATTATTAAACAATTACCTGGATTGGGTCCAATTTTTAGTGGTGCCCGAAAAATTAATCTTTTTTTAACCCCTAAAATACACAAAAATTGAACTAGTGCATAATTGGAATCCTGACAAAATTTCTATTAATTTTAGGGGTCATACCTGTCATTTATAACGTGTTTCGGTTTTTTTTTTTAACCGATAATAAAAAAATTATTTTGTAATTTTGAAAGGGCTCTATTTTTTAAGGGTGTAAACTTAAATAAATTCAATTTATAGACCTCAATGATTTACCAGACATTTCATTTTTTTCTCACGCTATAATTTGACATTTTTTTAAAATCTTTGATATTGCTATTAGTTCACACAGTGTCTACATTAGATATTAACTTTGATATTTTTCTGTCAGCAAACATCAAATTCAATCGCAGACAGAATTATGTTAAGTGTGCGCCATATATTACTGTTATTGTTAGTATTATATCTGATATCAAAAGATAATTGTTATGATACATCTCTAAACAACAATATCATGATAAGAGCTGTCATAAAACACAGACATACAAAAAAGATTGTTAGCCAAAAATTAAATAAAAGTTAAACGCCGAAAATTAAAAAAATACAAGTAGATAAAGTGTACTAAAAGTTATTTAACTGTTATAAATCAATTTAAAGTTATTTTTTAATCGCTTAGTTGCAAATTTAATGAAAACCCGGACTTCTTTACTCAACGGAGAACAGAAAATTATACGACATGATATAAATATGAACATTAATATGAACATAGATAATTTCATTTACAAACATATTATATCCAAAGTACTGTAGTCGTTCGGTTATATGAATATCCAGTTATGCAAACTTCCAGAATAGTGAACAAAAAAATTTAAACGCAGGAGATTCTAAAGAGTGAACACATCCTATCTCTATTATGTGAACAGCTTTCAACCGTTGATTTTTTTAAATGTTTATCTTATTAAAAGTATGTTTTTCCCCGAAATAAGTGAAGTACCTGCAACCGTTGATTTTTTTAATGTTTTGAGTGTTGAGTTTTGAGTGATTGTCTTTTGTCTTTTGAGGACAAGGCACTACAGAAATCCCTTGAAGCAAAAAACAGGCTCTGTTTGAATTAGTTCATATAACCGATCGACTACTGTAATATCTAATGTTGACACCGTGTCAAATTTAAGGAAATTGTGTTAGGCCAGGCTTATATAACAAACACGTGTCTTTATGTACAATTATTTCATTTGATTGATCTGGCAACGTCGAAAATTATTATTAGGACAACATACTACATACAACTCTGTATGTTTAGTTAGCAAACACACCCACCACAAACTTGGTGATGATATCTTTATTTCAACACAGTTTAAGCAAAAAACTAGTTCACATTAAATAGTGGACGCAACAAGTTCTACTTCTTTTACGAAGTTTTATTTTTAATGAATTAAATTGTTTTAAAGTGCTAATAAATTAAAGATTTATGTGAATTCAAGATAATGTATTGTTGTAGTTTGAAAAAGTTACAAAATCTAATCAAAAATCAGTGTCTTAATAGTGTTTTTCTGAAAGTAAATTCTGTGCAAATTAGTTGCAATAAAGTTCACTTGTTTGTTGTGTTTTGAAAGGCCAATTGGAAAATTGTTTCTGGCAATAGAGCCTGTAGAAAATGTAAAAGTATATAAAATAAAAATCTATTCGAAATAAAAAAAAAATGTAATAAAATGATAAAAAAAAAATATGTTCAGAAATATGGAAATAGAAATATAAAAAATTAAGCGGTTAATAAAAAAATGTAATTAGTGAATATATATTTTGTTTAATCTGAGAGAATTGAAGATTATTAAGCGATTTCTAGAAAATCTTTAAAACTTAAGGTAAGTTTTGATGATAATTTATATTCTTAAGACTCCCGATTAAAAAACACTGATATGGAGCTTAAAATAATTTTATCTAATTTAATACATATGTACCCATAATTAATTATATGAAATATCATGCGAAAAACTGCCCGATTAAATTAGACACAATTAGAAGTGATTTGATACAGTTTGATTCGAAATATGTTCTCATCCAATTTTATTAAATTATTTTTTTTTTTTTTTTTTTTTAAGGAAAAACTTTATTTTTTCAATAATTTAGCTAATTCATTAACAATTTCACATATTTTTTAATAATAATTAACGTTAATACCTACGAAGCCAATTAGCTTGTCTGTAGGAAAAAAGGATAAATATTAAAATATAAATTAAAATTCATTGCGATTTAATTAAATATTCTTTAATAAGTTTTTTTCTTTTCGATTTGTTTGTTGTATTAATTATTTCTACTGGAAGAATGTTCATTATTGTTGGTAACGCTGCTTGTAGTGCGCTTTCACCATATTTGTTTTTAAATCTTTTAACTTTAAACCTTCCCTCTGCTCTACGTCTTGTGTTATGCTCATGATCAATCACCTCCAAAAATCTTGAGTCGTTTGAGAATTCGTTGATAAGTGTAGAGTAATACAAACTTTGCACATTAAGTATTCGCTGTCTTGTTGCTACGTTGTTCGGTGTATTGCTGTTGATGGGGTTGTTGATATGACTGGCATTGTTGTTTGTGTTGTAAGATTGGTTGTTGATTTGATTATTTGTGATGTTGTTATTGTACATATTACGGTTTAGATTGTTGTTGTTTGTTGTTATAGTTGTAGTATTGTTGTTGTTGTTGTTGTTATTTGTGGCATTTTGGTTGTTTGATGAAAAGCGTTGATTTTTTTCTAATATTCTTATGAGTGTTCTGCAGTACGTTGCGCTTCCCCACGCTGTAATTCCATGTCTAAGATATGACTCGGCCAATGAAAAATATGCCTGTCTCAATACGCTACCCAGCAAAATAAGAGCTGAGGAAGAAGTAGTAAAAACACCACATCTACTGAGTCGGATGTGGTGCAAATTTAGGTGAATCATTAATGATTTTAACATTGTCGTGTCATTGGGCGGATGGAGTGAATATATAACTTCTTTAATATCATATTAAACAGTGCATGGATGCTATTTTTCAATAGTTCATGGAAGGTCTTTTTCAAATATATATTAACATTTTTATTTAATAAAAATGTGCAGCATACTTTAGGGACGTAACTTTAAATATTAAAAAAAAAAATCTTTTGGTGCCAGCGAGTATTGAACACACGAATCTGAGTTACGATCTGCTGTATTAAAGTATACCGCGCTACCATTTGCACCAAAGTTACTTATGCAATACAACAAACTTAAAACGAACTTAAGTTGAAAATATTGATATATTTTTATGAAAACAAGAAAAATATGCTACACAAATATATAATAAAAAAGATAAAATAAGATTTTTAAAATATTTTTATTATTTGATTTCGTATCACTGAGATATAAATTATTTTTAAAATATTTTTAAGTTTTGATGAGGTTAAAAAAAATATTAAGAAATAATAAAAATGCTCATTTAACATTTTTGAATTCATTGCAAATTTTAAAATATTTTTTTAATAATTAATTTGACGAGAAGTGTCTTTAATAAGATAATGACAATGAAAAAAAAAAATATTGGAGAAGTAGTTTAACTACAGATCGGAAAAAGTGGCCTGCAATGAAACGATTGTGCCTTGGAACGTAAGATCTTTTAATGTTTCCCGTATTTTTTCTAAAGATTTGAAGAAAGAGGTCGGTAAAAACTCTATAGGTAAATTAAAGTGATATATTTAAATTAAGTAAAAGGTTTTAATTAATTAATTTACTAATTAATTATTATTATTAATAAACTAGCTTTCAAAATTTGGCTTCGATATTTTTTGGTTTTGCTAATTTTTTGCTATCCGAAACAATGGAATTAAAAACTCAACTAGATTTTTGAAGCCAAAATTAAATTTTTTTACCTAATTTTTTTTTGAATATTGCACACGTTTCAATTGAGGCACACCTGAAAGTATATCTTGAAACAAATATGAAAAATTCGATCAAATAATTTTTAGCAGTGAAATACATCTTTTTTTTTTAAATAAGTTTTACAAAAAGTTCCATTGCAAAGACAAAAAATAGATTTTTATCAAATAATTATTTGTCCACTCTGGATAACAATTTTCTAATTTAATTTAATTTAATTTAATTTAATTCTTTATGATTAAAGTCAAGATGTTAATGGTAGTTTTTAAATTACTTAATTCTCTTAAAATACTCAGAAAAACCAAATTAAATAAAAAATACTAAAAAAATTAATTAGAATTAAAAAAAAATAAAAAAAAAAATTATCTCCCCGGCCCGGAGTTGAACTCGCAACCTTCTGATTGCAAATCCAACCACTTACCACCTCAACCTCCATATAAAAAAAAATATATATGAACTTATAAAAAAGTACTTCTTATGATGTTATTAATTTAGATACCAACTAATTTATATGGTGATGCAAATGCTGTTGAAAATAACTTTAATTTACCATTTTTGGCAGTTGTTAACAATAACTTCTATTAAAGTGAAAAATGTGCGTATGCTAATGCTTTGGAAGTCAAGTTAAAGAGGTTCTTAAAGCACTACTTCCACTTTATTTTGCTGGGTAATAGTTGAACAGGTGCTTAAATGATAAAGCATATATGCGGATTTTCGAAGTTTATTTTGGAAATTTTCAATGTGTGCTTTCCATTTCAAATGATGGTCAACATAAACTTCAAGATATTTATATATTGTTACGTTTTCTATATAAGTCGCACATGCATCGTTGTTATCGATTACGTTGTTAATTGATTTATGTAAACACTTTGTATCATGATATTTTAATGTAATATTTGTATTTTGGAAATGAGGCGGTTTAATATACATTAATTTTGTCTTTGTAGCATTTATTACTAAGCCATTATCGTGGCACCACTTTGCTATAGTGTTTAGTTGATTTTGCATTAACTCTGTTGCTGTATTTATATTTTTATCTGCTACAATGCTTGCGGTGTCGTCTGCATAAGCGATGCAGTGCAATTGTTAAGCATGTTTATCATATCATTTGCATAAATTAGATACAATATTGGCCCCAGCTTTGAGCCTTGAGGTACTCCTTGATTGGATGACATTTCTTCACCGAGAACATTTCTAATTTTAACGCGGTAATATCTGCAATTAAGGTAGTTCTTAAACCATTCCAAACATGTTCCTCTTATCCCATTTCTTTCTAATATTTCGATTAATTTATCGTGTTGCAAGGTATCAAATGCTTTGCTGAAGTCAATAAACAAAGCAAGGCAGTGTTTTTTCTCACTCAGGCTTTTATTTAAAAAATTAGAAAAATTTCCTAATAGCTTGTTTATATTTTTGCCTTTTTGAAATCCAAATTGGCTCTTGTTTATAATTTTGTATTTTTCTAGAAAGCTTGTTAATCTTCTTACAACAATTTCCTCTATGATTTTTTCAACGGATGAAAGGATTGAAATTGGCCTATAATTATTATAGTCAGATTTGACTCCTGATTTATAAATTGGCCTTACTAAAGATGTTTTCAGGTCATTGGGCATAATTGATTCACGTAAGCTTGAATTTATAAGAGTTGTAAATATTGGGGTTAATACATTAGCATTTGTTTTTAAATCTATGGGTCTTATTCCGTCAACACCTGCGCTTTTCTTAGTATTGAGGCTTCTTAAAATATTAAATATTTCCTCCTCACTTGTGTAAGCCATATATATATATAGTATTTGGTATTGGAGTTTGTATATGATTTATTGTTTTAGTGTCACATTTGTGTATTATATTTTGCACATTTGCATTAAAGTTAATTGAAAAGTTTTTTAGAATATCTGCTATATTTACGTTTTTAAAGTTTTTTATTATTATATCATCAATATTGTTTGACTTTTTACCGATTATTTCATTGATTATTTCCCATGTAACCTTCATATTGTTACGGTTTTCTATAAATTTCATTCTATAATAATTGTTTTTTGCATTTTTTAAGTTTTTATTTAAAGAATTTCTAAAATGTTTATATTGAATTTCATATTCTTTATTATTTTTATTGTTAAACCATTTTTTATAAAGTTTATCCCTATCATTGCAACATTTTATTAACTCATCACTTATCCACGGATTAGGTGATCTTTTTCTTTTACGGTTTTTTATTTCTTTTGATTTTTCATATATATTAAAAAAAGTGTTTTGTATTTTATTAAACAATTCATTGACATTTAAATTTTGTTGAATAATATTGTTCCAATCTGTTTGAGATACTTGTTGATTTATGAATAATTTGTTTAATGTTGGGCCTTCTACAAAGTTTGGCGATCCCTGGAAATCGTCTTCTTCTAGACAGCATCTAATTCAATATAACAGAATGGTCTATATATTATTTTAAATATTTATTATATTATAGTTTTTAAGCTACGAGTTTGTCATATTAATTTATCATTTGAGTTGAAGTACTAAAATTTTAAAGTTGATATAGAAATTTTTTACTTGCAATCAAAGAAGTTATAAATTAATTAAAGATTTCTTATGAATTTTTAGCCACTAGTTCGAATATTCAAATTGAAATAAAGTTTTTGGCGTTATTTACCATTTTACTTGATTAAAAAGTTATAAGTAGTTACCCGGTTAAAAAAGTTCATATATGTACAAATTTGTTCATATATGGACATTAGAGCAACTCACCGAAAAAAAGTGCTCGATGTACCCTCATAAAAATGAACCTTGGACTTTTTTAAGATGACATTTAAAATATTTCGGCTCCAACTTTGAACTCTCGTGAGCTGGACCATTTTGAAAATGGGTCTATTTTTGCATGTTTTGTTAATTTGAGAATGTGTTTCCTTACTAACATATACAATATGGGTATCATAAGAAAGGTTATATACAATTCGTCCAAGGACGATCATACATGTCCTTTTTTAAGGATATTCTGTAAAAAAACGGTTTTTGAATTTTTTGTTCGGGGTTGTTTGTAATAAAAATTTCAAGTTAACATATTTTAGTCTTTAGTCGATTTAATTAAATACGGGTATCAGCTTTTTTTGAAATTCGTGCTAGTTCGCGTTTTGACAAAAATGCAATGGGGTGGTAACTCTTCGTTTTAAATAGGGCAATATGGGTGTCAAATTTTTTCCTTTGCCAAGTGCATCATCTTTGTATGTAAATAATTTAGATTTTTGCAAATTAGATGCATTTTACAGCGGTGCTCTGGAATATATAAAAATGCAATTTTGTGGTAACTCTAATATGATAGCGGATTTAGTTTCTAGGTCATGTATGGATGAAAATAGGACTAAAGAAAGAAAAAAAAATGATCCACGACTTTTTGGCGGCATATTCATGTTTTAATTTGCGAAAAAAATATGCCGCCAAAAAGTCGTGGATCATTTTTTTTTTTCTTTCTTTAGTCCTATTTTCATCCATACATGATCTAGAAACTAAATTCTTAAACAGATTCTTAAATTAACAAAACATGCAAAAATGGACCCTTTTTCAAAATGGTCCAGCTCACGAGAGGTCAAAGCTAGAGCAGAAATATTTTAGATGTCATCATAAAAAATACCAATGTTCATTTTGAGGGGGGTACACCTTGCACGAATTTCGCTTCCATACAACTTGAGTCGCTCTAATGGACATATTAGGTTCCGTATATGGACAAATAAGGAAATATATGTTTTTTATATGCGATTACATAAATCTAAAAAGGACTCATATATGGTCATATATAGAGGTATATGTGATTTCATATTTGCAGAAGATGCTTATATATGGCCATATATAGAAGTATATGTTATTTCATATTCGCAAAAGAGGACAATAGGGCAAATATCGAATTATATGGAGTTGCATGTGTTTAAAAAGGACTCATATATGCAATATATGAGACTCCATATGCCCAAAGACTAATAATATGTACAAATATATTAACCCATTTTTTTATTAACCCTCTAACTGGCAAACGATGTTTTGCAACGAAATGTGCTCCACTCGAAAAACAATTAATAAGTTTTTCAACAAGGCGATATGGGCCAAAATATTTTAGGGTGCATTTTGGAAACTAAAGCATATAAAAGGGAAGTTTTGTACAAAAAATATTTCTCTTACCGATATATAACCACGCTCGAAAAACTATTGTTTTTCTGCTCCTATTTAAGAAGATATCGCGTTTTTCGATTTTTGAAAAAAGCGAAATTAGGCGAAAAAGTATCAAAACTTTAATTTATATTGCAATTAATACTAAATGTCTTCTTTCTGCAAAATTTCATAAAAATCCGTCTATTAGTTTATAAGTTACGACGATGTCCTTTAGATGAATTTCCTTTGAGTCCTTGTACTAAAGTATGGACTTGTTATTAAAGATAAGGCTTCAATCTTACTTATATTTTATTATAAAGAGTTTTTAGTCAACTTAAATTGGTTTTTTTAGATTTTTGAGAACTGTATTTGTTGTAAAACTAATTATTTTTTTTAAATTTTACGAAATTTTGATTTCGAAGCTTTCTCGCTTCCAAACCGTGAACGGCACACGAAATATTTCTTCGCAAAATATTTAGAAAATTTAGTTTTCTATCTGAATATATTAATTTCTATGTATAAAACGCTCATTTGACGCATTTGTGGTAAATTTTATGAAGACTGCCCTGAGGCAGCCTTACCCGTTAGAGGGTTAAATATTTTTTAGAGTCTTATTTTTTATAAGTTTATAATAAAACCATTTGCATAAATGTTTCAAAATATTTTTCTAATACGACGTGCTCACTTCAATTGTCTATTTTATACTGACACAATATAATAAAAATAAGCAAATACAGAAACGCAAACATCGCATTACAACGATCTCTGCTGTTTTTGATTATCAAAATAAAATGTTGGTTAAAAATTTAGTATTTCATCAAGTCACAATAGCAACATTTTTAACTAAAATCCCAATTTGAACTAAAAATTAGTTTTTTAATAATTGCTAAGTTGGATTACTAACTACTTTACTAATTTTTCTATTTACTTTTTTCTAAGAGTGCACAGTGAGTTGTATAACAAATATTTTGGAAATAATTCAGATATTTCTTACTTTCTAATCGCGTTGCAATGAAACTTCACACATCCATAATCAACGTAATTTCAAGCTTAAGTTTCAAAGAAGAGCCTACTAGTACCATCAGGAGCTGATCAATTAGACTCCAAAGTACACCCAGAAAAAAACAGGAATAAGTTTCATAAATTTTCGTCCAATGTAGCAATTTTTTTAATATTTATGAAACATTTCATAAACAACAAGAATTATAAAGACCATATCAAGGTCTTTATGAATTTTTTCTACACAAAAATAATGAAGTCCTTACTAATACAAAATATACTTGATATATACATATAATGAAACATTTCATAAATATGATGAAATTTATTTTGGTTTTTATGAAATGTACATCTGTATGCCACTCACTCACATGATTAATACAATTTTTTTGACTTCCAGATATCCCAGATCTTGGAAAATAGCACGTGTGGTCCCGATTAAGAAAGAGGGAAATTCAAACGCGTTGGATAATTTACGTCCGATTTCTATGATACCTATACTTTCGAAAGTTGTAGAACACATTGTAAAAGATCAGATGTTAGGCTTTATTAATAGAAATAATTTGATTCACTCACATCAGTCAGGCTTCAGGCAAAATTATAGTACAACCACCCTTTTGATTGGGCTAACTGATTCAATTAGACAAAAGCTGAATGACAAGAAATGTAGTGTGCTGATTTCATTGGACTTGTCAAAAGCGTTTGATAAAGTTTTACACTCAAAGTTAGTGTACAAGTTATGTAGTATGTATAATTTTTCTAAATCAGCCTGTAAGCTGGTGCAGTCGTATCTCCGTGATAGATCGCAGTTTGTGTCAGTTGATGGTAGGGAGTCATTGACCTTGGAGGTTACTAGTGGTGTACCTCAGGGGTCAGTAATTGGCCCCATTTTGTTTATGATGTACCTGAATGATTTTGTTAATATTTTTGATAATAACTCAATTGAGACATTTTTATATGCTGATGATGTTCAGATTTTGTTTTCATCAGATAGACAATTTTTAGATGTGTTGAAAGCCAACATTGATTACTTTCTTAGCCAAATCAGTCTATGGATGCGGGAGAATGGGTTGAATATTAATTTTGGTAAGACTCGGGCAATGTGTTTTGGTTTAGATTCAAATGACTTAAATATATCGTTGGATAATGTGGGGCTAAATTTCGTTTCTGAAATGAAATGTTTAGGCGTTTTTATAGATAATAATTTGAGTTTTGCAAAACATATTGATCATATATGTTCCCGTGTTAATAGTACCATTAGACGGTTATATTCATTAGATTTATATTTGCCTCTCCGCGTGAGGAAGCATGTTGCCAGTTCGCTGCTCATGTCGCAGATTATTTATGCTATGGAAGTATTTTCAGGTACAAACAGTGTTGTTCTAAGAAGGCTGCATCTTACTTTTTACCGTATTATTAGATATATTTATAAACTGAGATTAAGGGATCATGTGTCTCCCTTTGTAATGGACTTTGTTGGATTTTCTTTTGAGAATTTTATTAAATTGAGAATTTTGTTACTTTTTCGAAAAGTCGTTATGCGAAATTGTCCTGAGTACATTAGAGATGATTTTAGATTTTCTAGAACAAGTAGAAACCCTCAGATAATATGTCACCGTATATCCTCATCTATATATGAAAGATCTTTTCATGTACGTATAACTAGGGTGTGGAATATCCTTCCCATAGATTTAAAATTATTTGCATTCACAGATACCACCTTTAAGCGTAAACTTAAACAACATTTTGATGCTCTTTAATTGATTAATTTACCCCCTGTTCTTTTACGAGGGTTTCCATCACTGACTATAATTTCTTATATATAAATTTCTGTTATAAGCTAGTTAGGGCCTTTAGTTTTTAGTATTTAGGTTAATTATATAACTTTTTAGTTTTAAGAAATTGTTTTTTTTTTATATATATACTTTTTTTTTTTCTTTTGATTTGTAATTTTTGATAATGGAGTAGTATTTGAACCATATTTGGCCTTATAGGCTTGGTTCTTAAATTTGAAATAAATAAAAAAAAAAAAAAAAAAAAATGTTTCATAAATACTATGAAACATTGCATTGGACGAAAATTAATGAAACATTCATAAATATGATGAAGCTTTTACTTTGAGTATAGGGCACCTCGGGTATTCAATAATTTTTAGAGCTTGCTAAATTTATAATTATCAACCGATGGAACTTTTTTGTAATCTGCTTGTAATATCCAA